>LPNX011001284.1:91429-368272 GCA_001517045.1 Pseudotsuga menziesii | reverse complement strand
GTAGGAGTCTAATTCATTCTCTTCCAGGACCAGGGAGATCCTATACTTCCAGGCTCGAAAGTTTTCAGCTCCCTCAAGCTTTTCATCAAGCTTGGTATGATGAGACATATTTAAATGAGAATCTCAAATGGAAATATAAAAGCTTTTAGATCTTACCAGGTTCAAAATGTCGGATTTGAAACTTGAGCTGAAATCCTGCAAAGCTGGTTCAGGAGCAACTAGGGTTTTGCTTTTCCGGAGTTCTGTCCACCCAAATGCCTTCAAATTTGTTCCTAACTTCGATTTTGGGGAGGAGATCAATCCAGGATTGGGCTCACTGAAAAATTCCTCTTCTGTAAAAAGCCCTAATTTCTGACCCAAGTGACAGGTCCAAAACTGAAAAACCTCAGAATTGGATTCTATTTCGACAGAAAGATGTGCCCTAAGGAGGAGAGTTGTTCCACCTTACTTTTGCTGAAAATCTGTGGAGAAAAGTCCACAAACTAGGAAGCCCTAGTTCCCGCAGCTGCACAGTGTCTTCTTCTCAGGTTAGCTCTGATACCATGTTAGTTTTTCATCAAATAAGCTAGCATTATGATCTTAGGATCTTTTCACTGAGAGAATAACAAGTACAGCAATAAAACATAAGCACATCATAAGAGACAAGAGACACAAAGAGTTTTCCTCGGGAAAACCATAAAGGAGAAAACCCCGCAACTTCCTTAGAGATAAAATCAGCACCAAAACAGTAAGAGATCTCCCAACTGCAGTGGTCTTCTAGTCCCAGTATATTTCCTTCTCCACAAGTGCGCCTCACTTAAGAGAGTGAATGATGTGTGTGATAAATAGAGAGTCTCACTCTCTATTTATATTCTTTCGTTCACTTGAAGTGCATTTTCACACGTAGGCTCGACCTAACAATTACTTACCCGAGCCTACACCTTAATTAGTGTATAATAACTCGAGTGCCCCAAAACTGTGGGGACTTACCTAATGACTTGACATGACTTGTTTACATTATTAATCCTCCCGATCAGAACATCGGGGCATGACCACATGACTCAAATACATAATAGAAACATCCTGGAATAAACATCGGGTTACAATAGATAAGATACATAGAAGAATACATTCCGAAGTTACATATACATCAACACAAGGGGCATTAGATACAACAACTGCTATGGGAGCTTTTGCAGGGGCTAATTACAACTCTATTTCACAACTGAGTGTGACCCTTACTAATAAGGAACAAGAATTTCAAAAGACTAGATTGGACTTAGCAGTAGCTGAGGAAAAACATGCATAATAGGTTAAGAAGATGAAACAAGAATATGAGAGAAAATCAAGCAATAGCAGAAGAAGACTGAAGATATGAAACATCAGCTTGGAAAATCAGATGTTCTCAATCAACAGCAAGGAGAAAATATTGTCATCCTTGAGAAACAGGTAAAGGATGCTCATAGAGAATCAACAACCTCTTCTTTTTCAAATCTGACACCAGAAGAGTTTAAACAAGTACTTTGCAGAGTGCATGAAGATTTTCTCCAGGCCATGGTCAGTCTATATACCTATTTTGATGAGATGCAGGGTTTATATAATTCATTTGGGAAACATTATGAACTAGAAACCTACCATGATCAAACAAGAGCAGCATATAGGGCTTTCGAACAGGTGATAGATTGGAAAATGCATATCTCATATAGGCCACATGATATGCCAATTTTGGACAATCTGCAAGCCAAAATGACTGAGGTCATAATTGAGACATGGGAGAAGATCCATGACTTAGTGGAAGCTATAATCAGAGAAGGACAACCAGATTATGAACGTAGGTGGTCAGCTTCTAAAGTTTTTCTTGGTTATTTGGACTTTCTTGTGTTAGATCCTATTGCTCAGGTTCCTTCACCCAAAATCCACCTGGAACAGGTTGAACTACATTTCGATGCAGCTAAGGAGCAGATCCAACAGGTAAATCAACTGACCATGTAGGAAATCAAGAGATGGATTGAGATCCCTTTCTCTTCGATTTCTATGATACAGGTGTACCTGAAAGAGTGGAAGAAAATCAAGAAGAAGGAGATCACCACCCAAATCTGCAAAACAAAAATCCACTTGAGACATGCCCCTTTTCAGGAGATTAACGAGATGCTGAACCTACATGCCAAGTGGTGTTCCGCCCTTCACAAACTTTGAAATTGTTTGATTTTGGAATCCCACGTCTTGGGAATTTTGTTTTCTTGTAAAATTTGTAGTATTACTTAAAGGGAGAAATTTCCCAAGTATAGTGGGGACTTTTAGAGAGTAAGCTGGAGGTTTACACAAGAGAAAACACTATTGAGAACATAAAAAGAAAGTTTGTGGTTGTAGAACTTTGTAATTTTTTGCAGATTAATAAAATTATAGTCATTTCATATTATGTTTCATGGTTCTTCATTGAATGCTTTTAATGAATTTTAGTCTATCTCTTAATCTATTTGGCTTGCTAATTATTGGTGGTTTACTATAAATGTGTCGATTCATGTGTTGATTTTTCTTTACTAAATTGACATGTGCAATGTGTATCAAGTGAATGTCTTCATTTGGTGTACATGATCATTTACATTGCTGATAATTGGTTATTGATCTCTAATATTTATTTGTTAATTAATATTGTCTCTTGGACTCATTGTGTATCTCTAACGCTTTGGACAGAGTTCTTGGCAATTTTATTTGTTAAGTTAGTCTAAAGTTAAGCTGAAAGAAGTGATCTTCATTTGCATGTTTGCACATTAAATGGTTGTTCTATTTCATCTTTTACATCCTACAATAGTCCTATTTTGAATTTATTACTCATCCTGTTTATGTGTCCTTAAACAATTAGTTAGGAATCCATTTTTTTTCAATCTTTTCGCGCGTATCCTCACAGCAAATATTCTACATCTGAAAACCATTGTGGCAGTGGAGGTCTCGTATCCATAAGATATTACTATTTCAAATAGGCTGAGGATAGAGTCTTGTCTGCGTGGGAACGGTTCAAGCACCTTTGTTTTCTAAGTATCATTTTGACTACTTCTGCCTTCCACAGTTTTCTTTTCGCAATGCACAAAGCGCAGATCCATTTTTTGCAAGTCATCGGGGAAATCCATTCTCGAGTTCCTCTTTCCACAGTGCAGAATGCATAAAACGAAAAAAGTATTTGTGTTAAATATTGGAACTTTGGTTTTTCTTTTCACAATTTTTTTTCATCCGCTTTCCATTTTTCATAGTGTGGAATGCGGGATGCATAGGCCTCATATCCATAAGATTGTTTCCTTCTATTGACTGCCTTGTAGATTTTCCAGCAACCTACACACTAGGACCGTCAACAAGTTGTTGTGTTGGCTGAAGTGGATGAGTGGTGCCTATATATGTCAACTGAGATGGCTGAGTGGAGCCAACGAAGCTTGTAGTGACCATGTTGGCGTGAAAGGATAAGTTGAGCCAGCAAATAAGGAAGTACATAAAATTTCTAAGGCAAAGTAACTTCCGATTTCTGAAGTCTGAGGTCGGAAAGAGGAAGTTGAAAGTGCAGAAAAGGATAAGGTTGAAAGTTAAGTTTTTAGATTTCTGAGTTCCACGTTGAAGGGTGGAAAGGTGGAACCATGGATAGAGTTTCCATCCTTTGATAGTTTTCTGACTTCCGAGTTTTGAAGGCAGAAGGCAGAACCGCGGTTGAAGAAATTCGTCGATCGATATGTTTCCAACTTCCGAGCTCCGAAGGCAGAAAGTGGAAGGCAGAGGGTGGAAGGTGGAAGTGCGGAAGGCGGAAGGATTTTCTCAACGAACATGTCTGGGGAAATTTTTCCACATGATCACATCAATGAATTGGGTGAGTTTATGCATCTGAACTTGGCCTCTAAGCAGTTTTCTGGAGATATTCCTCAAGACACTCTATCTCAATACCAACTTTAAATTGAGAAATTTGTTTATGGAAAAGCAAAGAGGGAAAGAATTGAATTGGGAAAAGACAAATTTTAACAAAATCCAACTTGATTTAAATGTGTCTTACGTTCTCAAGATCTTGAGAGAGAAGAATGTGATTGCATATGGTGCATCCAGAAAAGTGTACAAGGTCACTCTGCCGAATGGGAAGGAGGTGGCAGTGAAGAATACTATGAAGAAGAGAAATGAATTTGAAGCAGAGATTGAGACCCTGGGCTTTATCAAACATGTCAACATCTTAAAGCTCCTATGTAGCATCTCTAGTGCAGAATCACATTTCAATTTATTGGTATTTGAATACATACAAAATGGAAATAGAGATCAAATTTCTTAGAATATAAAAGCGTCACAAATATGTTTTCGACATCCTAAACATCACCCTTCTCTGCTAATATCTTCAAAACCTCCTCAACAAGCTTTTGGTTGTGCTAAGGATCGATCACATAATAATCCTGTGAAATTTTTCGCTGAAGCCAATAAGCATCAATGTCCTGGACATTCAATCCTACATCCGTTTCTTCCATTTCATCATCATCATCAATACCACCCATCTGCATAATATCTTCCTCGTGCCCCTCCTTCCTATTTTCATCATTCTCAGCATCATGCAACTCTTCCAGCACTTGATCCAAATCACTGTCATTGTCATACTATTCATCCTCAAATTAAACCACAACGTCGATGTCATCATCAAGGGATTCCCCTGTTGCTCCCCCTGTTCCTGCCCTGACCTCACCACTAGCTTCTCGAAAATCGGTTATCAGTTTACCGATTGAAACGAGCTGGGAAAAATGTTGCGCAGTTATTGTATTAAGAAGCTTTTCAATCTCCTTCTTCTTATCTGGGTCTTTTATTTTTTCATTCTTCAAAATAGCTAACATTTCATCTGCGGCCCCTATTAAGATATCATGTGGGTGATCCCCAAACTGTTGTTGTATCGTAGTGAGAACGACCTCATAAGCAGATCTAGTCTCCTTAGTTCTGCATCTGGAATCTATGTTAGAACTAAACTTGAATTCACTCTGTATCCATAATGTTTAATGCAGGCATGAGCCTCGGCTACTCCCCCAAATGTGCCATTTCCCTGCAAATTTGTAATTGCAATTGAAGATGAAAAAAATAAGACAAAAGTCTGAATTCATCCTTTTCACACCCTCAAAATATGTTCCCACACAATCCATTTGGTGTTGGGGTATTTATTCTTTTGTCCATGAAGGGTTGTTTTCTTTTGTCTGCAAATCGAAACTTCAAACAAATTAAAATCCCAAAACCAAACGGCTAAAACGATTTGGGTCGTAGATCTAGTATGCATGGACAACTGATATTGAGGCGACAAAATAGAATGTGGGATGATAAGGTCCCAAATTTTGTCATTTCTGATTTGCAAGTTCTGAACTTGGGAAGACGAAAATGGGGAGATGGACGTTTGACCCAAAATCATGTGAGACTTCTGCTTTCCGCAATACGGAACACGTAAATTGGAAATTACAAGTTCATAATAAAAATTTATGTTTTTTCAACTTTCACTTTCAGTAGTGCGGAATACGGAAATCGAAAAAGTCTTTGTCTCATATTTTTTTTTTTTTTATTTCCCGATTTCCGCTTTTCGCAGTGCGGAATGCATAAATCCGAACTTTGATTTTTGATTTTTGCAATTTTTGTTTGCATCCGCTTTCCGTTTTCCACAGTGCGGAAAGTGGGATGCAGAATTTGGATATATTTTTGGTCTAAATAAATTTGTTTTAGACTTTCGCTTTCTACAGTGCGAAATGCTGAAGCCAGAAACAGTAAATCGATACTTTCCCAAAAAAAATTTGGAAGTTTTTATTTTCGTGCCTTGATATTAGCTGTTTGTTTTTCACTAGATCCATGGTCTAGATTTGTTTTTCCATTAAGTTTTTGGCTATATAGTCTGTTTGAATTTTTTAGGCCCCCCCACTAATTAGATTTTAAGTTTTCATAATGATGTCCATTTTTTATTTTTATTATTATGTGTTTGATATGCTTCGAAGGAGATTATATCTTACTGATTCTAACCACGCTTATTATATCTATAACTATATATAGTATAAAGAGTGGTGCCGTACACTCAATTAAACAAATTTAAACACAACTCTTTAAAAAAGTCTGAAACTTATTTATGGACATTGTGAAAGTGTTTAAACTGTTTAGGCCAAACATTTTTAAATGAAAAATTACAAATGTACTTAAAAAAATATTTGTTAAAAATAAAATAAAATGTTGAGTTATCATTATATATACATTTATCAAGAACAACATTTATATATCCGACCATGCTGCTGGAAATGAAGGTTTAAGATAAATGAAAATGGACGGCATAGTTCACATCTCAGAATTGAAATATTTGTTGTTTGGGGCACGTGATAATGAGGAGATCCATAATGATTAGGCAATAGAAGATAAGTATAGCCTTTATACGTAGTATGGTAAGGAGGCAGAGGTACTGAAAACAAGGGCATATCGATACCATCATATGAAGGGATTAATGAAGTGACAAATGTCAAGTCCACACACCATGAGATAACTTGAGGCTGATGACAAGTGAGGCTGACGACCACTTCCGTGATTAATATGATGACGTTATAGCAGAAAGGGGCGACGTAGTTTGAATAATCACATAAGGAATCCGATCAAGAGGTCACGTGACTATTCGTGCTATCATAATGGCACTGGATGATGATGTGTGTGAGGATTTGATGGACTCATAGTTGAAACTCAACCGCTCGGCTCGTTATAATTCCATAGTAACAACCATTTGAAGATATAGAGTGAGTGAATGCTGGTGAAGAATGTGGATGTCTATAATTACTGTTCTGCTTGGGAAGTCTGTTCATACAAAAGAGGTCCAACCATCGGGGTAAAGATGTTAATTACATTAGGAAGACATTGTGATGCCGGTAAGAGAAATGTTGTCCTAAAAAAAACATCGCTATTGTGGAATCAGTGTCAAGAGTTCTCGGCCTGACGGATATCCCACCGAAGCCTCCGGACAAGGCTGCGAAGTTAATTACCACAGTGCATAGTATTCATTGGTAGGAGTGGTCAATCAGAACGAATGCTCGGACTCACAGATAGGATATTAGAGGTATACATCATCACCATCCTTGCTGCAAACTACTAATTCTAATGAAGGTGATGACGAGTCCAAACATGTGTTTCGCTGGAATGGCCAGGAGGAAGGATCCATCCGAGGTAGAGGATGACTACAAGCATCCATAAACAGAAAAGAATGACAATCCCATCAAGTATTACTTGAATGGTTCGATGTATTACTTGATACCGAGTTTTTATTTCTTGGTTGATTGAAAATATTTGTTGTACTAAAATACTCTAGACCTCATCAAAAATATAGCATACCATGGATGCCAATTCCATGATATATATATTCAATTTCTTTATTATTTAGAAAGCATGTTCTCTTTGGATACATAAATGTTGTTCTTGATAAATTTACATATAATCATAGTTCAATATTTTATTTTGTTTATAAGGAAATATAACATATTGCATGGATACTAATTCCCTGGTGTGTATTCTAAATCATTTTAATTTTGAAACCAGGTTCGCTTCGGGTATATAAATCTTGTTATTTATAAATGTATATATAATGATAGTTAGCAATTTATTTTATTTTTAACTGCACTAGCATTGGGCTTCTTGAATGAAATAATCCAATGTGATATCATAATATTACAAACTTAATATAATGAAAATGTTATGTTTATTTCAGTTCTTTACAACATTAGCGATCAGCTTATTGATTAAGCAGTGATATAATACTTTAATGACTATGTGGAAAATTAACCACTATTTTCATTTTAGAGTAACCACACCGGATCTCAGATATCGAAAATCTTAACTTTCTCTTTAGCTTTTCCGCTTTCTCACTTCCAGGATTTTATTTCTCTCCGACTTCCGAATTTTCCTATTTATGCACTATGCTATTCCGGACCGAATCTCGGATATCATAAATCTTAAATTTCTATTTAGCTTTTCCTTGTGCTGCTGCTCTCAGCTTTCCGGCTTCCAGACTTTTCTTCTCCCCGAATTCTAAATTTTTTGATTTCTACACTATGCTATTCTGAACCGGATCTCGAATATGGGAAATCTTAACTTTCTCTTTAGCTTTTCCTTGTGTTGCCACTCTTTGCTTTTCGGCGTCCGAACTTTGCTTCTCCCCGACTTCCGAATTTTTCAATTTCCACACTATGTTTATCATCACCGGATCTCAGATATCGTAAATCTTAAGTTTCTCTTTAGATTTTCATTGTCCTGCCACTTTTCGTCATCGTATTTTGTTTAATCCATATCTATGTTTAATAAATATTAAAAAATAAAAATGAATACTTGTTATGCTCTTGATGGTGACTGTCAAAATTGTAATGCTCGTTCCCTGAAGATCGAAATGAATATGATCTTGATAAAGTGGGCAATATGATTTGATGTTGTATTATAATTTCATAGTTGATACAATAACGAACCATTTCTCCAATGACTCTAATTTCATGTCTGCTACAAATAATCCGTCTTCCCAAAAACCGGAAACTAGAAGTTGGGAAGTTGAAAGTCAAAAAGAAAAAATATAGCTGAAAGTTGTAAGGAAAGTAGGATTTCCGATTACGGAAGCTGGACAGTGGAAGTTGGGAAGTCAAAAGTTAGAAATTGAAAAACCAAAGAAGCAAATGCTCATTTGATGGATTTCCACATTCCGAGGTTGGAAGGGAAAAGTCGCAAGGTCGAAATTTGCAAAGCGTAAAAGTGACAAGTGAGCATGTCATTTTGTGGATTTTGGCATTCCAAAGCCAGAAATTGGAAGCCGGAGAGCCAGAAGGCGGAAATCTCTTGCATGGAGATTGAGATTCCATAAATTTAAAGTGAATACCAGAAATTTAATAAATATAAATTTAAAGGACTTAAGGCCTTCTACAATTCTGTTTGATCCAAGAGGTAAAAATATTGAGTCTTTCACAAATTATTTTTTATACCCACCAACGATAGGTATATAGCAATACCTTTTGATTCAAAGTTTCTTTTTTATCTATATTATTGATTGTTTTCATAAAAATTTTCTTGTATTAAAAAACAGTGACAACCTTTTCTCCAGATCATTTGATCGATGACGCGAAAGAGAAAGTGAATAATTGCAAGTTTCAAAAGTCCAGAAGCTGATTTTTGCATCCCGAACTGGAAACAGGAAACTGAAAAAGTGTGAAAGTGCGGGAACCCTGTTTCGTAAGTCGAGGATTCGACTTCCGAAAATCCAAATCGAAAATTGGGAATCAGGAAGGTCTGAGAGTGCGAAAGACCTGTTTCTCATTGAGATATATTGATTTTTATTTTACCCATCCATTCAACCTGTACTTAAATTTTCAAACTTCACAAGAAAGTAAATTCAACTCATTCCAAATCTTGAAAAATGGAAATGTTTTAGAAAAATTATATAATATTTAAAATCCTTAAAATTATGGGTAATATAAAATGTTTTAGAAAAATTATATTGTATTCAAAATCATTAAAAAAATTCAGCCACAGTTGACTTAGATTTGGAGTTCAAAAAGAGACCTACCTCTTGCATGGAGATTGAGATTCCAGAAATTTAAAGTGAATACCAGAAATTTAATAAATATAAATTTAAATCACTTAAGGCCTTCTACAATTCTGTTTGAACGAGGAGGTAAAAATATTGAGTCTTTCACCCGAAAGAACCGCACATCATAAGCAAAAATTCATCTTAAGCATTTAGTAGTATTTCCTAGAATGGGTGAGTTTTCTTGAAACTCCATTTCAAGAAAACCTAAGCCATGAAAAGATCATTCCAGAAGAAGTGTTTGCATCCTCAAGAACTGAACGATTTGGCAGTGGGGCGGTGCATTGAAATCCTGACATCTGATTAACTTGTCAAGCAAGCCATGCTTTCGTGGGATTGGAGGAAGCGTAAAGAGTTCAATTACAGATTGTATGCACTGGAGCCAGGGAGAATGAACATGACGACCCGAATATACGTGCAAGCAACTAAACTCTCCAATCAGCAGGGGATATGTGTTTAAATGTTAGTGGCCAAGGAGACGAGGAATCTTTTGAGACTACGTCTCCATTGTGAAACACTTTTGGCATAAAAATAGTTTAAAATTTTATTTATATTTATAATTAAATTGTTTTTTTTTGTATCTCGCGGAATCGACAACTAGCTGGTTTTGTACTCGCGTGACACGGGGTCGATTCTGACCGCTACCACTATAACCTCCAGGAGAATACGCTGACCCCCAGAACATATCTCAAGCTGCAACGAGGTTTGAACCCTTGACGTACTTAACAAGTGCACGGTTGCCAAGTGGTCTACACCTCAGGCGGTATAATTAAATTGTTTATTATACGTCATTAATAATTTGATATTTGATATTTGATATGGTTTATTATACATCATTTAAACTGTGTATTTTATAATATATAATTTTTTTAAAGCATTTATTGTGTTTCAATTTTTTGTAAGCATCTACAGAGTTTTGAACCGGTGACCTTAAGCAATGAGTGCCTTAACAATACACCCATTCACCATCTATTCTACACCCATGGGAAATATTTTAATAATTTAATGTTATGAGATTTTTGAAAATAAAAAGATTTTCAAAGATCATTTTGTTGTTTAATTAAATTATTATTATTAATAACTTTTTTTTTCAACATAAAAAACCTTGATTTTTTATTCATATGAATCAAAGAGAATTAAAAAAGCATACATCCTTCTTCAATACAAAACCAATAGTCTCATAGCGAGGGGAATTCATAAAAGAATTTATCACAAAACAATACATATTACAGATTGTTAATCATATATGACAATGATACATAATGAGTCAACAATCAAATCCAACCATCAAAATTTAGTGACTGTCAAAAGAGGCATATAATGACAAAAATATTGATCAACAAACTATCCAAAAAAACTCATAAATATCTAAAAAGGTGAAATTGTGCCCTCTGTGATGAGAGCACCCTCCATGTACTCAAAAAATAAGGATTTGTCTAAAAATTCGACGATTTGGATCGACCTATCATTTTTTCTTGAAATCCAACATTGCTTATTTTGCAAAATCAAAATTTAATTATGTTTTAAACAAGATTTTGATGGTACAAATGGATTCAACACCCTAAAAAACCCTTTGGCCACCCAACATTCCAAAGATTAACAACTGTAACCTAGATTTTGAGAAATATCAACCATATTTTTTCAAAATCATGTCAAAAAAATTTTCCATTCCAACCCAAATCATCGAATTTTTAGACTACGTGAAAAAATAATATACCCTCTAGTTTCCCAGTAGCTTTCTTCAATAGTTCATAGGAAACAATATTGAATTCTATGTAAATATGGAAAATAGAGATATATGGAAAAATGGGAAGTAAGGTAAGGATTCTTCGACGCCACTACTATAGAGAAAGAACCTGCAACCTATATAAACCATTTTCCCAACCCAAATAGTACAAATGCCAATGGAAGAAGAAAAATGTAGTAAACCACATAAAGCCATTTATTATGCACTTGTGTTTGATCCCAAACCAAAACTCACAAAGAGGCTAAAATTATGATCATCATTATTTTTCAAGAACATTCTTTCCCCACAATTTCAAGAACCGCACCATCAAAGTAGGGCGCTGCCAAATATAAGGAAATTTTAAGTTAAAATTTGACATCGTCTACTTTTTCTTCCACTGAAAAGTATTCCTTATAAAAACCCATGATTCTAACACAACTAATAGAAGAATTTGGGGTTCGACCCTAAAAAATAGCTTAGTTCCTAGATTTCCAAATGTCCCAACTAATAAAGACTAGAAACATCTTATGAGATTGATTTCTCTTGACACACTGTTTAAATTTTTCTTCAACAAAGGAGGATTCCCATACCTGTGAAATTTGTAAATCCCCAGAAATTTCCTGCTAAATACTTTTTGTTAGATTTTTATCATTTAATCAATATGATCTAGGATCTTATCTGAGAGAATAACATGCACAACAATAATCACAAGAGACAAGATATGCAAATATTTTTCCTCGAGGAAACCATAAAGGAGAAAAACTCGCAAATTCCTCAGAGATAGAATGGGCACCAATAGAAAAAGTAAAACCCAAAGATACAAAGATGATCTCCACCTGCTATTCTCTCTCTCACTTATGTGATCAACTCCTCTCTCACTCACGCGCTACTACTAAGTGAGTGTGTGTTTCAAATAGAGAGTCTCACTCTCTATTTATACTTGTTTTCCACTTAACATTTAGTCTACAGGGCCAACTTCACTAGGAGAGTTTAATTACCCTAATACAACTCAAATATGAGAACTATTGCCCCCACTTACAATGGAGGGTTAACCTCAATGAATTTACATGACTTAATTATATTAATAGCTCTCCCGATCGGAGGAACAAACATCTCCTTTGGGGTACAATGAAATACAATAAGAAATATACAAGTGAAAACATTTTGAATTTACAAATACATCAACACTCCCTCTTAACTAGGAAGGTATTCTCTTTACATAGTTCATCAGAAAAATTCTTCGTGACTATATCATCATCAAAGCTGGATCATCATCAACATCACTGCTGCTATTATCTCGAGCAATGGTGCTATCTCTCAAATCTACTCGTCATAGGAAGTTCTACAAAGCCTTCCCTTTTTCATGTTTGATGTAGGCCTAGCCTCCATGTAGGTCTTCATCAATAGAGCCAGGCCTTTTTCATGCTGGATGTAGGTCTCCATTTATAGAGCCAACCCTTTTTCATGCTTGATGTAAGTCTATAGAGCCAACCCTTTTTCATGCTGGATGTAGGTCTATAGAGCCAACCCTTTTTCATGTTGGATGTAGGTCTTTATCTATAGAGCCACTCATTTTTCATGTTGGATGTAGGTCTATAGAGACAACCCCTTTTCATGCTGGATGTAGGTCTCCATCTACAGATCCAACCCTTTTTCATGCTGGATGTAGGTCTCCATCTATAGAGCCAACCCTTTTTCATGTTGGATGTAGGCCTTTCCCTCTGCAAGGTCTTTCTCTACAAATCCAGCCCTTTTTCATGATGGATGCAGGCCTTTCCCTCTGCAAGGTATTTATCTTCATATCATCTCGAATCACAACCTAGATGCAAATAACACAACCTTCACATTCATAGGCATGGTAGAACACACCTACTACCATCCGGGAAAGGTTTCATCACTTACATCCACCGGCATGGTAGGACTCACCTACTACCATCCGAGAAGGGATCATGTGTATCACTTCCCCTTAGAGGGAGCCTTGATCTGAAGAATCACCAAGCTTCTCTTTGAAGTACTCAAACTTCAATCTGACCATTTCTAGCATACAATCAAATCAAGGCTAATTACATCCAAGGATAACCTGTGAGCTTTTCCAGGACTGATTACATCTAAGGACAACCTACAGGACTGATTACATCTGAGAAACCTACAAGCTTCACCAGGATTTTATGCTCATGCAACCTGTCTCATAGGCTATGCTAGAACTCCTCACTCCCTCTTTCGATACATCTCAATATGGATCACATACTAGAGATTCACTGCTCCACTATGCATCATACAAAAATGCAAGTCAGATCAATCAAATCAAATAGTATCTTTCAAAAGAAACATACTACCTCACAAATAGTCGAGCAAGTGGAAACATATTTTTCCTCGGCTGTACTCAGTGCCATGCAGGACTCCATCCCACCAAACTAGTAGCCCATACTGGATCTCAAACTGAAAAAGCAACCCAAGATGCTCTTCTTCCTAGTGGTGCTACCAATATGAATCAACATAACCATGCAAGTAAGTATTTTGATTCATATCATACTTGATTCCATACCCTTCAGGTACCTCACTGCATGCTTTGAAACCAGGTGAGCATGTCTCAGATTAATCAGTAACTGGATCAGGTTGTTCACAATAACGCGTGTGTCTAGTCTTGTATTTGTCAAGAACATCAATGAACAAATCATCTGACAATACATCATGGCATCAACCATCTCTGATGAAGCATCACTCAATAGCTTCAAGTTTGATGCCATAGGTGTGGCCATGGCCTTCCGGTCCATCATCCCGAACCTCTTCAGGATCTCCTCTGTATACTTCCCTTGTCCAAGGGAGATTCCATCCACACTTTTCCAAACTTCCATTCCTAGAAAGTAGTGTATCATACCCAAGTCCTTCACCTCGAATTCGATAGCAAGTATCCTTCTTGCACCTTTAAAGAGTTCCTCTTTTCCTATCAGGAATAGGTCATCGACATATAATAGGAGCATCACTAGTCTTTTCTTCCTTCAACCTTGAAGCAAATGTTGGAATCTACTTTACTCTCAATAAATCCTAGAGCCATCAGCAATCGATCCATCCTATCGTACCATGTCAAACCTCAGGATCTTCTGCAGTCACTCCCTCTGAAGCAGAGCTTCATTCTCCCTTTGCCTTTCATACTCTATGTATTGAAACATTTTGTACTGGAGTGACAAGTAGGTTCCTCTACTACTAATATTCTATGTATCCATCTAGGGTCAATGGATAACAAGATCCTCTATCTTTAACTTTGTTTGAAAATTTCTTCTCGCACCCATCTGTGAGCTTGTCATCCTCTATAGGCTTTTATCTTCAATGTTGTAGAAAAGGTTAAGATATTCATCACTCTAGGTGATCTTCAAGCTCCTTATGTAATAGTATGTTCTATCCCATGGGTGCCTTCTGAACTCGCATAATGCCTTCTTTAATGATTCTTCCTATCATGTGTCTCAACTCCCAATGGCTGCTCTATGTATACTTGACTCGTCACTGGTTCCAATTTCTCTTTGTATTCTATGTCTTCTTTCTTTGAGAAGCCTCGTGCTACGAATATTTCCTTGTATCCTATGATGTTTCCATCTACTACATGATGGATCTTGTAGATTCATATGAAAGATACTACAGTCTTCCCTTAGACAACATTCTCCTTGAACTGGTACTCTTTGATCATAGTCTCCTTCCCTTTCTTCTTATCTACTTCTTCATAGCTAAAAGCCTCTACATTAATGATGTCTCTCATGAGTAGCACATAACTAGAGTGTGTCTGAGGCCTCTTGAAGTCTCATCATACTATTTTTCATTTTGGATTATTTCTTGTGCCCAAGGTGGTCTTTATCTCTCGAGGTCGATCTACCATTCTCTTTATATTCTTTTGAAGTTTTTTCTTTTACTATGGAAGCTTCCTGTTCATCTTCATGTATTCTTATTGGAATAAGTCTTGGACTGTCATCACTTTTTCTTCGAAACAAGTCTCATCCTTCTTTTCATGTAAGCGATTGTACGCGATCTTTCCTACAAGTCAAATGCACCATTTGTATGGTTAGAAACATTTCATAAGGCATATTCATAATGGAAAATTCTTATGCATAAAGATATAATCATGAAACTATTTTAGCCAATACAACATTCATCCATATCTCATAAAAATAGAAACTTTCCAGATGCCTTCCATCTCTACCATAACATTTATTGAGATTGTGCACTAATCCCAATATGTCAGCAAAGAGGTTTCATCCTAGATAAGTGGCAATGGAGTATTGTATAGCACTATAGTATACTTACCCATAACATACATATTAGTAGTATATTGTTTATTAATGTAGACATTCTATCATGCATAATACATTTCACAACTAAACAACTAGATATATAGGAATAAACAATTAAAATACTTATCTTTATTTGTTTCGTGGGTAGACTCCTTCTTGAGCCTTCAGCTTCATCATCTTCTTCATTCATAACATCATCATTTCTTATCCAAATGCTAATATGGATAAGAGGTTCTTCAAGAATTGAGTCCTTCATATTCCTCGTCGCTTGAGGAATCTTCACTTTCTTCTTTGACTCTCTCCCTGGGAGGTTCATCATCCTCGGCAATGTGAGCATGATGTCTCCTTTTGTTGTCCTTCTTCTTTTGAGAGCCACCTTTATTTCTGGGACAATTTCTGGTGATGTGTCCTTTCTCATTGTATTTATAGCATATGATACTAGATAGATCTATTCTAGGGTTATTTTGGTGTGAATGCTTACCTTTCTTGGGAGGATAGTGGTTCCTTCTAATTTTCTTGGTGTGTGTTGTGAGAGCTTAATCTTCATTTCCCATATTTTCTTATCAAGCTACTATTTGAGCTTCTTCTTTTGAGAATTCCCCCCAAATCCTACTGAAAGTGATTAACTTTCTTCTAGCACAAATCCCTTGAATAAAGGAGTCCCATGACCTAGGGAGAGCATTCAGGGTGGTCATCACAATTTCTCCATTCTCTACTTCTTCTTCCACAAATTCAAGTTGATATTTGATTTGAGAGACCCTTGTAAATTATGATTGTAGGGTCTCTGCATTCTGGATCTTCACATTCTTCAACTAATTTCTCAAATTCATCTTCTGATTTATATTCTTCCCTTCAAATAGCTTGGTCAAGGAATCAAACACCTCTTTAGGTGTCTTTAGGGAAGACACATGTGGTATAAGGTGATCCTTGATAGAATCAGAAATGATCCTCTTGGCCTTGAACAAGTTCTTCTTGTGTAAGGCCTTAGCCTCATCTCCCTCTGGAACTAGAACTTCTCCACTTATGTAGGTGTCCAATTCATTCTCTTCAACAACAAGTGAAATCCTATACTTCCATGCTCGAAAGTTATCATCTCCTTCAAGATTTTCATCAAGCTTGGTGTGATGAGACATCTTTAATGAGAACCTCACATGGAAATACAAAAGATTTAGATCTTACCAATTTGACATGCCAGAACTAGATCTGGAGCTGATCTTTTGCAGTGTTGATTTTATGCATCAGGGTCAAATTAGGATTTGACTTTCCCGGAGTTCTACCCAACCAAAAAATTCTATCTTGGTCTCTAAATTTTGATTTTGAGGAGAGAAATCCTATAATGGGCTCACTCAAAAATTCTAGTGACAGGTCAAAAACTAAAAATGCTTGGAATCAGATTCTGCTTCGACAGAAGGATGTACCCTTCAATGGAGAGTTAGCCTAGCCTCCTTTTGTTGATGATTTGTGGAGAGAAACCCAAAAATTAAGAAGCCCTAGCTTCTGCAGCTGCGCAGTGTCTTCTTCTTAGGTTAGCTTTGATACCATGTTATATTTTTATCATTTAATCAATATGATCTAGGATCTTATCTGAGAGAATAACATGCACATTAATAATCACAAGAGACACAAAGATTTTTCCTTGGGGAAACCATAAAGGAGAAATCCCCACAACTTCCTCAGAGATAGAATGAGCACCAATAGAAAAATTAGAACCCAAAGATACAAATATGATCTCCATCAATTGTTCTCTCTCTCAGTTGTGTGAGCTACTCCTCTCTCACTCACGCGCTACTGTTGAGTGAGTGTGTGTTTCAAATAGAGTCTCACTCTCTATTTATACTTGTTTTCCACTTAACATTTACTCTACCAGTCCAACTTCACTAGGAGAGTCTAATTACCCTAATACAACTCAACTATGGGGACTATTTTCCCGACTTACAATGGAGGGTTAACCTCAATGACTTTACATGACTTAATATTAATGATTCTCCTGATTGGAGGAACAAACATCTATGTCGGGGTACAATGTGTTAGGATTATTAATCCTCCCTTGTTCAAATGTCTATTAGATTAATTATTGCCTAACTTAGGAACCTTAATTAAATATTTGGGTCCACTAGTGAAATTGGGTCCACCTAGCCCAATGGAACCACATGTACCAGTCATTGAAGTGTGGGGAACACTACTAGAGGTTAATTGCCACTTACTGCATGTGCATGTATTAGTTAGGGGACCTCCTAGACCAATCTCTACATTTTATGAGCCACTAGGAGTCTCGACACCAACCTACTTTAGTTAACTGGTGTTAGTACTAGTTAGTCCTAGTTAGCTCCCAGTTACAATCAGTTACTTCACAATCAGTTAAGCTAGAGCTACCAATGCATGGATAATGCATGGTTGCATGGGAGGAGTGCTTTTCCTACCTACCACACTCAGTTGCACTGAGTTAACTAGTTGTTACTGCTTGTTGGAGTTGTTGGTCATCAGGGAGTTGTCTATTTGGACTCTGATATTGATTGGGAGACCTTGAGTTAGAGATTCAGTTAGATATAGTCATATCCACTTGGAGAATTCTAATTCATATCCCATGCATTTGAATTATACCTATGTAAACTATTGTAACACTGGATATTATTATTGTGAATGATACTGTAAATTCTTGAGCAATACTTGTTCATTTCCTATGTGGATTGTTTTGTTTGGTTTGTATCTTCATTCTCCATTTACTGCAATTATAATTCTAAACTATCTTCTTGAAGATATAAATGGAATTCAAATTATAATACAATGAAATACAATAAAAAATATACAAGTGAATACATTCTGAAGTTACAAATACATCAACACTTTTACCAAAAGAGCATTGTGCAAAAGGATGATTAACTGGAACACAATCCATTTTACAAAGCATACAAATGCTTGGCCCAAACCACCCTCTTCTAATAAGGTTGTGCCAAGTTAAATTGCAATTTTCTAAACAGATCCAAAAGAAGCATTTAAGCTTCAATGGAAGGTTCCATTTCCATAAGCAATTGTACCACCACTTAATCTCATCTAAAAAATTAAAATGTGAAATAACATCATAGGAAAATCTCGAACTTACTTGACCAATTGATGTATTCCAGTCCCAAACCAAAGCATATTCCTCATCCTATGATCTAGTACCACCTATGTTCAAAGACAATTTATATGCATTCCACTCTTATGTTCATTGATCTTGCATACCCAAGTCATGAACAAGCATCCAAGAAGATCCAGAGTTCCTTAACCAATCAAGTATTCTAATGTGATCTAGTGAAAAAACCCCAAAATATGCTAGATAATCAAGGAGAGAGGAATATAGATTATAGTTTTCCTCCACCAATGAAAGGATCAATCCCAATAATCACATGTTGGCCATTCCAAAATTTCCAAGACAAATGTTTATTGATCCAAGGAAGAGTTATGACTAAACCATTCTAGAAGTTTGAGACCCCCAAGACAGATTTTTTAGGATTTCTAATCCATTCCATAGTCAAATTTCCTTTGAGATATTTGGCCTTAAGTACATCACACCATAGTCTCGGCCCACTAATTCATCTCCATATGCTCTTCATACACAAGGCAAGACGAAACCAATGCAATTTTTTTAACTCCCATCCCACCATAGCTTTTGGCATAGATAATTTGTCCTAATTAAATAAATGTATTTATCCTTCATCACAGAACCAAACCAAAGGAAGTTGAAATTTTTTTGCCCAATATGATTTGGAATAGATTGAGGAACGTTTGCTAATTATAACTAGAATACTAATATCCCCACCAAAATAGATCTCATTGAGGTAAGTCTGCCACCCAAAGATAGCAGCCTATAGCACCGGTTCCCAATACGCTTCTCCACTTCCTTTACCAACCACATCCAATCACTCACTCTATAACCATTATTTAAGAAATATCTAAGGTATTTTAAACCATAATCAATGTATTCAACTTTAAAAGGGAACATAGTAACAACATGAGCAAAAAGAACATAACTAACATCATTTTTTAGGAAACATGATTTACTTGTACTCACCTCCATACCCGATGCAACACATAATAATGAAATTATCTCTAAATGAGTTTCATATTCTTCCAATGAGCCTCTTCCAAATATAATCACATCATCTACAACTAGAAAATTAATAATGTACAAAGATTTAATAATTTTTATACCACTCAACCTTCCTTCAGTTTTTACAACAATCAATCAACCTTCGAAGTCCTTTAATAACTAGTAGGAAAATAAGTGGAGAGTGAGGGAAACCTTGCCTAAGCTCCATGGAATATTTGAACAAGACTCTGGGAGTACCATTGATAAGGACATCAAAACATGCATATGATACACATGCCATAATCCAATCAATAAATTCCAACATAAGTCCAATATGGAGCAATACCAGTGTTAGAAAGACCTAATTAACCTTGTTATAGGCTTTGACCAAGTCCATCTTAAGGACTAAATCATTCAGATTATTTGACTTGATGTAGTGAAGACATTCTTGAGTGACCCCAATAGCATCTAAAATTTGCATGTTTTCTAAGAATCCAAATTGCTCCTTAGTCAATACTTCAACCAACTTTGGTCAAATCCTATTGGAAATCATTTTAATGATGATCTTGTACACAAGATTGCACAAGGCAATAGGTCTGAAGCTTAAAATTTTTTCAAGTTTATTGCATTTAGGAATAAGAGTAGAGAATGTAGAATTAAGTGCTCCATAAACAAATCCATAAGCCCTGGAATACTCAACCACATCCAACAGATCATTTCCAAGTATTTCAAAAAAAGCAATGAAAAATTCTGCAGAGCGGCCACTTGGTCCAGGAATTTTTGCTTTGCAAAATTCCTCAAAACATTTTCAACTTCATCCAGTGAGTTTTCCTTTCCAATTAGTAAACCTTCTTCCTAAAAGAAAAGAGATAGATAGTGCCTAATCATGTTAAGTTGTGATGCAATGTCAAAGCCACCTAGATCTTTAAATTGATTAAAGAAATGGTGAACAACCAACTTTTCTAAATCTCCCCGAGTAAAAATCCAATATCCATTACCATCCGTTAAGCCCCAAATAGAGTTGAGAATCTTTCTATAATTAGCATATATGTCAAATAATTTAGTGTTTTTGTTTCCCTAAGCAATCCATATTGCCCGATTCTTTAATCTCCAACTAACTTCCAACTAACCTCTGCTTGATTAATAATTTGTTATCCTCCAATGATCACATTATTATGTTAGAAAGGGGTATATGTTATATATAATATATTTATCACATCTTGTATTGAGTTCTAATATTTTTTTTTCAAAGAGAAAAAAGCATAATTTTCATTCATCAAAAAGAGATCAAAAATTACATTCTGTAATTCACTCTGTCAGTGAATTTCCAAGTCCTATAAACATAGGAGTCATTGATAAGACTCATAAGTCTGCTTATCAAAATGCAAAATTTAAAACAGAACTGTTAACATCAAGTATTCCATACTGTCCCACCAGGCTGATCATACGGTTTCATTATAAGCGATATAGCATAATGGAGCCCATACATATCATACTTCCGCTGTATTAGCAGCAAGCTTATAATATATAAACACAAACTGTCACTAAAAACCGATCTGTAATATGATTTAACGGTAAATCAAGGCTCAGTCTATAAACGGCCTGTGGTAAAATTCATAGCTCTGCCCTTCCCTTTCTTCACGAACTTTCCAAGCGCCAAAGTCCAAGCGTAACCCTTCTTTGGAAGCCCGGTCCGCTTCTTTGTTGTTCTCCCTGTAAACATGCCGGCAATGGAAAGCATCAAAAGATTGAATGACATTCTGTAAAGTAGAAAGTATATTGGCAATTCTAACATTTCTGCATTCTTGGATGTGCATGATCCAATTGATAACGTTCAATGAGTCCCCGCAGACAGTCAGCCTATTGATACCCTTCTCGATGGCAAAGATGAGAAGCAGTTTTAAACTCATGAGTTCAGCATAATTGTTCGAGCCCACTCCCAAACCCATGGTAAGGGTGAAGTAATGTGAATCAGTCAAAAATAGGACAGCCCCCCCTCCACAACGCTCGTTTTGTGCTGCACCATCAAAAAAACCCCAGGGGTGGGTTTTATCAAGTTCAATATCCAGGATCCTTCTCTGTTCAGCTGCTCTGATATATTCGGGCAGCGCTTTGTATAATCCCACCATTTGAGAGCCCGTTATTTCTGGAATACTAGCTTTATCTTTGAAGATAGCTCCGTTCCTAGCCATCCAGATCCCCCAGATAAAAAGTAGCGGTAGAGTTTTTAGCTTAGAACGTGAATAGGAACTCCACCAAGATTCCCACGCGATGTTTACTGAGATCCCCTCCCATCGATGGTTCAGTCCTACCTGGCTCATACATTCTTTCCAGACAGCCACTGTGAAAGAGCACGAAATGAAAAGGTGTGTAGTCGTTTCCGACTCCTTTTTGCACAGAGCACACCAACCTGGTCCCTGAAAGCTTCGCCTTTGTAAAATATCCCAAGTCGGAGCCCTGTTTTCTAGAACGCACCACATAAACAGCCTAGTTTTTGCTGGGCATTTTAACTTCCATAAGATTTTCCACCACCAAACCTCCTCCCTTCCCCTAGCCTCGGCACTTAAGCACAGGTAACCTGCCTTTGGGGTATATATCCCCCCCGGATCCAGCTCCCAAATAATTTCATCCTCCTGCTCAGATAGCTGGATATGTGACGATTGGAGGTTTCTGATATAGTTTTCATAGAAGGGCAGTTCTTGTTCCCTCAGTCCCAACTGTTCTGCACTTTTCTAGTGTTGAATCCAAGGATCCTCAGGTCTCTCTTCAGCCAGCTGGTTTAATGTGAAGATACCCCGAAGGGCAAGGGCATAGATAACTTCTTTAGGAAGAACATGCTGCTGTTCACTCCCCATCCAAGGATCCCTTCCCACTTGAAGCTTTTCTCCATTACCAACGTCCCAAGTCAGATTCGATTCAATTAAATGAAAAGATTTCACCACAGCCTTCCATATAACCGACCCCCCTGTGTGAGTCTTCCTAGGCTTCCTAATCCAAGCCTCAATGCTCTCATGAGGAAAATATTTCTGTTTTATAACACGGGTCCATAAGCTTGAAGTTTTGATCAGTCTCCAACCTCCTTTTGCTGCCAGCGCTTGTGCAAACAAAAAGATGTTTTTAAGACCCCATCCCCCCAGCCCCTTTGGAACTGCTATTCTCTTCCAACTGATCCAGGGGGTCACTTGTTCATCCTTGTTACCGCTCCATAGGAATCTGAAACAGATCCTCCTAATCTGTTCAAGCGTCCCTTTTGGGATCCAAGAGAGTGACATCCAATAAACCGGGATGGCTTCTAATACAGCTTTGACCAGCACCAACCTCCCAGCTCTCGACAACCACCTGAAGATCCACACCTGAAGCCTTTTCTCCACCTTGCCTATCAGCCAGCTCCAGTCCTTTTTCTGGTAACAATTTGCTTTTAGGGAAAAGCCCAAATATTTTAGTCCTACATCCAGACCAGAAAACACAAAAGGGAAATTTTGTAAGAGTTCAATCTCTTCTTCCGGTCGGAGCAGATGAGTAGTGAGTGTGGACTTTTCCACATTAATATCCATCCTTGTAGCTTTGGAGAAGAGATCCAGTATCTCCTTCAGGACTCGTGTATCCCTTCTATCTCCAGAGCAGAAGATCAAAACATCATCCACAAATAGGAGGTGTGCTATAGCTAGCTGTTCACCAATACAAATGCCAGAGAAACGACCCATCCTCTTAGCCTCATCAATAGCCCTACTTAGTCCTTCTGCCACCAGCAGAAAAAGAAATGGGGATAGTGGACACCCTTGCCGCAGGCCCCTCTCCGCATGAAAAAAAGGAGAGGCCGCCCCATTTATGAGAACAGCAAAAGAGACAGTAGTAATACAGGACATAATCCATCTAATGAAGTTTATAGAAAACCCTAGATGAGTCAGTAATAATCGGAGATAAATCCAACTTACCTTATCATACGCCTTTGAAAGATCAATTTTCAAAATAGCCCCTTTGATGCTCCTACTCTTCAAGCTGTGTAACCCTTCTTGTGCCACCCCAATAGCCTCATGAATCTGACGACCTTCCAGAAACCCAAACTGTTCAGCTGAAATATTCTCTGATAAGATAACTTTTAACCTTCGAGCTATAACTTTAGAAACAATCTTGTAGATACAGTTACATAAGGAGATTGGTCTAAATTCATTGAGAGTAACTGGATTGTCCGTCTTTGGGATCAGGGCTATGAAGGTAGCGTTGAAGCTCGCTGGTAGTCTTCCCGAGGTTCGAGTGTCCTCAACCACCTGAAGCAGATCCAACCCAAAGATCTCATAAAAGCCCTGAAAAAATTCTATAGTCCATCCATCCGGCCCTGGACTCTTATCTTTTTGAAAACTGCCCAAAACCTCCTTTAACTCTTCTTCGTCCACAGGACTCATCAACCTCCTATTGTCCTCCTCTTCTGCAAACCTCGGGAACATCTGTGCAACCCTAATAACCTCCGCAATGGAAGTCAGTGTAGGCGCCCTAAATAAACTTTCAAAGTGAGTCACCCCACATCTAGCTTTACCATCAAAATCAAAATGCTCTGACCCTTCACCATCTCTCAGACACCAAATAGTATTTTCAGCTTTCCTGCCCCTGGCATATGCATGAAAAAATTTGGTGTTTTCATCTCCACATTCAAGCCAGATCGCTCGGCTCTTGAGTCTCCAAGCTTCCTCCTTTTCCAACAAAAGAGTGTTCCTTCTACCTTCCAGTAAAACCATCGCTTCTTTAGAATCCAGAGACAGTAAGCCCCCCCCAGCCCCTTCATAGATCTGAAGAAGTTCTGCTTCAATCTGCTTTAGTTCAGCATCCTCACGCACTCTTTTGGCTTTGGCCCATTCCTTTACTTCCCCTTTAAGTCTTTTGATATTCTCAGCAAATTGAAAGGCAGCTGATCGGTCAAGAGTTTCATCAAAAGTCCTCCAATGTGCCAGAACTAGATCTTTGAAGGATTCATCATGTAGCCAGGTTTTATTAAATTTCAAGGGACTAGGAGGGTTAACTGGCCCTTTTTTAATCTCAAAAAAGATAGGGAAATGATCAGAATTTCCCCCACTTCCAACCCATTGCCTAACCAGAAAGAACCTGTCCACCAGTTGCTCTGCCACCAGAAACATGTCCAGCCTTTTCGCAACCCTGGCTTCTCCTCCCCTGTTATTTCGCCAAGTAGGCTTCATCTTAATAGGCTCAATGTCCAGCAATTTTTTTTCTACCAGCCTTTGGATGAAAAAACCAGCTTGTGGATCAGCTACTGCATTCGGTCCCCAAATTTCAGTCCGACCTAGCGAGAAGTTTAAATCCCCTCCCACAACCACCGAGTCTCCTCGGAGGAGAGGATCCTGGAGCAGTGCATCCCAAAAGGGAGCACGGTTCAAATAGGGCTCATAAACATTTATCACAGACAAATTAGTACCCAAATCAGCAAAAAAGAGCTCGACTCCCAGAACAGAGTTCCTCCCCCAAGAAGTCACCAGCTTCGCCCCTCTTTGCTTCCAACCCACCGCCAACCCCCCAGAACGACCCCGGACATCCAGAGTCACAAAAGACCACCCTGCCATCCAACTTTCCAATTTTTCCTTGATGATATCTCCTAAACCTAAGGTCTCTTGTAGCAAAATCACATCAGGGTGTTCAAGAGTAAGCACCCTTTTGAAGGCTGATTTCTTTTTGGGTCCAGCCAACCCCCGACAGTTAAAAGACATAATCTTCATTTCCTGACATGCCTCCGGGCATTCACCGCTCTAAGTGCCCTTTCAATAGATAGCTGTTTCCCCTCCCTCGGGTCAACCTTGGCTCGTGACTGAGCCTTTGATAAATGAGAAGTTCTACCCCTTCCCTTCCGCAAGGGCTGCTGATCTTTACCCAGCCCCCCCCAGCCTTTTTCAAACAAGAACGAAGGAAATACCCAGAATCTGAGGTCTCATGGGAAGATAAACCCAAATCCTCACCCCCCCTCCCAGGGTCCGGTTCAGGGGTCAAAGAAGGGTCCGAATTCAAAGGGGAAAGATCCGTGACAGGTTCAACAACAGGCTCAACGGGGATACCCCCCAAAACCGACGAAACCCTAGCCCGGTCAACCTTCGAAAAAACAATCCCATCAAAAGAGAGGCCCGAAATAGACAGGTTTTTTAGCCCCTCCACCCAGTCAAGACCGACCAAAGAGCACTGATTTAATAACAAATTAAAGGAAGGAGAAAAGGAAAGAGTAGAATTACCCCGGATAGGGAGCCCCGGAGTAACCTCTGCTTCCAACGATTCAGAAGATGTAACCACAGCATTTGTAGCCAGAGGGCTGGCGGCACGGAAAACAGGTTCTCCTTCTGACTCTTGACTTGTTGGATCCAATTCTTCAGTAACCTTTTCATAGCTTGGATCCTCTGACACCAGCACAGGTTCCATAGAGACCGCCTCTGAAGGTACTCCATCAGGGACCACCTGCTGAATTTTCCTCTTTCCACCATTTATGGTACGTAACAGAAGGCGACATTCCGAAACTGGATGTCCATAAGCATGACATCTCCTGCATCTGAAGGGCACATTTTCATAATCCAAAGACTGAGTGATGATATCCGGTCCCCAGTCCAGGTCGATGGTCTCAGGAAGGCCCTCTCTAATGTTCACCTCCACCAAGATACGAGCTACTTGTTTATAATGGGTCTCCAAGTAAGATAAATCCGCTTCCAGAAACTTCCCCAATATATCCCCAAGTTTTCTGAAATGGTAAGGATCCCAAAAATGTAGAGGCAGCCCGGGTAGCCGGACCCAAATAGGAATCCTATCCACTCTCTCTCTGCTAGCATCAAAGAGAGGATGCCAAGGCTTCAGCAGTACAGGCGTATGATTCACATGCCAATTTTTGTTCAGTATTAGCCGCATATCATCTTCAGACTTGACCACCACAGCAAACCAACCACGAAGTAACATATCCACCTCCGGGGAATAACCCAGAAACTCTCTCCAGTTTCCATCCACCCAATCCACCACCGTCTTGTGGCCAAAGGTCTTACCCATGACCCTACCCACCAGCGTCCTCTGCGACATTGCTAAAACCTTATCCCATTCGGTGTCATCTCCCACCGCATATCTACCCACAGGTCTTGACTTTACCCAGCTCCGTTTGCGTCTCTTCGCAGTACCCTTCAGATTCTCCACAGCCCTTGTCGAGTTCTCATCCCCCTTCGGCAGTCCATCAGCCAAGGTAGGGCTCGCACAGCCCCGATGTTCAGAAGCAACCAGCGGCCCCCTCCAATGCCCTTCAGATCCACCACTCCCCTCTCCACAGGCTTGTTCCACTTGCCTAGCCACCCCTGCTGCCGCAACACCCTCAAAGCCTTCCACCACCTCAAAACCCTCCTCCAACTCCGGCACCGGAAACCCTAAGTTCCGGGAAAAAAACACCCCAGCTTCTCTCCAACTCGAACTACCCAGCAAATCTACCTTCAGCCCATTGAAACTCTCAGATTCCACCGGAGAAAGACCTTATGGTGAGAAGGAGAGGAAATCCGAGGGTGAAAAGTCAGATACTGGTCTCGCTAGCCCATAACCGGTCGATCCCGTTCCATCTGGACCCAGCCTCGGGATACCCTCCAGCACTTCCCTCAGGCCTCCAGCTGGCACGCCCCACACATCCTGAGGTTCCAGGTGGTCACTGGAGTAATCAACCATCTCCAAATCTTCCATCTCTACCACAGCAGCTAAACTAAATCCAAACCTGACAAAGGTAACAGTCTGCAGCAACTCCAAGCCGTTAGTAATCAAGAAAAACCTACCAAACAGAGTATGAAACCGAAACCCCAAGCACACCACCGCGAAAGAGGAGAAGGTCTTCGGAAATTCAAAGCAGCCATGATGATGGGGACAGGGGAGGTACGACCAGAGTGACCCACCCCCCTGTCATCCCTATACGATCCGATCAGCGGCGAACCTTCTTCACCACCAGCGCCTCCCTCATGCTAAAACCCTCTCTCTTTATGTCGTATTGAGTTCTAATATATTATTGAATATTTTTTAATAAATTGATCATAAAATTGTTTATCAAATTTATAAATATCTTTCCATTTATAAAATATTTTAAAATTATGTTGTTTTAATATATTATATAGTGAATTGTAATAAATTGATCATAATTTTTTTTTATCAAAATTATAATTTTTCTTTCTATTTATAAAATATTTTGAAATTATGTTTAATACTTGCATTCGTTCAAATTTATAAAGTTAATAAGTTTTTAATTTAATAAATTATAAATTATAATTTTTTTAAAATAATAACTATCTAAAATAGAAAAAATATATTACATTATTTTGTTTTTAAATTATTAGTATATTTACTTTACATTTTAATATTACAATTATAATTATTTTATATTATAATTATCTACTAATACCATTATATATCTATATTAACTTTGGCTCTATCAAGGGTCAAGAGGGAGCACATCTCTTTAAATGCAAATATTTTCTTAATTTTAAGATTAGTTTAAGACTCTAAAAAGGGTTTGCATCTTCAAAGAATTTGATCTATGGTGATGTACAGTGACAATTTGCAAAAAATGCCATTACATTTAAAAGTCACCCCAACCCTCTAAAATTTGAATTATGACCCCAATGCATGCTATGAAGTTAGATTGCAATTTTGAACATATACTTAGTTTGAATTCACATCTTAATGACATGATTATGATATTGCTCTTTCTAAATTCTCCTTTTTAATAATATGATTTTATCAATAATATTGGGCTTTCTACAACTCAAAAGGGTGAGATGTACGTGTCACATGTCGGCTCAATAAATTTACTAATAATAAAAAGTAAAAAGTAAAAAAACTTATAACATGTTAACTTATAACTAAAAAAATTAAAAATATTATAAAAAGAAAATCATAAAACCAAGAACATATAAAATTTAATTTAAAATTAGCTAAATTGTAAAACATATTTATGTAATTATATATCAAATTTCAATTTAAAAGTAGGTTGACTTGAAACCTAAGCAAACATAATGTTAGGAATAAAATATGTGATAGAAAATAAATTATAGGATAATAGCAATTACAATAAAATATTACAACCATATTTTATAAGTTCTTTAAATGCAAATACAACTAGCAAGAAACCAAGGGCCACTAAAACCATGTGCCTTAAACCATTTACATCCTTACTCATTCCCAAGTCAAGGTTAACCCTAACATGTAAATGTTCATTTTTAGTTATAGAGAAAAACAAGTCATTTTTCAAAAACATTTGGATAAATGTTTAAAATCTTCATTTGATGGTAAAATGTTTTTCAAATTCCAATAAATCTAGATTTTAAAATTTTATATGGATTATTTTACTCATTAACTACTCTTAATATTCATTATTAGTTTTAAAGAAAGACAAGTAAAGCAATTTTCGAAAACTATTTGATTATATGATTATTAATGCTACTGATATTTAGTCTATTTTGAAATTACTTAAGTAATTTGGTCATTTCCCTCCCAAGTAGGAATACTTATTAGACATTTTTGTAAATTAAAAAGGGTTTACACCTCAAGAGAACTTGATCCCTCTCAGAGCATAGTTAAGATGGATCTATACTGGTATTTCTAAATTATATACATATAAGAAATTTGAAAAATATATAAAGAATAAAATATTTCTAACTTTTCATCTAAAAAATAAAATAAAATAATAGTATAAAATTAATACTAAATAATCAGAATCTGCAAACTTTAGTATTACTAATATAACTCCTTTAATAATAATAATATAACTCCTTCATATGTCATAAAATCGGCTATAAAATTCATCAAGAACAATGTTAAAATATATACTATTGCCTTACACAAAATCTATGTAAAAATATTTATCATGGTTTAAAATAATACATCTCATGATTCAAATTACTATACCCAACACGTGTTTTATTGTATATTTAGTTGTGTTCATTATTATTAATTATGTGGATTATAATATTTATATTTTAGAATTTGGGGTGGACTATTACCTATGTTTTTTTTTATAAATTGTAAAAGGATAAGAGAAGGGGAGGATCTCACCCATTTGAATTTACTATTGGTTTAGGGGAGGGTACAAACAACTTTGTTGAACTTATGAGCCTTCGACTTCTCTTAATTTTTGCAGCAGAGAAAGGATGCAGAAATATTAATGTCTTTGGTGACTTTATGAATGTGATTAAATGGACAAGGGGCATACAAAAATGCAGGAATATTAGACTTACCAATTTATTAACTTCGATAAGGGAGGTCCTTCATGGTTTTGACTCTTTTTCCTGCTGTCATATTTATAGGGAAAATAACCAAAAGGTGGACCAAGCCTCTAAAGAGGGGATGCAAATGTCCCTGGGGACCTGTAAAGTGAAGGAGTTTAGGGAGGGCCTGACCCATGAATACTACCATAGGCCCTACATAGACTGATCATCGACCGAACTTTTTTTCAGTGTTTCTGCATTCAATCTTTTTTGTTATTACAGGCATATGGTATTCACATGGTGATAGTTTTGGATTCTATACAGTTTTTATATCAGCAAATATTTGTCTACTCAGACAACATATTTTATGTATAATTTTATTGTAATAAGCAGGCAGATGCTAGAACTGTTTTCTGAAATTTTAAAAGAAGACTCATAAGTCTCATCAAAAGATCCATATTTTGTAAAAGCAATTCACATTTATGTGAATCTATAGAATGTAATTTTTTTCTCGACTGATCAAATAAAAATACATTTTTTTTCCCAGGGGAAAAAAAGGATGAGACAAGTGTATTCTTCGAATTAGCATCGTTCAAAATTCAAAACAAACAATATTTAGAAAAAATATATAAAAAAGAAATTGTAGTTGATTCATATATAACTGTAGTTGATACATAGATAAAAAAATTCTCCATGGTAAACAAGTAAATTAACCAAAAAAAAAATTAACATAATTGGGAAATTTGTTCTGGGAAATGGCACTGGAAGGTCGTGATGGAAGTTATAAGTTATAACTTAACATGTGTACACAGTTGGGAAATCCATTCTCGGCAGTGGCACTGGAAGGCCGCAGCGTAGTTATAACTTAACATGTGTGCACAATTGGAAAATTCATTCTTGGTAATGGAACTGGAAGGTTGTAGGATAGGGCAGAGGATATGGGGCACATAAATCGCCCCCATATCCTGCCACTAGAAAGTATGCCCTTGTCGGTTGACGGCTTTCCCGCCTCTCGACTACTCCTGAGTTCACCAGTGCACTCCCTTTCGTTCTGCTCTCCTTTTTCCCAGATTCTGGACCCACACATAATGTACAAGGTCATATCCAGAGGATGCATATTATTTAAGACTCTACCAGTGGTATTCCCATGCCATAGTCTGGTTATGTATCCATTCTCACTAACCAATCGCCATCCCCGCGTGTGATAGCAGCATCCATGTCATATATCCATGCAGCTGTGAGTGAAATATGGGGTCATGGACATGCATCCACTCTCCGACAAAGCTCCCATCCGATGAACGTCGTTGTTGTTCACTTCAGGAAGTCACGTCTCCCACCAGCCAACATCCATACATGCATTACTGATTGTAATTTGAATTCAAATTTAGTGAAAGTACGTGCTTACTATGAAGTATGGCTTGATTTTAAAATCAGGCATTGAAATTTGAATTTCAAATTCACTCAACGACGTGCGGGCTTAATATGAAGAATGGATTGATTTTTGTTACATCAAGAACATTGCAACTCAATTCCCTATCTTTATCTTTCATTTCAGGTATGCAATAACATTGGGTATGTGTGTTTCCAGAAACCAATTAGACATTGTGGCTCCTTCCTCGATCCTTTCATGAAGTGAGTTTTGATGGAATTCATTGCCAAGAAGTTTGTATAGTGCTTTTTATCTGAACATCAAAAGAATGTGATTGCAACTGAAACAGAAATAGGCTCAATGCGGACATAAATTTGTGGTGCATGTATTGGATGGATCAAAGAATAATACTGTAGTGGATTTGGGCGGTATAGGATTGCATGAAAATAAAAAGGAAGAAGAAAGGGCTAGCAATGATGAAAGTCCCATGGAGAAGCTTATTGGCATGACAAGAATAGAAAATAACACCAATGTTGCATCAAAGAATGGAAACGACAAACAACAATACATGGACAAGACGCCCTCTGATTTTACTTCAGGTTTCCCTTTTCCTTTTGAACGTTTGTCAATGAACCAAATTGGTTGCAACAATAGCCTAGCATGCTATAGTGGGATATCTAAATTCTCATGTACAAAAATGCTACTATGATTGAGTTGCAGTGAATGCATTGTCTTCTATGAATTAACATTTTGGTTTATGCATAGTGCTTCGCCAAGTTGAAGGATATTGTGATCCTAGAATTTCGGTTTCATAATTAATTGAGGATTTTTGGAGCTCATTGTTCAATGTTGGTAAGGGTTTTTTTCCTAGAGCCATCTGATCATTTCCCTACTGCTCCTATGGTACCTTCCCTGTGTTGTTTGGCCCCTCGGCTCTAATCCGTCCTGATGGGTTCTGACTAGGGAGGGGCTATCGTCCCCTCCCAAAGTACCCATCTTCATGTCCCTGAATCATATAGCGCTGCACTGAATCATCGCAGGATCCCTCAGCTACCAACCCTCTGGAAACTCGCACCTGTGTCGCCCGGACTACTGCCAGACCCAGTCTGGCTCTCCCTGGTGAGCGAATAAATGCCCGCGTGTACTTTCTGAGAGATCATGCCCTAACTAGTAATTTAATAGGCTTCTGGCCCACCGAGCAATATCTTAGAGGTTGGATCGCTACTAAATGGAAACCCAAAGCTCATTTTGACCTATAGCTCAGTTCTAAGTGATTCTTTACTATCATCTTTCATCACCTGGAAGACAAGACCAAAGTTGAAGAAGGGGGTCCCTATTTCTTTCACTCCGCGGGTCTGTATCTAAAAAGATGGACTGAGTGCTTCTACCTAGAAAAAGAAGACTTCATCTGAGCACCTGTTTGGATAAGGATGTATTCCCTACCTTAGGAATATTGGGATGAAGATACGCTGATGAAAATCGACAACACCTTGGGAACCTTTGTGTCCTTAGCGGACCAAACAAAGCTCAAAAAATTTACCTCCTATGCGTGGATTTGTGTTTACATGCATATTGAAAAATCCCTTCATGATGCCATCAATCTCATCTACGAAGTCTCAGATTGGGTCCAACTGCTGGATTATGAACATGTTCCCTTCAGATGTCACAAATACCATGAGCATGACCACTTGTTTCGCAATTGTCCCAAAACAAAACCTAGAAAGGGATTGAAAGATGAAGAAAGAGATGCAAAGGGTTTCCAAAGACCTGGAAAAAAGTGGTGTCAAGGACGGAGGCCGTCCGGGGACATACCCAAAGTAAACACCCCTACCACTAGTAATACCTTTGCAATCTTGGGCAGCCAGCAGGAATATTTGGTTGAGGATCCAAGCTTATTGAAAATGCCTCAAGAAAAGCAATCTAGACCTCAACCCTAAACTCAACAAGTGAACCCAGGTATCTTTTTCGCCTCCCTCTCAATCTTGTGCAGAGGGATCAGTAGATCCACATAGTATTAACTCCCTTCCTGAAGTTAACCCTCTTTCCACTCCTATTGACCCTAGCTCCGAAATATCCACGGGTGAAGAGATGTCGGAGATAGAACTGGGGGATCTCAACCTCCTTGGGTTAGAATATTCCTCCACTAAAAAAGATTTTATCTCCATTCCAGTCTGCCAAATCCAGCTTCTTAAAGAGGCCTTAGCAAAAGCTAAATACCAAAAAAAACTCGGAGTCCTCAATCTTCAGCTAAAGGATAAGACAAAACTCATTCGGGAAAGAAAAAAGAAGGGGACAAATCAGCTTTACAAATGATAAATGTGCCGGGAAACCGGTTGGTGGAATCAGGGCAATATGCCCAGTTAACGAAATTTTTCCCCTCCTGATCCCTTAGTTCTCAATGAATATTATCTCCTGGAATGTTAGAGGATTGAACGGTCTCTCCAAAAAAAGAATGCTAAAAAGAAAAAACCAGCTAGATAAGCCAATCGTTCTCTTTATCTAGGAAACGAAGTGTTCCTCTGAAACCCTCCACCTGATAATGGAGATAATTTGGAAAGTATGTCAAACAATAACGATTGATTCCACTAGGGAAACCAAAGGAATGACCATTTCTTGGAACCTAACAGATATTGTTCTCGACGACTTAGCTTCTTGTGCCCATGTTATCTATGCTTCCTTCCACATTGGATCCAACATCCATGGCCACCTCCTCAATGTCTACATCACCCAACCTTCGGACCTGAAGCTTAGGATTTTTCACTTCATGAACTGGTTCTCCTTGTAGCATCAGGACTCCCTTCTCATCATTGGGGGGGGGGGGGGAATTCAACATGATCACCTCCCTTGGAGAAAAAATAGGAGGATTGAAATTTATTTCAGTCAAGGACCACCTCTTCAAGGATACTGTTAATGGATGCAGACTAGTTGATATCCATTCTTCCTATGGAATTTTCACCTAGAAAAATCGTATAGGAGGGGAACATCAAATAGCCAAGTGACTAGATCGCTCCCTGGTCTTGGAGGACATTCTTCATGCTGGCGAGCTTAATACCTCCTCAGTTCTCCCTGTGGCATGCCCCGATCATTATCCCATTGACTTAAACTAGCAGAGTATTGGCGAACATCTCCACCGCCCCTTCTATTTCGATAAATTTTGGCTCACCCACCCAAACTTCATGGATTTCGTCAGCCTCTGGTGGTCCAAAATATAGTTGGTGGGAAAGACCAAAATGGCCACTATGCAGCAAAAAATCAAATCACTTGGGGCAAGGCTCAAGCACTGGAATCACACCACCTTTGGAAACATCTTTAAAGATAAAAAAATAATCGAGGAAAACCTTTAAGCACTTCAATGGTACATAATGATCGATGGAGTATCGGAGGAAAACAAACTCAAAGAATAGGATCTCATGACGCAACTAGACAATCATTCTCGTCAAGTAGAAATTATTTGGAAGCAAAAATGTAGGGTCAAATGGTTAAAGGAAGGAGATTGAAACATGAATTTATTTCACCAATCCATGATCCAACATAGAATGCATAATCACATCACTAAACTCAAGACAGAAGCAGGTGAAATCCTAGAGGATTGGGCAGATATTGAACAAGGGCTAACTGGGTATTTTCATGACCTTCTTTCAGGACTGGCTATCTCCATAGTTGATGTAATCGAGAAAGTCACCCAACATATTCCCCCCATTATCACCACTGAGCAGAATGCCTCCCTCATGCAACCCATCTCTCTTCAGGAAGATGAACTAGCAGTTAATCAAATGATAGATGGAACAACGCCTGGTTAGGATGGCTTCACAATCAATTTCTTCCACTACTGTTGGAACCTTCTTAAGTACGGTGTAATCGAAGTGGTGGAGTAATCTTGTTAAGAGAAATGGGTCCTACTCACTCTCAATGCCACCCACCTCACCCTGGTGCCCAAAGAAACATGAGCCTCCCATCCCAGTAAGTTCAGGCCCATTTCCCTCTGTAATGGCATTTATAAAATTATTTCTAAAGTGGTAGCTAATCGTCTCAAGCCGCTTCTCCCTTTACTAATTTCCCATGAACAAATGGGATACATCGAAGGAAGGAAAATATTGGACAGAATTATTCTAAAATTCAATCGTACTCCTGGGATGCTCCTCAAGATGGATCTTTCAAAATCATTCGACAAGCTCAATTGGGATTTTTTTTAAAACATGATCCTTGCCTTTGGATTTAGCCATGAGTGGACCCGTTGGGTAATCATCACTTATCAACTCTGCCTTATTTTCTATCCTTGTCAATGGGTCCCCCTCTGCTAACTTCTCCCCCTCTCGTGGTATTCGTTAAGGCGACCCCCTCTCTCCTTTTGTCTTAATCCTCAAGGCTGAAGGTTTGGGAAAACTTAAACTAAACACAATTTCCTCGGGTTCCCATCATGGCCTCTCCCTTCACAGAGGAAATCCCATTGCCTATCAAGAGTTTGTAGGTTATAACCTCCTCTTCGACCACCCCTCTGTCTAAGAAGCTCGCTCCCTTCAATATATCCTCAACGCTTTCTCAGAAGCCTTCAACACCACCCTCAACCTGGAAAAATCTCAGATCTTCTTCTTTAATAATGAATCCATCATCAAACGTAATGTGACTAGCATTATGAGGTTCACTGTCTCCACCTTTCCCTCAAAATACTTGGGTGCACCTTTTTTCGACTCGGCCATGAAGAACTCCTCTTGAAAGGAAATTCTTGACAAGCTTGAAGTTCGCATCTCCTCCTGGGATTTTTTTCTCCCTCAATATTCACTGTCGCCTAACTCTACTCAAATATGTCCTTCAATCCATGTCACTCTACCTCTTCTCGGTTCTCAGTGCTCCTACATGGGTACTTAAATCCCTTAGGAGTCTCTACTAGTCCTTCCCATGTGGCAAAGGATCTAGGAATAATAAGTGGGCCTTTGTGAATTGGAACACTCTCTGTCTTCCTCGAAGTAAGGGAATACTGAGATTGAGAGATCCTAAAATAAACAATGCAACACTCTCAACGAAAATATGATGGACTTGGATCTCTCATAATGACACACCCTGGGGAGGATTATGGAATAGAAAATATGCGTCATAATGGTACCCTTCACAGCTGGTTCGCCTCAATAGTGACCCCCTGGGTTCCCTCATCTGGAAAGATTCCAACTCTAAAAAATCCCTCATCCAGCAGCACAAATTATGGGTGATTCGCGAGGGAGCTCACACATATTTCTGGCAGGACTCTTGGCAAAAAATTCCCAACTACATCATCCATTACGACATGGGATAAAATCACAACTTCTTGCTGGCTGCTAACCACTTTGTTGTCCATGACTTCTGGGGACCAAAAGGCTCATATGGAAGCACCCAAGAAGATGGCACAATCATCTTGAACCTGAAATAATCTAACCAATTTGGAAGGACCTCAAGTCTAGGAAAATCATAATAAAACATGGTCCTGATATGCTACGATGGGTACATCTCCCCAAAGGCTCATTCTTAGTCAAGGAAGCCTCCTATATCCTCGCCAACAAGGAAGAAGATCACCAATTTCCCTCTAGAAAAAAATTTGGAACCTGCATGCCTGGCCCAAAGTCTCCACCTTTCTCTGACTACTCCCTCATAAGTGCATTCTCACTTAGGACAACCTACCAAAAAGGGCTTCCAGGGGCCTGCATTCTGTATCATGTTCAATAATGATGCAGAAAATATAAACCACCTACTGGACTCTTGTGAGCTTGCCTCTACGCTTTGGGATTGAATAACAGGTATTTTCAGAAGAACCAACAAAGATAGGAACAATGTCTTTAGCACTCTGCTAAGATGGGCAGAAAATCAATTCCAAAGTGCACTTCTCAACATACTATGGGAACTCACCCTTGGCTTTTTGGTTTGGAGCATCTGGAAAGAGAGAAATTCTAGAATCTTCAAGGATCATTACAATTCTCTTGATAATATATGGACTGGTCTCAAAAGAAATATTCAGGATACTAATTTTATGAAAGACTGGCACTCTTATGATTTCCCCTCTTTAGCTGCTGAAAAATGCATCCTGGAAAATTGGAATTTCACTCACATTCCCCTCCCCTCTCTAAGAAAGGGACCTCCCAAAAGGATTTCCATCCTTGAGCAATGGTCTCCTCCTCCAGTTGGCATCTTCAAGCTCAACTTCGATGGTGCCTTGAAAGGAAATCTTGGCCAAGCGGACTTCGGAGGAGCCATTCACAACCATGATGGCCAAATCTTGCATATATTCTTTGGGAGCATTAGGCATGACACCAATAATGTTTTCGAGCTCGAAGGCCTCATCGAAGGGATCACCCTGGCTAAACATTTGAATTTTCTTCCGATGATTGTTGAGGGTGACTCCCACATTATCCTTTCTCTTGTTGCCAAAATACAAAATGGTTCCTAGGATTCCAAACTTTCCATTAGCTCGAGAATGCAACACATCATCATGAGACTTGGAAAAGGCTTGGAAGCTCTCCGCTCTACCACCTTCCACCATGTTAGGAGATGAGCCAATGCTCTGGCTGAAAGCTTGGATAATGAAGGGGTTACGTGTGATCTTCCTCATTGTGCTAGAGAGATCAGGTTTCCCTTCCTGAACAACCTGATTCACCACTACAATGTTCTCGCCTCATGAGACCATCCCACCCTAGATGTGGGTTATTTCCCCGACCACTCTCCACCTCGAGACTCGCTCCCGCCATCTGGCTCCGACACATGGCTTTAGTCACCCTCCAGACATGCAAATGAGACAAATTTAAATGCCTCATGAGACCACCCCACCTTAGATGCAGGTGCTTTCCTCGATCACTCTCGACTTGGTGACTCGCTCCCTCCATTTGGCTCCGACACGTGGCTTCAGTCACCCTCTAGCCATGTAGATGAGACACCATTTAATGGAGGTCATTCGTAATATGGTTTTTTAACTTCTCTCCAGTGCGAGGTTAATGAACTGCAACCTGATGCGAAAGAGGTTGTCCCCTGGCATTAACATTGGTAGATGTATGCCGCACCTCTTGTGTGTGGCTTACCTATTGCTCGCTTCGTCGATGCATGAAATGATGTTCAAGCTGAGCTCCTCCTTCATTCACTCCCCCTCGACGCTCTTTGTGTGGCTCTACATTGTTTTGTTTGGCTCTGTGTGTTTGGGATCTTCTCTTGCTCACCATGACCCTGCCGAGAGGTACATCCTGTCGTGGCGCTGGGCATGGAGCTGGTAGAGAAGCTAGTTCTCCAAGGAAATGCAAGGTGATTAATATTGGCTATGACAACATTGTCTTGACCCTTGTTCGAGTGCTCATTGATGACTAGGAATCTGATCAGGTGGCAGATTTTCTCGCTACAAGTAACTACGGTAACCAAATCAATTTCTATTGGTTGATTAAAAACATGCTCAGGAGCCTGGTAGAAGAAGTGTTGGCAAATTGGACCTCTGCAACTACTTCTATCATGGATATTAGGGCTCTTTTGGTGCATTTGGATGCAAAACTGGCTAACCTCAACGCTAGCCTGGCTGGTGGCAAGTATTCTCTGGAGCGGTGCTCAAATTTTCACAGGCGCTCTACTTCGACAGACCCCACCATCGTTAGGGCTGATTCGGATAGATTGCCAGCTCCTTACCTTGGGGGGTCATCCTATGCTCCTTCACCTCCATTCATTCCTGGGGAAATGTCTGCAAGGGTTGCAGGGAGCTCTGAGGCCTTGTTGGCCACCACCTTGGGACCGATTCTGCATGAATCTGGCGCTTCCTCCAACCTACCTTCTCCGCTTACCACCTTTCTTGTTCCCACCACCATTGATTTGTTGCACTTCAAGCGGGTTCACACTTCCACTGGGGGCGCTTCTCTCTGGGGAAAAATCAAGCCTCTGATGCCTAAGATCCCTCCAAAGGGGTGGGACGACGACTTCTTCGATAGCTACCCCATGGTTGAAGACAGACCCAACCCCCGATTAAGAAGCTCCTGTGCCTGATGACCGTCCTTAGCTCCATCAGCGATCATCAAAGGTTTCTCTTTTTTTTGTTAAAATGTGTGTTTTTTTGCTCGGTCATGGTCTATAGTAAAAAATGTAATTTCTTCAATGGCGTCTAGCTCCCTGGGACTGGCCTGTTTCTCTATGCTACTTCTATGCCTAGCATTTTTTAGCGTTTGGGCTGGTAGTTCCGCCAACCTAGACTGTTAAGGCTAGCATTTTTCCATGTAATACTTTTTGTACTTTTAATATAATTATTTGTTGCAACTTTACAAAAAAAGGATATTGTGATCTAGCATCCATGGACTTCTATTAAATTAGAAAAATTCACAAAGTTAATAAAACAGGACAAAGGAACTATAAAAAAAATAAAAAAAGACTAGGAAATATTAAGAAATGGTGGTGGCATGGAGGAAATTGTGGTTTTGTTGGAGCGAGCGAGTCAAAGAAGAAGAGAAGAAACAATTGAAAGAGGTGTTGAAGAGCTACAAGGACAGTGTTATTGCAGAAGAGGATAGGAGGATGAATTTCATGTTAGGAATATAGCAGGACAAGCCAAGATCGTCCGATGTTATTAACATGTCTGCTCATAATAAAAGCAATAAAAGCCGTATATTGCCCTGGAAATACTCACTCAAATGGGAGGAAATTACTATAAACAATTCCTTGTCCAGATAAAGAAATTTAAACCGTGCAAATGGTCTAAACAACAATGAATACATATATGCTCCTCAAGATGTAGAGTTACAGTTGTTTCCCATCTAGGAATAGAGATTATTTGTTGTTGTAGCTGCTGTAAAATATTTTCCAAAAACTTTATTTGTTGATGTAGCTGTTGTAAAATAGTGTTGAAAAATATTCAATTTCCAAAATCGTGTTATTTATAGCTATGTATACATCTCATCAATTCTTCAAAATTTCTAATTGCAATTAATTTGGTTGATGTGTTTTACATTTGATTTGCATTTTCTAATTACAATTAATTCCGTTGATGTGTTTTACATATGGTTTGCATTTTTTTAATGTTTCCAAGTAAAGTCAACTCACATTTACTCTAAATAATTACCTTTTTACAACTAAATTAAATTAAGTTTTTAACTTTTTCACCTTTCAAAATCATCAATTCTTGCTATGCCTTTAATTACTTATTATCGTCAACATGAATCACTAAGGCTTCTTGCTATTCTTTTAATTTCTTCTTGTCATCAATACCAATGGCAATGCTATGAGACTTATTTACATTAAACATTTTGTCGTCACATTTTTTTTTCCATAAACGAGATCAAACTGTTAAAATCAGGACGAACAGATGAAGTCAGGGAATCTTTCTTTATTTTCCAAGGGTTCACTCTTGGTCTTTATATGTGATCGTAAGAACTTTGGTTATCACCTAAAACACTTGCGAGATTTAAGATTGAAGTTAGTCTTATAGTAAATTTTTGAGAGAGTCTCCCTCTTAATAATTATACCTGTTTCTGTTTTGGTCAGGCTCAAAAAGCTGATCTTTGCTTTCCTTTGGGGTTCCTCAGGGGACAAGAACAAATACCACTTGGTGAATTGGCAGCACCTTTCTTGGCCCAAAGACTCAGGTGGATGGGGTATTAAAAACTTGACTTGGTTTAGTATTGCCCCGAGACTTAAAATCATTTGGATGGTACTTCATGGTAATGGCATCTGACATCAGGTTATTATCGGAAAATATTTAAAACATGGATCAGTGGTTACATGGCTCAGGGATAAAAATTTCGTTGTGAGAGGTACCTCCATTTTTTGGAATGGGCTTCTAAATACCCTTTCTTGGATTGGAAAATGATTGGCTTGGCAAGTGGGTAATGGACAGGATATCCTTGTCGGAGTTGATCCAATTATTGGCTCTACATCTTCCTCCTTTCTCTCTGGCGATCTTCGGGATTATCTATTAGATTATGGTATTATTACTTTGCATTGGGCTCACAATACATTAAGAGGGACCCATGCATACTGGTTCACGGCTGAGGATCTGGACATTGGTGGTGCTTGGAAAGATGCCTCGGATGGTTATACAAGGGGCCTAGAGCAAGGTAGAATTCGTCTAATTACTTTAGCAGACTCATTATTATGGGCACATAACAAACAAGTTGGCAATGTCTCGGCAGCCTTGGTTTATGATCTGATTGTTAATTCCTCTTCTTCCCCGACTTATAAAAAGGTTTATGCTAATATTTGGTGTTGTCAATTACCATTAAAGATTTGTTGCTTTAGTTGGATGGCCATAGAGAATAGGATTTTAACTTGGGAAAATCTAAAGAAAAAGGGATGGATTGGGCCTGGCGTTTGTGCACTCTGTAATTCAGGTGAGGATTCGGTCCAGCATTTGTTTATTACTTGCTCCTTCATCAAATCGGTGCATTCCATCCTTTGTGAAAGATACCACTATCAACCTCCATCTCTAAACAGCTCCCTCAGAACTTTCTTGGAATGCTGGTTTGCAAAATATGCACTACACTCTGATTGCAGTTATCTCCCACTCTTTATTCTATGGTGTATTTGGAAAGGACGCAAACTATGCTTATTTGAGGGGAAGGTAACATCGATACTTAGCATGATTAACCAGATTAAGTACTTCATACATCTCTACCCTATAGAAAAGAAAAAAAACAAACTCAGGATAGTGGGACCTGGCCCAACCCTGACTTATCCCTATGGTTTCTTTGATGGGGCAGATGCAGACTATAAAGGAGGAGCAGGCTTCTTCTTGGCTCTAAATGAGTCTCACACTTTTGAGTTTGCAATGGGGGCAGGTATTTGCACAAATACAAAAGCAGAACTTATGGAACTGTGGGATTTGTTGACTGTGGCAATCAGGATGGGAATCTCTTTGCTGAATATTTTTGGTGATTTAGCGGTGATCATTATATGGGAAAATTTTCAAGCTTCACTGTAACCACCTGATTTGAGTCACTGGTGTATGGACACCAGAAGACTGATGTCTTGCTTTTCAACCCTGAACTTCAAACATACATATCGAGAACACAATCATCTTGCAAACAGTTTATCAAAAAAATCCCAAACTTTGGCTCCTCGTTGTGGCTCCTTCTTAGAGGTTTTATGATGGCATTTTTGTCTTGAGTGATTCTTTTCAGCTCTTTTGAGCATGGTGCAAGAACAAGGCTCCTTTCTTTTTATGCACCTTTTTACTGTTTTTCTAGTATGCAGGAGCAGGCTTTTTTTTTTTGGGATTTACAATCATTTTGCACAATTTTGTCTCCTCTATATGTATGATTGTCGGGCAGGTCTTGATATGGAGATGTCTTGTCTCAGATTGTCTCTTCTTTTGGGGAATTTTTTGGTTCTCTGAGTGATGGCTATGCTTCTTTCCCCATTGCTTACTCAACTTGTGAGGTTGTTTCTGGCTGTTTGTATGACGGAGCATATACTTTGTGATGTATGAAAGTGCCCCAATAGCCAAGATGTATATCAACTCTCTTTTGATTCATTAATGAATAACAAGGTCAGGCTTTTTTTCTTCAAAAAAAAAATTATGTCTTTAAGCTTATAGTTTTATCTCTAACGTTGGTTTAAAAGTGCATATCTAGTTATTTAAATATATCAATAAATCTTATCATGGTTTTGGTATTATCTAATACTTTACTTGAATTTTGTATAATGAAAATTACAAATTAAGTATAGTTTAATAACTAAATTTATAAATAAAATTTAAAATTATATTGAAAATATATCATTTCATTGTCCTATTAAAATAAATTAACTAATTAAATTTATATATTTAGATTTATAGATAAATTTTAAAATTATATTAACAACACATCATTTTACTAAATATTAAATATAGATTAATAAATTAAATTTAAAATTATATTGAAAATATATGAATTTGAATGGCATTGTGGAAATATGTTTAGGTATACATTTATAAATTTTAAAATTATATTAAAAACACATCATTTTACTCAATATTAAATATAGATTAATAAATTAAATTTATAATTTAAATTTAAAATTATATTGAAAATATATGAATTTGAATGGCATTGTGGAAATATGTTTAGGTATGCATTTATGTGTTTAGTGAAGAACTTTTATCCATATATGGATGGTGTTATTATAAATATATTTACTTTATATTAATAATTTATATTATGTTTTTAATATGTATTTTTAGTTTTTTTTACTGTTAAGAATATAAATATAGAAAATTTTAGTAAATATAAAAATTATTTATTTTTTAACTTATTTTTATTTTCTAATTGAAAAGAAACAAAGAAAAAAAAATCTATATTTACTTTACAAACAAGAGTAAAATGAGGATGAGATGCATGCAAAGATACATTATCGTATCTATGAACAAGTAAGAAAAAATATTTTGGTGAACAACATGACTATGTGAGTAGCTATGTTGCACAAGTTTTTAGAAGGTGGATAAGTAAGATATGTGGATATAAGTATCTCATACACCTAGAATATTCAACCAAATTTGGAGGAAATGATAGATTGGGAGTGACAATTATATATAAGTGTGTGTGAGAGAGAAAACATAAACAAATAAAAAATAAAAAATTGAAGTAGAACATAATATATTGATTTCATAACTTAAATTATTTTAGCCTCTTAAACCTCTTGTAGTGTCATGAAATTTAGTAATTTTAAGGTTGCACACCCCTAAGTCCATGTTAATTTTAAAATGTGTTTACTTGTTGTTTCATATTTAGAAATGTAGATCTTCAATTTTAGCATTTTGATAATAACACTAAAGCAATATGGTTAATATATTCTAGATGCTTTAATATTAAAGTTGCTTGTTTATTAATTTAAAGGTGGTTGTTAGTCCGTGTTCAAATACCCATGGGTACTAGCTTAAAAGAAATAGTTGTTATGAATTATAAGTTTGATATATTTAAATACAAGGGATATTTTGAAGCTAGTTGTAAGAGTGTGGCAAAATGATAAGCTATTAAAGATAGATTTCGATACTAGACATATAGATTTTGATACTAAATGTAAGTGTGTGAGAAAATGATAAGATATTAGAAGATTTATAGATTATTGTATTAATACATACTTGATTTATTGAAAAAAATTATATGTTTTTAGATATTTATGCCATAGTACAAAATAGTAAATAGTAAATGTTAAAAACATTTACAATAATATATAAAGGTAAATTACATTACAATATAGTAAGAAGAAAATTATATATATATATATATATATATATATAGGAGAAAAAGGATTAATTATCTAATATCAATTTTTGTTTTTAAAATAAATAATTATCAATTTTTGTTCTCTTTTCCTATCTTTTTGACATTAATTATTTTATATATATAGTTGAGAATTTGAAGTTACATGTTAATATCCAAGTATTGTGAATTATAAGTGTTGGGTATGTGTTATATTATTTTCATGTAGGAAAGAGGGTGGTTGGAGGGGGCGCTCGACGATCCCTGTCGACACCTTAATGGACACATGCTGGTATGATGTTTCCGTTTGGAAACAGTCGTTACACGAGCACAACGAGTGCCAAATTTTTGGGTTTGTTTTCAGTTGTTTTGGGGAATCTTCTAAAAATATGTAATTTAATCCCGGTTAAGGGTTTGGAGTCTTTTTTCTAATATGGTTAACGAATTGGGATATTGGATGCTGTTGAATACCTATATTTCATATTGTGAGGGATTCATAAAGATAATGAGAAAATAGGAGGTGTGTCTCTAAGGTTTGATGGTTTTCCCGGGTAAGGGTTTTCAGGGTAAGTCTATGTGTTTCATGTGTGAATGTTGTGGTGTAATCTTTGTTTTGATTAAAAGAATATGTATGCTTTGCTTCTTTGCACAGGTTTAAAAAATTACAATAAGATTAAATTTAATATTCTGATAGATTTTGAGGTAATGTAATGTAAGGTGAGAATTAAAATATTTCCTTTTGTTTGCTAGCATTTAAGCTGACAAAATCATCTGAGGATTGTACTCGAGATGGACCATACCAACCCTCAAATGGTTGGATTTTGGGTGTCTCTTTCCAACTAGCTCACCCCTAAGAGGTATCAAACCCAGGTCGCCTTGCTGAAGAGACCCACACCTTAACCAAATAAATAACAGGAACTGATATGAGAATTATAAGATATTAAACAAAGTGTAGATTGTATTTTAAGAAATGCACTTGGTGAAGGGTGAGTGCAGAAAGTTTAGGGACCTTTTAGATGCAATTGTAGATTGAAGTCGATGATCCAAGATCCATAAAATGGAAATCATCCCAAGCAATGCCGACCCTTCCAAGCCTAGTCCCAATCCTGCTAACATGCTTTCCAATTAAGATAGTTAAGGAAATCACATGCACGTTATGTTTCTTTAAAACGTGCATGTGTTATGTTCTCCAAAAACGAGCATGTGTTTTGTAAAATATGATTTATGCTTAAAACAGGTCATGCCTGTCATTTTCTCTACAATAACGAACTTCAACATCTTTGGGCCGACCAAAACACACAAGGGTGAATGCAATTTGGGTGATAAAGGCATACAATTTCCACCTTGGGGATCAATCTCTTCATTCTAAGGTATTTACACCAACTCATGTCCTTCCAGTTTCCCTATTTTCAATAATTTGTATGCCCTAATTTATGAATTGAAACCATAAATTTTTTAATTCATATGCGCTAAAATAAATTTACATGCCCAATGGAACCAAAACCCCGATTTACTATTTGCATATATATTCACCAGCATAGTTGTGAATCCCAAACCAAATCAATTTCACTATTTGCATATATATTTACAAGCAAAGTTGTGAATCCAAACCAAAATTCACAAATATGCAAAGTTTCTCAAGTATATTGCAAGGTTGAATACAACTAAAAAAATCAACTAGAATTCATATCTTCCCCAAAATACATAAACAAACACGCTAAATCCCTTGCCTCTACCCAGAATATCGAAGTTGGTCATCCAAGGACATTAATCAACACCTTATAGTTTTAATGAAACTTCCTAATCCAAGTGTTAAAATAAGCTATAGAAGATTCCCATGCTTAACAAGTATTTTCCCTTGATTGAAGGGTACATTTTAGTTCAGGTCAAGACAACTGATTTCAACAATAGGCTCTACCAACATCAAGATACATAGGGAGGTTTATGTGTTTGATTACATGCTAATCACATACTATCATACATGATAGAATCCAGTGGATACCTTGCAACCCTAAAATCCATTATACAAATATATGCAAAGTCTGTCATGGCTATATAGAAAGAGTGCATACAACTAAAATAACATCAAGTGGAATCCATACATGCCTCAAATTACATATAAACAAATATGCAAAATAACCTATGGAGTCCAAAAAAATTCACGCTACAACAAATAATTACATATCTATGAAAATCCTTGCATATATTGAGATTGTATTCATCAATATCACCTTCTGCCACCTCCTTTAGGCTCTAGTCCTTGCCTCTACCTGTAATATGGGAGTTGTTCCTCCAAGAGCATTAGTCAATAACTCACAGTTTCGATGAAGCTTCATAATCCAAGCCTTAAAATAAGGTAGAGGAGCTTCCCAATCAACATATGCACATAGAACATTTAATGTATGCACCTGGAAATTGAAATTAATACAAATTTACGACATAAATTTAAGATGAAAAAATGTTAAATGTTTATTCTTTAGTGTAAAATTCAAGATCAATTTGAAAATTTAAATTATAAATAGTTTATGTTGTTATTTGCCATACATTAGTTTTGCATTTTTCATTGCTTATAGATGTATTTATACCATGTGTATTTTTCTAATGATATTTTTTTGTGTATTTATGATTGCAGCGGCAAATATGGACCATAATGCAGAGATTTTGAGAGTTATTGGTCATTTGAGAGATATTGGTTTTGCTTGGATGGGTGGAGATGAACTCCACCACTCCTTGTTGGTAACATTACTGACCATTATGGATACTATCAACATATCCAATGATGCATTGTATATAATAGCATCGTATAGAGAGAGAAAACGACAAGACTATGCTAATGGATCGAGCTACAATGAGATTAAGAAGCTAAAAATAACCAAAGAGTATATATTCACAATTTAGAGTGCCTGGGACAGATGACATTCCAGAGACTAGCATACCACATATTTCCATTGAGTGGTGCATCTATCAACCAATTAGAGACCATTGGATGGATAGATGGTACATGGTTTTTGATATTCCCCCACATAACAACAGGGAAGTACTATTGTACTTCCTACATAAAATTTATGTAGAGTTTGTGATGGGAAAACATGTCGACTATTTTGACATGTTGATGTTCCAAGGTGTTAGTAGGGGGATGCCCCAAAATCATCCCAAAGAAAAACCTATGGCATATTGATAGTGGATGTTCAAAACACATGACAGGAGACCCAAACAAGTTCATAAGCCTAAAAAGAGATCAAAAAGGAAAAGTTACCTTTGGAGATAATATATCCTCCAAGATAATTGGAAAAGGTAAATTTGCTATCATAGATAACAAAATCAAAGATGAAACTGTATTGCTAGTATAAAATCTAAATCCTAATCTCCTCAATGTGATTCAAACATGTGATCAAGGGAACATATGCATATATGATTATGAGAAATGTGAAATCAGAAAAAAGGACTCGGGAAAATTTGTTGGGGCTATTGTAAGGAATTCAAGCAATGTATATATCCTAGAAAATGAACAACAATGCTACATGAGTATGATTGATGAAAGTTGTCTTTGGCACAAAAGGATGGGGCACTTGAACTTTGACAATCTTATGAAAGTAAGTAATAAGGAAATTGTAAGAGACTTGCCGAAGATTGTAAAGCCTCTAAACTTAGTTTGTAAACACTGTCAACATGGGAATCAGACTAAAGTCAGCTTCAAAGTCAAGGGACATACAACCTCTCATCCAATGAAAATAGTTTACACAGATCTTTGTGGACCAACAAAAACTAAAAGTTTAAAACGAGAGTATTCTTTCATGCTGCTCATTGATGATTATATAAGGATGATTTGGGTGACACTTCTCAAAGAAAAATCAGAATCTTTTGAAAAATTTTAAAATTTTCAAAGCAATGTTTGAGAATGAGGCAAGTCAGAAAATCAAATGTCTGAAGGTAAGATAATGGTGGAGATTTTACCTCAAACGAATTCAATGAGTTTTGTGAGATGCATGGAGTTAAAAGACAATTTTCAGCTCCAAATACTCCTTAACAGAATGGCGTTGTGGAAAGAAATAATCGAACAGTCCAAGAAGAAACCATAACTATGCTTAATGACACAAAACTGTCATATGCGTATTAGAGAGAAGCAGTATACACAACTGTTTATATACTTAATAGAGGACAACTCAGAGTAAATAATGATAAGACTCCTTATGAACTGTGGTATGGAAGACCTATCTCATTCAAATATTTCAGAGTGTTTGGAAACAAGTGCTACATAAAGAGGAATGAGGATGAGGCTTTGTATGTTTAACTCTAGAACCAATGAGGGAATATTTTTAGGATATTCATCCACTAAGAAAGTGTATAGATGTTACAATCAAAGGCTACACAAAATCATAGAAAGTTTAGATGTAAGAGTATATGAACCTAAGAACCTCACAAAATCCAACAAAAATGATAATTGGATCAAGGCCATGAATGAAGAATTGGATCAAATTGAGAAGAACCAAACTTGGGAACTTGTCCCAAGCCCTAAAGGAAAGAATGTTATTGGGACCAAATGGATCTTCAAGAACAAGTTAAATGAAGATGGTGAAGTAATAAGAAACAAGGACAAATTGGTATCTAAGGGATATGCTCACGTGGAATATATTGACTTTGAAGAAACGTTTTCCCCTGTAGAAAGACTTGAAGCAATCAATATGTTCTTGGCTTTTGCATGCTACAAAAACTTCAAAGTATATCAAATGGATGTTAACTTTGCATTTTTGAATGGATATATTGAAGAAGAAGTCTATGTTGAGCACCATGAAGGTTTTCTCTTAGCATAAAACATAGATTATGTTTGCAAACTAAAAAGGGCACTCTATGGCCTCAAACAAGCTCCAAGGGAATGGTTCTCAAGACTTGAAAACTACTTGAAGCAACAAGGATATATAAGAGTGGCCACTGATAGTAATCTCTACATAAAGTTTGAAAATAAGAATATGATCATTGTTGTTGTCTATGTAGATGGTATCATATTTGGAAGTGATATACAAATCATGAGTGTAAGCTTTGCCTCAGATATGAAGAAAGAATTTGAAATGTCTTTGTTGGGTGAATTAACATTCTTCTTGGGATTACAAGTTTCTCAATTAGAAAAAGGGATCTTCATTTCTCAAACCAAGTACATTAAATACATGCTTAAGAAGTTTAAGATGGAAGACTCCAAGCCTGTTAGTACTCCTATGGTCACTAGTTGTAATTTAAGCAAGGATGATGAATATTTGGAAGTATATCATACCATGTATAGATCTATGATAGGAAGCCTGCTATATGTGACAACTACAAGATCGGATGTGATGCAAGCTGTAGGATTGGTTTCTAGATTCCAATTAGCTCCCCAAAAATCACATGTGACAACAGTGAAAAGAATTCTCAGATATTTGAAAGGTATTATAGAGTACGGTTTATGGTACCCAAGAGGTCAAGACTTTAGTTTAAAAGAATTCACTGATGCATGTTGGTCAAGAATTGTTGATGACAAAAAGAGTACTAGTGGAGCAACATTCTACTTGGGAGACTATTTGGTATCATGGCTAAGCAAGAAAGAATCCTCCACTGCACTATCTCAGGTAGAAGCTGAATACATTGTTGCTGCATCATGTTGCGCTCAAGTCATTTGGATGAAATATACATTGGAATACTTACTTGTAAAGTATGAGCATACAATAGTTATAAATTGTGACAATACCAGTGCCATAAACATATAAAAAAACCCTGTTATGCACTCCAAGACAAAGCACATCCCTATAAAATATCACTTTTTGAGGGATCAAGTATCACAGAAGGTGGTGAAACTGGAATATGTTGATACAAGGCAACATATAGCTGATACCTTCACTAAGCCACTTCCCAAAGAAGCATTTGATCATCTTAGACAAAAGTTGGGATTAATCTCCCTACAATTTATGTAGACAAAAAGAAAAAAGAAAAAAAGAATTAGATCATGGGGAGACAGTTGACAGGGGGAGATGTCAAAATGATACCTTTGTCATTAATGTCAAAGGGGGAAAAAGTTGAAGAGTTGTTGCCATCCATGCCAAAGGGGGGAAATGTTGAGTATGGTTTCCATTGATGTCAAATGAGTTCATTAATGACAAAGGAAATGACATGACATGTATGATGATGTGACATGTGTAATGAGGTTGAAAAGTCATATGATGATGTTCTAGTGCTCTTATGAATTCATTTTTACAATTTGACACAACACTGTAAAAATATGGCAACTTGTTGAAACTCTGAAAATTGACTAAGTATAGGAAAATTAGAGTTCATTAATGACAAAGGAATAACAATGGAAGTGATGACATGGCATGTTGCATGTATGATGAGGTTGCAAAATCATATGATGGTTTTCTAGTCCTCTCATTAAGTGATTGTTATAATTTGACACCATTATGTAAAAGTATGACAGCTTGCTGAAACTCTGAAAAATTGACTGAAGTATAAATACTTCTTAATCTTCCTAAGGTGCCTCTATAAAATACATGTAATCTTTTGTATTTGATGAATCAAATTATTATGAGGATATAGACATCTATATTGTTGTCTTGTTCATCTAACCATATGATTGGTTTGGTAAGAAAGTATCCAAAGGTGAAGTTATTAGCATGCCAAAAGTGCTTTCTGGCATGATTTGCACTATTTTAGTTCTGGTAAATATGCCTAAGTGTCCTCAGTAAAATTACTGTCATATTTTGTAGGATATTGATAAAAATTATATGAGACCATTAGGGTTTTTCTTCTTGAAGTGTGAATTTGACCATGGTCTCAGTTCCCCTAAAACGATCTTGAAGAGAAAGATACAGGTCTTCCAAAATGAGGTTTCAGTCTGTTTTGGGAAATTTGTTGAAAAAATGACTAAGTAATGAAAAATCGTTCTATGTTTCCCTAGTAAAATGCCCGCCATATTTTGTAGGAAACTAATAAAAATAATCTGAGACCATGAAGATGTAGCTTGTTGATGTGTGCATTTGACCATGGTCTTATTTCTCCTAAAAGGTGCTTGAAGACAAAGTTATAGGTCTACCAAAACATGGTTTTAGGTTGTTTTGCACCAGTTCATGAAAAGGCACATTTCCATAATGAAGAGATGCATTGGTGAAAAGGTTTTAATGAAGGGACATGATGATGAAAAGACACAATGGTTAAAAGACATGATGAAAGAAGTATTTAAACAAGATTTCGAAGTTGAAGAAATATGTCTCAACAATTCAGATCAATGTAATAACAAGAGAAGACATAGACCAATGAAGTGAAGAATAATCAGTAACATAATTGGAGAAAAAGATCAAATTAGGGGGTAGGGTGGTGCTAGGGAAGGCTACAAGCTTGCAGGGAGGTTTTAGCTTCATTCCAGTAGTGGCAGGCGTATAGGGTGTTGTAGCATCCTTATTTTTTGGTGCATGTAGAAAAATCCAGGGTGTTGGTGCATCCTTGTCTATTGGAGTAGGCAGAAAACAAGATGTTGGTGCATCCTTTCTGTAGTAGCAGAAAAACAATTTTGTAAAAATCATCTTATTAATGAGTTTGATTTTGTGGTTTTCTCTTTGAGGTTTCCATGATAAAATCATATTTCCTAACTTGTTTGATTCATTTTTTATCTTATACTAATTGTTTTAATAAAGTGAAAATAAGGCAATACTAATTCCACCCCCCTCTCAGTATTGTTGGATAAACCAACAATATGTACCTAGAGTTGAGAATGATAACATAAGGTATTATATTGTTTCATATTGGCGCAACACCATCATATTGGAATGATACAAAGTCGGTTTGTGCAATGCTTCTCTTTTTGTAACTTGTTCATTGTGACCAACATCATGAAATCCATTCTATATTTTAAAATTTGTTGGAATTACTTTTATTTGGTGTGCCAAGAACAATTGTGCGAGAGGAAATTTTTCACTACTCACCACCCATAAAGAAAAAAAAGAAAAAAATTTATTGTTTGTTATTTTATTTTTTACTTTTCTTTTGACGCAACTTCTCATGTATTTCTAGCTGCTCATGAGAAATCTTCCCTTGAAATTGGTAGTTTCGAGGTTTTCCAAAGGTACATGTTCCAAATTACTTCATTAGATTAGTGACATAAGTGGTGGGATTGATAAACATTGCCACTATACTATCACTCTTATTGATATTGAAAGGAGACCTACAATAATATGCTTTGGTTTCCTTGATACTACAAGAGAGGGATATTAGTAAGGCTCTAAGATATTCCCTTTCTACTTTAGATCCATCTGACTCAATGGTTTAGCCCGGATTACTCCCAACATATGATGAACATACAAGGGAGCTCACTCTCACCACTTTTGAGCCTCAAGTAGCTAATCTTACATCAGAAATGAGGCCTGAGGATTGGAGGGTAGCCCAAGTAAGGATTGAAGGGGCTTCATCATTGTTTTTGAGCTAAACCCTTGCCCTCAAAAGGACAAGCCCTCCAGACCTTAGAGTTGGTGGAAATTTGAAAGGGATGCCTTCAAAGTAGTAAAGCCTCTCTATGGAAGCAACTAGCGATCAAGGCAACCAGAGGAACCCCACAAATTTGAGCGTAGCAAGATATGGCAGTTAGTAAACTCAAAATGAAAAACGAGGGCGACCGAAATTAAAGTACGACCTATCCTCCCTCGTGCTAAGGCTACACTGAACAACTTTATCCTAGTGCTCTGTAAGCCTCTTTTTATTGGGGGGGCTTCATTGTTCTGGGTAATTATGCAAGCACTTTTCATGAGCATAATCACCTTAGGCCACCGCATAGCCCTATATACATAACCAAGAGATAGCAACCATGATTCTTCTACCACGTTTTCTCTACAATAACTAAATCCTAAACCATTTGATTCTTTAATGACTACTTGTAACATGTGATGTTTGGAGTACTTGTTGATCCTTTAACCTTACTTCCCAAAAAATACTTGGTTAGGTTTCATGGTTTGTTGGTTTGAAGAACTCATAGTGATACTTGACAATCTTAATATGATAGTGTCTATGTTAGATCGCTTCGCTTGCATATTCAACGCACTCCTTATCATTGTCATTATAATTTCTTGGTGACTATTTTTTGCAAGCTTAATGGATTATAATACTTAGTCCTAACAACTCATGCATAAGAGAATTTATAAATACTCGTGTTTGTTTTATTTGTTAGAAATAGGTTCGCATGAAGAGTTTATTGAATTTCTCGGACACTAATTTATAATGGGGCCTTAATTGAGAGTTTCTCTACGCATTGTTAAAGGGGTGAGTTCATAGTCATAATGGTCTCTAATGACATGTTAATGGCCATGAAAATTTAAGAAAGTAAGAGTCCCTTGACTTAGAGGGAAGACTTGGGAGATTATAAAATGTGGGAAATTGAAAAAGATTTTAGAATATATCATTTTTATTTCTAGAAAGTTTGTTTACACTTAGTGAAAAAATATTTTTTTAACAATGATGTCTTATTATTTCTACAAAATATAATGTATATAATTGTCTGTGTGCAATACTTTAGAACCTAGATGGTGATATGTTAGTAGAAATATTATATTGATGTTGAAGATAGTATGCACTTGTGCAACACTTTTTTTTTCTTTCCAGAATTGATCTAATATTATTATATTTGTTATATTTTCAATAATTTTCACTGTAATAAGTATTTGAAACTAACATTTCAGGTGGACCCTCTACCTATCTTCAGGGAATCATATATAAAGCTGCTTAAGATTGGAAATACTTGGGATGAATATATAATATTGGAAAAGGAGAGTCGTTGGAAGTTAATAATAAAATAATGTAATGAATGCAAGAGATTTGAGAATATAATAATACATTAAAATTATTATTTAGGAAAAGGGGGTTAAGAATTTATTTAGAATGAAGAAAAAAAGGGGTTGTCAAAAGGTCAAAGAATGAGGGTGAGGAGGGACCTTAAAAATGTGAACTAAAATAAAAAATAATTTATTTTATTTTTATTTTTAGGAAAGAGGTAGTGGAATCAGCACATACCTAAAATAAAGGTAGAAAGAGAGTATTTGAGGATACCTTAGGAAAACCTATAAATAATTAATTAAAATCAAGAACCAACTCAATCCTAACCTTCTTAACTCCTCTACCAAGAGGTCAAAAAAAATGTATAGTTTAAGTTAGGATTGTTAAGCTAGGAATTCAAATACCATTCCTCAATCTTTCTCATATGAAACGATAATGGTTGTTGAATGTTATAGAAATTTTAAATCTTGCTACACCAACTGTGAACAAAATTGGATAAGAAGGTGTGGTTCCAATGATGCTAAATCCAATATCAATTTGTTTTTATTCACCACATTGAGCCACCTAGCTCTTTGTTGAGGTGGCACTTGATCGTTTGAGACTAAACCACTTATCCACACTTGAGGTAGGTATCTTATTGGCTAACACTTATGATTATCATTAGGTGGAATCTGTAGGATGCATTTTCACTTAAGCCAAATTTTGTTGGTTGTCGAAAATGTTTCCAGTAATTTTAGAACATATATGATGTAAGCAATTATCTTTGATTCATTCTCAAGATCTAAAAACCATACAAACTCATGAGAATGGAACGAAATAACTATATTTTATTTATTCTCCATCCTAACTATTACATTGAAGGTTCAACCCCATATAACTACTATTTGATATTTTCAAAATCTAAGAATTTTGAAAATTGTTAATTTTAGAAAATTTCTTCAATGACTCTAAAATTGACCACTAACTAAGAGATTACTATAAAGACACTAGTTTCCAACTCGCTTTTTTGGTTAGGTGCATAAACTAAGAGATAACTAATAATTACAAATTTAAAAATTCCTGCAAAAAACACTAAAACCCCAATTTGAGGCCTTAAATGGAGGAATTTGGTCATGGAAAGGTGCGGAATAAAACTTTGGTCAGAAGGATTTGATGTGCTGCTGTAGTGAACACTTTGAAACACAATTCGAGTTAAATTTGATCCCAAGTGGATAATCGAGTCAAAATTTATGACCCCCAAAAATATCTACATCATTCATTTTTTTTCTTCTTTTTCCAGCCTTCGGAATTCCTTAAATCATTCTCCTCTGGTTGAAAAGAACGTGGCTACTACAAGTTACTTTCTTCAAATTGCTGCCACTTAATTGGATCTAGATTCAATAAGTCACCCTCTATAATCCATGTACTCTATTTTGGTTCTAAGCCTTCCCACTGGACTAGATATCGATTGTATTGACATTACCGAGTATGAAGGGTCTCCTTATCTAAGATATGAACAATATTTTCCTTTTTATTTCTCGAAATGACATGTTTCCAATCCACCTCCGCCTCACTATCATCACCAAGACCATCCCCATAGAATATATATAAATTATAAACATTAAACATAGGGGAAATATCAAGATTAGTTGGTAAATTGACCTTATAAGCATTGTCATTAGTTGTCTTGAGAATCTTGTAAGGACTAGTTTTCTTATACTTCAATTTGTGGTAGGTTCCTCTAGGAAATATTTCTTTCCATAAATAAACCATCTCCAAATCACCTTAATTGAATACATGATGTCGTCAGTGAGCATCTTTTATAATTTTTTTTGCTCATTATTGTCCCGCAACTTTTGTCTCACTTGTTGATGCAACTATTGAATGTGTTATGCAAATGCTTCCCCATCATCATGAATTCTATCCTCAAGCGATAATTGCACCAAATATAGGAAATCCATAAGATTTATACTGTAAACAACACAAAATGGAGATTTACCTGTAGACTTATTCACTAAACTAACAAATTTTTCTTGGTATAAGGCCAATCCCTGCACTACTTGGGATTCTCTCCGACAATGCCATGTAACAGGTTTCCCAAACTCTAACTTACTACCTTTATTTTGCCATATATTTGGGGGTGATAGGAAGTGTTGAACTATAATTTAGTCCCCATTTTCTCCCATAAAGTCCTCCAAAAATGACCCAAGAATCGAGTATCTTTATCAAAGGTAATAGTTTTTGTAACACCATGCAATCTAACAATTTCTTGTGTTTTTGGGATCCCCAACACAAAGTCCATGCTAAGATTTGTCCATGGTCCTCTCGGCACTGGTTATATCATGTACAACCTTGTATTATGTGAGTGTTATTTAGCCATTTGAAAATTTCTACATTGTGCCACATACATGGTTATGTAATTTTCCATCTTTACCCAATTATACTTATCTTTGATCAAGGCTAACATCTTATCATTTCCAAAATGTCCTACCAAGCCACTATTGTGAAGCTCTTTGATAATATTTCCCCTTATACAACCAGTTGGAATGCATAGTTGTTTTCCTTTGAAGAGGTAGCCATCTTGCATAAAATATTCACCCTGAATAAGATCCATGTTCTCAGAAACTGGATTCTTCAACTCTTTCACAATCTCTCAAAAATCGTTATCTAACGCATAGAGATATTTCAATACAACAAACCCACTTACTTGATTTTCCATGGTTCTTAAAAGAATGGTGCACTAACTCAAAGCATCTGCAACCTGATTATGCCTTCTTTATTTGTGCTTCAGAACAAAGACGGTAGCCTTGTAAGAAAGAGACCCATTTTGCATGTCTACTATTCAATTTCTTTTGGGTGTTTACATATTTTAATGCAATGTGATCGGTAAATAACACAAACTCTTTCAGGACTAAATAATGCCTCCAATGTCACAATGCTTGCACAATTGCATAAAATTCTACATCATATGTGGAGTGGTTCTAATTTCTTACTTCATTCAACTTTTCATTAAAAAATGCAATTGGTCTACCTGCTTAGATACGTATAGCTCCAATGCCTACTTGTGAAGCATCATAGTCTACCACAAACACTTTCTGAAAATATGGTATGTCTAAAATAGGTTCTTAGTTACCTTCTTCTTTGAAAACTGAAAAATTTCATCAGCTTCATTGGTCCACTTGAGTGTTGTTCCTTTGGTGAAATCTACTATGGGTGCTACAATACTGCTAAAATTTTGAAAATATTTTCAGTAAAAGGTGGCTAGCTCATGTAAACTTCTCACCTCTATTATGCTCCTAGGACTAGGCCACTCCAAAATTGCTCTAACCTTCTCTGAATCCATCTTGACTCCTTCTACTAAGATGACAAAACCAAAAAATACTAAACTTTATTATAGGAACCTACATTTCTTTATGTTTTGCATAAAGCTGATGTTTTTCTCAATGTATCCAATATAAGCTTTAAACGTTGCAAGTGATCTTCTTTGTTATTACTAAAAACTAGAATGTCATCAAAATAAATGACAACAAACTTACCAATATAAGGTCAAAGCATAGTATTCATCAACCACATGAAGGTACTAGGTGCATTGGACATCCCGAATGGAATCCTCATCCATTCATATAGTCCAGTCCTAGTCTTGAAGGAATATTTCCATTCATCCCCTTCGTGAATATGGATCTGGTGGTATCCATTTCACAAATCAATTTTACTAAAATATTCAGATCCATCTAGCACATCCATCATGTCGTCCAAGCATGGTATAGGAAGTCGATATTTTATGGTAATTTTATTGATTGCTTGTTATATGTGCACATCCTCCATGTATTATATTTTTTTGGAGTCAACAGTGTTGGTACAACACAGGGACTCATGCTTTCTCTTACCAAACATTTCTTTATAAGCTCTATTACTTTCTGGTTGAGTTCTGCATATTGTGTAGGACTCATACTATAGGATTCTTGATTAGGTAAATATTATCCTAGGATTAGATCAATGTGATGTTGAATATCCCTCTTTGGCGAAAGACCGAGTTAGGTATTTCAACACAAATAACATCAAAATATTCTTGTAGTACCTTGGATACTTCAATAGGTATTGGTATGTCTTACTCGACTCCTTTTTTCACTATTAATGCATAACAGAATCTTGTTTCCTTCATTTTATTAACAAGATCTTGTTCTGACAACATATTCTCATCTTTCCCTTGATCCATACTTCCAAAAGATTTAGGTATTTTTTCCTCCATTATTTATGAAATTTCTGTCATATTGACAAGGAATCCCCAATAACAAGTGAGATGCATCCATCCAAATGACATCACACCATACTTCATATTTATAAGTCTTACGGATATAAAAAATGATTAAACATCTTTTATTAATGGTGAATTCATTCCCTTTTTTAACCATGCATTTTAGTAAGGATGGGGATGTGTTTCACAACATATTTTCAACTTTTCTATCATCTCTTTGGAAACCATATTCTCATAATTGCCACTATAAACAATAACTTGACATACCTTTTCCCCCGAAGTGCACCTAGTTTGAAAAATATTTTTCCGAAGCCACAAATCTTCATTGTTGCTACACTGCCTTTTCTCTTTTACAAGAATCACCATTGACCTCCATATCATGATATTTCCCCCCATATCAGATGAGACTTTATATTCAACTCCTTCTTTTTCATTCTCATCTTGGACCAAGTTTAAACTAGGTGGTTGTCCTTTCTTTGACTCATGCATGTGATAATTTGAACATTCAAATGCTCAATGACCCTCTACACCACACCTTAAACACCAATAAGGTATTCCTTTTCCACCACTGTAATTTCTACCCCTTTGAAATCCTCTTCCTCATGGTTGGTTTAGGTTATCTTGTCACATATCTTCTGCTTTCTCAACTCCTTACAATGATTCTCTTCTTCTATAATTAAAGCCACCCCATGAGGTAGACAATGTGCCCCTCCTTGCTCCTCTATTTCTTTGAGAAAATTATTGGTTTTGTTTTTCCTCAACCTTTAAAACTAATTTGTATGCCTCTTCAACATTGTGAACCCTATGCATGATCAACTCATCTTGAATAGAAATTTTCAAACAATTCACATACCTTGTAGCCAGTTTCTCATAAGTTTCCTAGTGAAAAGGTTTTGCTTCAAGTTCCTCCAAGTTCCTCCATGGTCGAAAGGTTTTGCTTCAAGTTCTGAAATCTATAAAGAAAGGATCTATGCATAGTCCAAGGGGAAAAAATTATCTTTATTTTCCATCTTATTCCAAGTCTTTATTTTGTCTTTTCCTTTTTTGGTTTTTTCTTTCTGCACATGATCCCACCAAATCATGGTTTTGTTTTTCTTCAAAAAGTATGTGCTCTACTTCTTCTTCTTCATGTTCTATATGTTGATCTAGTACACCTCCTTGGTATGTCTCCTCATCAGAGACTTATCTTTGTATTATTCTCTAATTATCCAACATGTTTGTAATATATGCTACTTTCCTTTGGAAGTTTTCCATATCTCTATGCATCTGAACAAGACCTGGTCTTCCCATTCCTCTCCTGTCCATCTTCCTACTCTAATACTAGATGATGTAGCCAATAAATTTGATTCATTCACAAGATTTAAAAACCATGCAAACACATGAGCATGAAACAGAATAACTATCTTTTATTCATTATCCATACTATCACTTGAATTATAACACTTATCATCTGTGCTAAACTGGATATTTCAACACATTCTCAACCTATAATGGAACGGTCGTGCAACCCTCATAAGCATAACTTATCGCAGGATTGCTAGTTCTTTGCCTACTTTTATGCACATGCAAACCTTCCATTGTATTTTTCATAAATCCATGCATAAAAAATGAACCCAAACAGTTCAAAATGTTGTGAATCTTTAAAATGGATACAAATTGTAATGTGCTCACCTTTAAATAGTCTTGAACACCTTCACAATGGGAAAGGATGCACTCAACTACTAATGGGTGCACTCACTTACCTGTGCTCATGGACCAAGGGAATTAGGTAAGAACCAAACATGTGGGAAAACAACCAGCTAATGGAGCACGGGCAAGGTGCGACCAAGGAGAGAGTGTTAGCAGCAACTCATAAGACAAGACATTGGGACAACTTTTCCATTGAGGGGTATTTGTGGGATGCCCCAATGCAAAGTGAACCCACACATGAGGATGTACAGTTACACACTCGGAAGGATTTAATTGGTGCATCAACATGGAGATTCCCTAAGAGTGTTGGGACATTCTTTAGAAAGGGTGTTAGGATATTGAGAGAGGGATTCACCAAGGGCATCAAGATGTCGATTAGGTGCTTTGAAAAAGGATTCATAAAGTATAAAAGGAGTGTCCAACCAAGAAGAGAAGGTATGATCCAACGAGAACTTAGATAAAGAAGGCATAACTTTGTGGTTGAACAAAGAAGACCTAGGTTAAGGTAGCAGGCTATCCAAAGAATCAACAAAGGAAGGAGGAAGCACACCTAAAAACAATTGGGCTAGAGTACCTTGGGGTTGTTTTATTGTACTTCAAGTGAATACCATTGAGTTGCAACCCCTTTGTAGATGAGATGTCAGCCATTTCTTGAACCTTGATCAATTGTAATCTTGGACACTTCTTTGACAATATTAATTTTTTCGGTCTTTGAGTTTAGGAACCCACTGTATATGTTGTAGATGTTTACTTGTGTTATACTGTTGCATAACTACGTTAAACATAACCACACATACTCATAATAAGTTTGTGCATACAAGGTTGTTGGGTGTAGGTAGTTTCAAGAAATGATTAGTTCATAGTTGAATGTATGGGAAAACTGTGAACGAAGAGGCATAGTTTATTGACAAGTAAACTAAAATGACCAAGTTTTTTGGTAGAAAGTTCATGCAGAGCTACATAATTGCTAAGGGTTGAGGATGCTAAGGGAACGACTCCTTGAAGCTACGACAATTGGTATTAGAGAAGAGATTGCAGATTTTGTGTGAATCCCATGCCAAAGTCATTGTCAACAATAAGATGCAACCAATGGAATAGTCACCCATTTTTTAACTTGATGGAACAATTTCTTAGTGGGCACGATTCCTCACTGAAGGGTCACAAGCATGCACTAGGCATAGTTTTAGAAAAATATGGGTGCACAACGAAGACTTTGCAGAGGAATTTTCCAAAATGTTGAGACGTGGAGCTATTGGTAGTGCATCCATACAGTTCTCAAATGTGGCGATAGATGTTCACCTACAGTTTGGAAGTGTGCATGTAGTCGCAACAATTTTCATTGTGGCATTGCATGTTATCTTGAGGAAAAGGGTTGAGCAAGGTGAGAACGATGGAATGCTTTCTAGTTTGAGTAGTTGTATGGTACCTATGGGAAACACCTACAATTAAATAACACTTGTGTCATTGGGGATGATTCCCAATGGGAGAGATAGGTATAGGTGTTGTCCCCAATAGGGGAGAGACCGGTGCAAAGGTTGGGCATCTTGGTCAGAAACCAAGGTAGCAATGCAAATTAGCTTTTTTTATTTGTACATCATTCTAAATGGAAGGTAGGTGAGAGCGATGTTGGATATTGGAGCTTCTCACAATTTCCTCAAGAAGGAACTATTGACAAAATTTGGCCTTTGGGAGAAACCGTGTGAAGCTTTAGTAAATGCTGTGAATTCTAAGGAAATGACAGTGGTAGGGATCACGTTTGGTAAGTGGAATGTTCAAGCCAACTTCACAATGATGAAGTTGGATGAATTTGTGGTCATTCTCAAGCAATACTTCCTAAGGAGGATGAAGGCAATATTCATGTCGTTTAAGGAAAAATTAGTGATTTTTGGCAGGAAGAAGCCTTGTGTTGTGTGCACAATAGCAAGGTGTCATGATGGAAGGGTGTGGTTGGGCTCTGCACTAAGATTCAAGAAGGCAGTCTGAAGGAAGGAATCACAAATCTACATTGCAATATTGAAGGAAAGTGAAGAAGGGGGATATGGATGCCTATGCCATTGGGAATTGTTGATGTGTTGGAGGAGTTTGCGGACTGCATGCCATAAAGTTTGCTAAAATATATCCTGTTGAGATGCGTCATGGACCATTAGATACAATTTGAACTTGGGAAAAAGACAATGGCTATGACTCTTTATCGATTGTTTGTGCCAAATTTGGAAGAGTAGAAGAGGAAATTTTCTAAGTTGTTGGAGGTAGGATTCATTTGATATAGTGTCCTTATGGCACACCAATCCTCTTCCAAACTAAGAAGGACACCTCATAAATCAGACTTCACTTGGCTTGTAGGGAATTAAACAAGCACACAATGAAGAACTATCAACTCTTTCTATAACCCATGGACTACTTTGAAAAGATATCCAAGGAAAAGGTTTTTTTAAAGTTATACCTTTGGCAAAGTTACTTCCAAGTGAGGATTGCAAAAGGGGATGAGGAAAAGACAAATTGTGTGACTGAATATGGAATTTCAGAGTACTTAGTCATGTTGTTTGAGCTATGCACTTCCTTGACAACCTTTTTCACTTTCATGAATGAGGTGTTCTAGCATTTCTTAGACACATTTGTGGTTGTCTACTTGGATGACATTATGGTTTTCAATGAAAGCATGGAAGAGCACAAGAAACACTTGGCATAGTTTTTCAAGGCACTATGGGACAATTAGTTGTTTTTGAAGAAGTTCAAGTGTGTTTTAGACAAATGGAGGTGTCATTCTTGGTTCATTAGGTAGGCCAAGGATGCATATACATGGACCAAGAAGGTAAGGGTGATCAAATATTAGGAGGATTTGAGGACCGTGCATGAGGTTGATAAGTTTCCTAGGCTTGGAAAACTACTATCGACAATTTATAGAGGGTTACTCCAATATTTTGGACCCATTGAATGACTTGTTGAAGAACTAACAATGGTGTTGGTCAAAGACGTGTTAGGAAATGAAAGGGTAGATTAATGTCGAAACCAATACTAAAGCTACTTGATTTTGATAAGGAGTTTGAAGTGTAGACTGATTCTTTTGACTTTTGCATTGTGGGGTTTTAGTGCATGAAGGTCACCTGGTATCCTATGAGAGTAGGAAACTAGAGTAGAGGTACCTCATTCACAAGAAGGAAATGATTATTAACACATTTTCTACATGCATGGTTCCATGGAGACACTACCTATTGGGAAAACCCTTCGTGGTGAAGACAAAAAACGTTGTGACAAGTTACTTATCAACATAGTCGAAGTTGTACCTGAAGAAATTTCATTGGAAGGACTTCTTGGTAGATTTTGACATGAACATCAAGTGCTGATCAGTAAGGTTGAACTGAGTTGCCGATGCACTCGACTGGAAGGCACAACTTGGTGTAGTGGTAGAGGACCCTTAGTCAATGCTAAAGGAAAGTGAAATGCAAGCTTGGGTGGCCCTTGCAAGAGAGGATCAAGGTAGGGTTAGAGGTAGACCAGATTTCCTTGGAAATCATGAAGCATGCAAGAGAGGATCAAGGTAGGGTTAGACGTAAACCAGATTTCCTTGGACATCATGAAGCATGATAGAGAAGAAAAGACCAGGAATTTTTGGGTTGATAACGATTTGTTGTATTTTGGAGGAAGGATTTATGTGTTGAAGAGTACCAAACTTCATCGGGAGGTTGTTACATGAGTTCCATGACTCACTTTGGGTTGGCTACCTAGGAATGCAATGAACTCTAGCGTTGTTATAGAGAGCGTATTATTGGGATCATATGAAGAATGGCATGGATGAATATGTGCAGACTTGTGTAGTTTGTTAACAATATAAAATCGACACCAAAATTTTTGTTGGTCAACTTTAATCCTTTCCCATGCTTGAGAGACCATGGGAAAGCATCTTGATGGACTTCATAAGATAGTTTTTGATGACACAAGGGTACAATGGGATGTTTTTGTGGTGGATAGGTCCCCCAAGTACATAACCTTTGTGCCCACAAAGTTTCCTTGCCTAGCAGAATATGCCACACAACTGTTCTCCAAACACATAATGAAGCTATGGGGGTTGTCATTGAATATCATTTCGAATTGGGACATAAGGTTCACCAAGTGATTTTGGAGTAAGTTGTCAATCCTATGGAGACTAATTTGTTGAGGAGATCAAGTCACCACCCACAAATTGATGGGAAAATAGAGTGAAACAATTCTTTATTGAGAACTACTTGAGACACTTTGTGTGGGTGGACTAAACCAACTGGCTAGAAATGTTAGGCTCAGCGTAGTTCAATTATAATTTGTAGATGATTCAAGTATCAGGTATAATCCATTTGAGTTAGCCATTGGGTAGAATTTGGTGACACTGCACACTATGATGGTAGGTTTCTATAGGAGTAGTTCATCATCATTACAATTCATTAAAAAGTTGCAAGATTGGATGGAAAGGACACAATTCTAGATTAACAAGGAAACGAATATGATGAAGCATTGGGTAGACCAAGGAAGAAGAGAAGTGGAGTTAAAGGTAAACAACAAGGTCTTGATTAGGTTGAGCAAAGAGAAATTCAAGCTATCAACAGGGATGCGTTACACCTTACTGTGGAGGTATGACTAATTGATTGAAATTATCAATAAGATCGATGAGGTTCCATACAAGTTGAAGCTTCTTGAGAATCTAAGTTCCTTTCACCCAATGTTTTACATTATCCCACTACAACATATAGTTGTGATGCGGATGATCTCCACAGAGTTGAACCATTCAGGGAACTTGCTATATTATAAACCGACTGAAACGTGAAGTTGAGAAGGTGTTGGTTCTCATAGTGGTTCAACATGGTAGAGGAGAACGAAATGATTATTTCGTCCATTGGAAGGGTTTAACTGATGAGGAGGATAATTGGGAGAGGAAGGAGTCCTTATGGTAGTATGAAGACAAGGTTTAGGATTTCGAGTAGAGGACCCTTGTCACTCTTAGGTAGCAACTAACTAGATGTTTTTGAGACAATAGTTTGGGTGGGAGAGGATAAAACATCCTCACCATTTGGTAGACTTGAACACCTTGTCAATGGGAAAGGACCCACTTATTTATTAACGGGTGTGCTTTCTTACTTGCGCTTGTGGACCAAGGGGATTAGGTAAGAACCATGCGGGCAAAGTGACTAAGGGAGCACAAGAAAAGTGTGACCAAGGAGAGAGTGTTGGTATCGACTCACAAGACAAGGAATCTAGACCACTTTGCAACTGATGGGTTTCTATGGGAAAACCCAAGGCAAAGTGCACCCACACATGAATATGGATAGTTGCACACTTGGGAGGCTTCGATGGGTGCATCAACATGAAGCTTTGGTGAGAGTGTTGGCACGATCTTTAGAAAGGGTGTCGAGGTGTAGAGAGAGGGATTCGGTAAGAGTGTGGAAACATCAGTTGGGCACTCCAACAAAGGATTCATCAAGTATAAAAGGACTATGTGATCAAGAGGAGGATGCAATATCCATCAGGATCTAAGATAAATAAGACTTAACTCTGCAGTTGAACAAAGAAGACCAAATTTATGAAGGTGGTAGGATATCGAGAGAATCGACAAAGTAAGGAGAAAGTGCACTTGGAGATGGTTGGGTTGGAACGCTTGGGATTGTTCTATTGTACTTCAGGAGCATCCCATTGAGCTACACCCCCTTTGTAACTAAGGTGTCCACCATTTCCCAAACTTCATTTGATTATAATATTGGACACTTCTTTGACAATATTAAGTTTGTCGGTTCCCTTAGGCATCCATTGTATATGTTGTTTATATTTATTTCTTGTGTTATATTGTTGTATAACTAAGCTAAACATAACCACACATACTTTTAATAAGTCTAAGTTTTCAAGTGTGCGGGCAACGTTATTGGGCATAGGTAGACTCAAGAAACATGCAGTTCATAGTTGAAGGTAGGACAAACTATGAATCAAGAGGAGTAGTCTACCGATAAGTAAATTTAAATGACCAAGCCTTTGGGAAGAAAGTTCTGGCAAAGCCGCAGATCTACCCAAGGTTGAACATGTTGAGGGGACGTCGACTTGTGGTTATGGCACAAATAATTTAGAAATTAGAAACCAAGAAGATGAATCATCTAAGTTGAGACCCACCTTAAAATTAGTAACATAAAAAGAGAGACCTATCCAACAAAAGGATAGGGGACAATTGTCTTTCCACAAGTATGAGTAAAGCATGATGAAAACTAAAGATGACCTACATATATTTCGTATGTGATTTTCTTCACTATGTATAGAATCTAAGGCTTAAGACTATGTTGTTTCTTGTTCTTGTTTGGAGGCTGCACACACAAAATGAATGAATATAAGTAGATATGTTTCTCTGTCTCGCTGTCCATTCCTTCTGTCTTATCAACAGAGACGAAAGAAGAGCGATATGTTGCAAGTTGATTTACAATACAACTCATGATACATACAAAACACAAAATAAACAGAGAAATGTCAGACAACATGGATACCTGGTGTTGACCCCAGAGACCTACAAACAACATTGGAATAGCTCAGTTGGTTAGAGCGTGAGGTTGTTAACCACAAGTTCAGAGGTTCAAGCCCTCCTTCTAGCGTTCTTGAGCTCGATTTATATACCCCTTTTGGCTCTTAATTATCTTCCTAAAATAATTAGGATGATACACATACCAAACAAATTTACTTCCACAAAGCCAATGATTAGGAATGGTTTTCCCTCCTTAGTTCCATTTGCAAAACTTAAAATAGTTGTCTAATAGTGAGAGATTGTTATTTCCTAGCAGCAAACTTCTTCATTGCCATTTGAAAAACTTAAAATAGTTGTCTAATAGTGAGAGATTGTTATTTCCTAGCAGCAAACTAGATGTGGATAACAACGTTGTTATATATTATATAATCCAGTTATAATTTTTTTTTTAATATAAGAATTCGTCTAGAATATTTAGGATAGGCTTAGATTCAACTTTGGAAATTCTCACTATAACTCCAAGAGTATATCCAACAATCTCTTAGCCAGATATACCAACTTATGGCTAAGTAGAAATGGAGACATCCCAACTCATGTTGATGGTTGTATTTTCCTTTTCACAAGGGCTTACCATGTAAAGTGGATGTATATAATAATAATAATCTATTTTTAAGGTCAAATCCAAGCCACACACCAATTTGACGTATAGGACCCCTTGTTTGTGAGACAAGGGACTTAGATAACCTACCCCACCCCAGATTTTAACCTATGACTTCTTGGGAGGGAAAAACACGTTCTTAACCATTAGGCCCACTCAGGTTGTACATAATCTATTTTATGCCGACAGGCATTTAGATATTCTCATATTTTGGACTTGCTTGACTCAATCAACAAGATTACATCAGGGATTCGTTTCATGGTTGCATCTTGATTAAGATTTAAATAAGTTTGAGTTAAAGCGTTGTTAAAGAAACTGGTAACAATTTGTTTTTGTTTTTTCATATCAGTTTTTGTTTTATTTATTTATTAAATAGTATTTGTTTTGTCCTTATATTAATTCTAACAAGTATAAATAATGGATATAAAATTATATATTTTAGCCTTTGGTTAACAACCAACTACCTTCACAAAACTAAGTGGTTAATTGTGCCTATCAACATTCACAACCCAATTTACTTGTAGTTGTTCTAGTTCAAGTCATGAGACCTCCTTATTTGTAGGATAGAAGACCCCTTTTAGGTAACATGTAACTGTTAAAATTTACAAAAAATTACATATCCTATTCTTTCCATAAATATACAAAAAGTTTAAAGAATAAATTAATTTCCTTGAATATTATCACTAATATTCTTAAATATTTCCATTATAATATTAACAATGGGCATAGCTCTAAACTAGTTTTCAAACCTAACTTCTGCAAAACTGTAGATAACACCTGTGACAATTAAAAAAAACAAACCACACCCGATTTTATTTCGATAAAAGGGCTTTGGGGCCAATTCAAAATGTTCATATAATATAGATTAATGTTCAACATTGACAATAAATTCCAATAGTATGATCTTCCAATTCAAAATGTTCATATAATATAAATTAATGTTCAACATTGACAATAAATTCCAATAGTATGATCTTCTACTTACCCTAGGGACTTTGAAAGAGATAGCTTGGGTTGGATGGTTTGAATTTAGATTTTATATTTTACATTGTATTATTCCTTGAAATCCATAAGAATTAGTTTCAAGTAACTATGTTTAATAGATATAAAAATGATTAATTCCAAAATTCTAACCATGTAAAAATATGAAATGGAATTTTTTTGAGATTTGAAAATCGTCCAAGAACATTTTCGCTCCAAGCCATTTTTTTGAATTCCTCGACCTGGTTCTGTTTCTTGTGGAGTCTGGACTCCTTCCAGATCCACTTGATCAGATTGATTGGAGTTCGGTGACTGTTTTGCTTCCTAAATATTTTCTTTGGAAGGCTATTTTGAAGTGGAGGCTTCAAGAAAGATTCATTTTATTCCTAGTTCGATTTGGCTTTGGCTAGGATCTTTGTCATGGGTCTTGATCAGCTCTCTATGGGTCATTGCTACCTACATTTAGTTCTGGTTGGAGTCTATTGCCACAATTTGATTTCATTCTCTGGTCATTTCCTGCTGACTCGTAGCTATGGGAGAATCAAGATTCACGCCTCTGTGGGATTTTGATTTGTATTTTCTTTCTTTTATTGGACAGATCTTGTCCTGGGTTTGTCTTTTTTGCATACAGGAGTGGTGGTGGCCTGTCTGTCTTGGAGCTCACGATTCTGGAGGAGGTTTCCTGTATTGGTGGTTCACAACTATGGAGCAAGTGGAGTTGGCCTATTTTTAAGAACCTTTCCTTGAGGTTGGATTTATCAAGTCTTGAAGACATGCTGCCAAAGTCTGGTTATCTTCATTTTAGATCGAAGTGCTTGATCTATTTAGATTGGAGCTATCTCTGGTCCTTGAAGTTGTTTTCTGCCGAGTCAGGATGGATGGAGGGGATCCCCCTGATCCTGGTCTTGCCTTAAGGCAACTGGCAGCTTCAAGAAACAAGAGGAAACAATCTCATAACCATCAATCCTTTGTAAAGAAACTTGACAATATCCCCTCGGTAGCCCTTCCAGTGGATACTTTCCAAACTGCTCTTAATATTGTTGGTCGGGGGCTCATAAGCCAATTCACCAGCCTTTGGCCTTCCCCCAATACCATTTTTGGGTGGGTTCAAAGGAACCAGAAACCTCTCATTTCAGAAGACATTTGCAGCAACTTGATTACTAAGGGTTATTATCTTTTTCTTTTTCAAAATTCAGCTGATAGAGACTTAATATACAGAAACGAGCCATACTTTATGGGGCCTCAAGGGCTCTACCTGAATAAATGGACTCCAAATTTTGATCCAAACCAAGATGTCCCCTCTGTTGTTCCTATTTGGGTTAGGTCGCCGCATCTACCTCTCGATTGCTGGAACTTGGGATTCCTTGAAGCTATAGGAAACACAATGGGGAAATATATCGATAGGGCTGATCGTAGAGATTAGTACACCTGTGCCAAAATTTGTGTTGAAGTGGATTTGGAGGTAGGTCTACCTGAAGCTATTAATTTGACTGTAGCGGACCGGTCTTATGAACAAGATCTAGACTATGAGCAACTTCCCTTTAAGTGCAGGTTTTATCATGGTTATGGACATTTTTCCAGAACTTGCAAGAAAATGATTGAGGAAGAAGTTGAAAAAGAAAAAGGAAATCAATGGACCAAAGTTCAAAAAACAAACTTAGCAAAGCAAGGAAATAAAGTCTCTGGTCAAGATCAGAAATGGGGACAAGCAACAAATCTTCTGGGAAGAATCAGAAAGAAAATGGAGTAGCTTTGAAGGAACCATCAACTCAAAACAATTTTGCAGTATTGAGCATCCCAGAAGAACATGTGATTTCTGTCCTTGAAGAAGGAGAAGTTCCTCTTTCTCCAACTCAATTAAGTGAAGAAGTTGGAAGCTCTCCTAATCCGACTCCCAAAATTCCTGTGGAAGGACATTCTCCTACCTACATAGAAATGGGAAAAAAAGAAACCAATTGACAATTCTGTCTCATCTGAAGAAGATCCACTAGAGAAGTCATCCAAAAAAGGGCGAAAATCTGAAAAGATGGTTCGGGAGGAAGAAGTTGAATGCCTTAATATGCAAGGGAGCCAGCAAACTATAGAAATGTCAATTACAAGGAATACATGGGCCAGAGGTGGTCCTAACCCCTCAGTCAAATAATGAAATTGGTATCTTGGAATTGCAGAGGGCTTGGCCATTCTTCAAAAGCTGAAGCTTTTAATGACCTTATAAGAATGGCTTCTCCATATGTTCTTATGCTCCAAGAGACTAAACTCGATGAGGATATTCTTCTTTCCACTAGCTGCAAAAGATGGAAAACTAATGTTGGTAAGGCGATGAGTGCCAGAGGCTCTGCTAGTGGAATTGCCATTTTATGGGAAGAAAATTCTTTTTCTCTTGAAAACTCCTTCACTACGCAGCACTGGATCTTCACTGAACTATGTCAAATTCCAGGTAAGCAATCAATCTACCACTTTAATCTCTATGTGTCGGTCAATATTCAGGAAAAAAGAGGATGTTGGAATTCACTGGCAGAATTTCTCGATTCTAACTCTTTCTCAAATGTCATAGTCGCTGGTGACTTAAATATTATATTGAATGAAAAAGAAAAATCAGGTGGCATTTATGGGAAAGACCATTTGCTGAATTTAGTGGATAAATTTATAATATCTTGGGAGCTGATAGACTTCAAACCAAAGCATGGAAGGTTTACATGGTCAAATAATAGGTTGGGGAAAACTCACATCTCTGCTAGACTAGATCATTTTCTAGTGCAGAGCTCTTTGCTGTCTAATAAAATTTTTATCTCCTCAAGTATTCTGCCTAAGGTCACCTCTGATCATAAGCCAATATTGCTGCAGATCGAAGATGAAGAGGACCTTGGTCCCATCCCATTCCGTTTTAGCCCTTTGTGGAAAGATAGTGATGGATTTTTTAGTACTGTAAAAATGGCTTCAGACCTTCCAGTTGTTGGTTCCCCGAATTTTGTTTGGGAGAGAAAGCTCATTAATACTAAAACAACGCTAAAGGATTAGGTCAAGCATTCTCAAAAAAATCCAATTAGTGAAAGGATAGAAGCCCTTCAAAATTTGGAGAAAATCCAGCTTGAAATGGAAGAGACAGAAATTACTCCAACTTTACTTAAAAAGAGAAAAAAGCTCAATTTAATTCCTTTCAAGCTTTCTGCCGTGAAGAAGAATATTGGAGACTCAAGTCTTGAAGTACTTGGTTGAAATTTGGAGATAGGAATACCTTCTTCTTTCATAAGCAGTACAGAGCCAGAATTTCTAAAAATAGTATTTCAGAAATCTCCTCCGAGTTCGGTGAAATGGTAAAAGGATTTTCTCAAATCAAACAATTAGCTGAAGCTCATTTTCAGAAACTGTATAGGGAAGAAGGCTCTTCTAACTCAAAATTCAACTCTATTTTTTTGTCCAATATTCCTAGTTTGATTAGTAAGGAAGAAAATGAAGAGCTAATGTAGCCTTTTTTGGAACAATAAATTATTGATGTTATATGGTCCATGAAGTTGGACAGTGCTCCTAGCCCTGATGGATTCTCTATTCACTACTACCGAATCTGCTGGACAGTCATTAGGAAAGACCTTCTCCAAATGGTAAAATATTTTCAGGAAAAAACCAAAGTGGGTGGTTGCACAAACTCCACCTTTCTCGCATTAATTCCTAAAAAAAGTTAATCCATCCTCCTTTGATAGATTTAGACCTATTTCTTTGTGTAATGTGTCTTATAAAATTCTTTCTAAACTTTTAGCAATTAGACTTAAGCCTTTGCTTGGAAAGCTGATTTCTCCTCTGTAAGGAGGGTTTGTAAAAGGGAGACATATATTGGATAATGTTATTCAAGTGTAGAAATCTATGCATTCTAGTTTTCTTCGGAAGGAAAAGGGCATACTTATTAAACTAGATATGGAAAATGCCTTTGATCGGGTAAAGCATTCCATTCTTTTTTCTGTTCTCCACTCTTTTGGATTTAGTTTTGCCTTTTTAAACTTGATCAAAGCTTGCATAACCAATCCTTGGATAGCTCCTTTAGTAAATGGTAGACCAACAAACTTCTTCCAAGCTTCCAGTGGGTTCGTTAGGGTTGTCCTTTATCACTCTTCCTGTACATTCTTATGGCCCACTCTCTAAGTAGAAAGCTAACCACAGGAAATTTTGATGGGCTTATTTTGGGCATAATTGCAGTAGCTGGATTTGAAGCTATTATCCATGCTCTTTTTGTAGATGACACCTTGCTTTTGGGTGGAGCTTCCTTTCAAATGGAAAGACTCTTCTATGAAATTATTGACCATTTTTGTATAATTTCTGGGGCTCTTATCAATAAACGTAAGAGTGCAGTGTACGGTTGGAACACAGATCAACCAAAAATGGATAAAATCTTGTAGATCTTGGGTTTTGAAGGTTATGCCACTTGGGATAAGGTTAAATATCTAGTTTTACCTCTCCCTTTGGGACAAAATAATCCTTCCTTATGGCTGGAAATTGTTAACAAGATTAAAGCAAAGATTGTTTCGTGGGGAGGTCGCTGGCTTTCAAAGGAAGGCAAGGTCATTCTGATTAAATCAGTCCTTTCATCTATTCCTATTTACCAATCTTCTCTACTCCTAGCACTTAAAGCTATTCTGGATCAGATTTCAAAACTGATCAGAGACTTCCTTTGGAGTGGTGGGAAAGGAAACCAAAATCGCATGCACATGGTTAAGTGGGAAATTATTAAAAAACCTATTCTTGAAAGCGGTTTGCAAATCACAGATCTAGGAATGTCCAATTTAGCAATGGGATGCAAATTATTATGGCAGTTGTTTTCCAACAAAAAGCATGTGGTTAGTCATCTCTTCTGCAAAAAATATCTATAGGGAGGAACGTTAAGAAATCTTCAATTTGCAAATACCCCTAAAGGATCCAATATATGGAATTTATGTAGGAAAGGTCTTCATTTCTTCGTCCAACATCTGTATGGAATCCCAGGCAATGGTAGAAATACTCTTCTGTGGGAGGACAAAATTAATGGCCACGATTCACTTCAGAATGATGATTCTATTATGGAGTTAAAATTTTTTTGTTAAGCAAAGGAATTAATAGATTGTCTGATATAACCGAATGGGATGGCAATGGAAATTGGACCTCTTGGTCACTCCCCTCTTTGACAGATCGCGACTTGGCCAACAACTCTGTCCACAAAAAAATATTTTTTGAAAAACTGTCTGGTCTCGCCCCAATTCACCATGATTGCAAAGACGCGTGGGGATGGGGAATAACCAGTTCGTATTCATGAACAATTGGGTTCAACCATATGTATTCATCCCATCTTGGTCCTCCAGGATCTCACAATGCAGCTCCATGGAAAATGGTGTGGAGTATGCCCAGTGTACAAGAAATTATTAACTGGAGAAAACTTGACTAAAAGAGGTTTTTTTGGACCATTCAGGTGTTGTTTCGGCCAACAATCAGAAGAAAATACAGCACACATCTTGGTTGAATGCATTTTTTTTCAAAAAGTATGGGCTTTTGTTATGCGTGGGCTGCCTATTTCCTTTTTTCCTTTATCCGCTAAACCTGTTACTCTATTTAAAAATTGGCAATCAAGGTACCCCGGTACTCTCTCTTCCAGTCATGTTTGGAGAAAAATATAGCAAGCCATTCCAAAATTCATTTGGTGGAAAATTTGGCTTGCTAGAAATGAATTGATCTTCAACAACAAAATTCCAAAACCTGAAATTGTAGCTTCAAAAGCTAAGGCTTTTCTCTTGGAAGCAATAGGGAATCTTCGAATTATCGGCACTAATTTAGTTGTTGAACATAACTGGCTCGGTTTGCAAACAGTGGATAAAATTAAGAAGGGCTTAAGTAGGCATGTTATTAAACCATATTGGCAGGTCAGACTTTCAGAAAAAGAATTTCCATATTGGTGGCAATCTAAAAATAAAGCCTCAATTTTCTTTGATGGGGCGTCAAAAGGAAGCCCGGGGAAAGCTAGGGCAGGGGGCTTGATTTTTTATCTAGGTGGAAAACTAGAAACTAGTTTCAGCTGGGGAATTGGGAAAACTACAAATAATCAGGCAGAATTATTTGCTCCCCTGAAAGCTTGCCAACTTGCAAAGGAAGCAGGCCTTAAAAACTTGCAAATCTTTGGAGATTCTGAGATCATCATCAAATCCTTAAATTCTGATTCATTGATTAATTCTCTTATCCTGAATGTGATCATGCAAAGGGGGCACTTTATTTTGATTGATTGTGATTCAGTTAACTCTTACCACATTCTTTGCAATTTGAACAAAATGGTTGATTTCAATGCCAATCAAGGATGTCTTCTTCCTCTTGAAATGTTAAGAGTGAATGAAGGATCTTTTCTAATGCATCCCATTCCATGACAAAAGTATTTTGGATGTAAGAATCTGAATTCTTCAGAACAATTGTAATTGGGTGCAAGCCCAATCTATTCTTTTTTAATAAAAAAAAAATTAATGGTTTTGGTTTAAAAAAAATAAAAAATCCTAAAAAGAAAATTGCTTTCTGATTATGGTGTTTTCTCTGAACAGTGATATTTAAAAAAAAATGCCAATTTCTATGAAAACTATTACATACTGTGTGGACAGCAAGACACCTTTCACATATAATGGTGGCTTGCATCTGCTAATGATCTTTGTGATGTTCATCATTTTGTTAATTTTGTTTGTCTAAATTGGTTCAAAGATTTTATTGCATGTTTAGTTTGTAGTATATATTTGGTGAGATTGTAAGTTTTCATTACTCAGATTTCATAATAAGATTAAAATTTGATTTAAAAAAAAAGATTATGATAGTTTAAATTATTGATGTTAATTTTAAATTAAAATCCAATTTTCTTAAAAATTATTGTAATTATATAAATTTTTTTGTGTACAAAGTTGTTGTATTAATTTCACTTCTTAAATTTATAAAAATATAAACACCCTTTACTTTTTCATTTAAACTTACCATATCATTGGAAAACCACATTCTCAACCACTAAACATATTTGAAGTGTAACTTGAAAAAATAAAAGAAAATCCATCTTGATCTTGCAGTAAAAGATGTTCACATAAGGTTTGATGAATTCACATTGTGTGTAAATAAAGATAAAGAAAACTCGAGAAAAAAAAGGCGTACCTAATTGCTAATAAACTATCACTACAGTTGTTATTATAGTCTATCAAAGAAAATATGTGGCTAATATAGCTCCGTTGTCGTCTAGTCCGGTTAGGATACCTGCTTTTCACCAGGCGACCCAAGTTCAAATCCCGACGACCCAGGTTCAAATCCCGACAACGAATATGGATGTGAGAATGTTGTGCTCTTTCCACAACCATGCCAGACATTTTGAATCATTTCTGAGTCATTTGAAATCAACTACTGAAGATAATGCTTTAATTCTATTTTTTGGTTTTCCTTCTTTGGCCGGTTGAATAATTAACAAAATGAGAAATGTATTGGCTTAACTTTTTATGTGAAGCCAAATCCAGTTAGTGCATTTTTTCAAAAGGCTCCTGCACCTTAAACAGTTATGTATTAACTTTTTATGTAAAGCAAAATCCAGTTCAAAATGGTCAAATTTGGACTTTGTTGCTTTGATTCATTCATTCTTCTTTTAAATGTGAATCATTTTAAAATGAACCAAAACTTTGAACAACAATGTTTTACATCAAGAATGTTTTATCATCGAGATTGTCATTAATTATTAAAAAAATATAATTTCTAAAAAGAATTTTATTATAATTGTGTTTTATAATCTAAATTCCAAAACTATAATTTTTAAAAGAAATTTTTATTATAATTATAAAAGATTTTAAAAAGATTAAGTTGAATTTGTGACTTATTACCTTAAGCTAATCAAATAATCATAAAGTTATCCAAACGCGCGAAGAATCCTCAATAACACTTGAAATAGAGAATCTCAATCATTTAATTCTACCATTTGAGTTATGCAAAAGACAATTGTACTTCTGAATTCTCAATGATAAGAGGAGTGGTTTCCATCCATATTGGTGTGGGAATAAGAACCTTAATACTTTGAAAGTGAAAATGGCCCATTATAACATCAATATGGCTAACATATGAATGGTAAAGGCTCTTTTCTTCATGTATATAGTATAAGAATTGAATGGTGAGGCTTTTGGTTTTTTATTAATTTGTAAAGGCTATTTTTCTTCATCAATTAGAGTAGAAGAATTAAATGATAGGAAATTTGGAACTTGTGAATCAATAATAGTGAAGAATTATGGTAATCCTAATTTATAGATCTAATATTTAGTTAAACAACACGTGTTCTTGTTAGTATTATTTCAAGTTCAATAGTAATGATATTCTCTATATATGTTTACCAAATCCACTCATTGCATATTACAACAATTAAAGTAATTTGCAACTTGTCTTTTTAGAATGTTTTTCAAAACCATCAATCTAAAGAGAAGATTGCCATAAGTGACTACTAGTGCTTAAGAAGATGCATTAGAATAGTGTTTCAGAAGATGCATTAAAAGAAGGAGAAATGTACTTTTATGATAATAAACAAAATTAATATTCTTGCATTATATTAAGTAATACTTCCTTCTCTCCTACTTCCTCAATATACATTTGATAATACTTCTTTCTCACCTACTTATTCTATATACATTTGATAAGCAATAATTATGACTTTTTTTCTTATTAACCAAATCTATTAAACCATTAATTTACTCATTATTCTTCTTAAAACAAACTAAACAAAAGTTTATAACTTGCTAATGTATTCCATTAATTGAACTTCTATGTAAATCTTAATTCACTATTTTCTTTTACCAATTTTAATTAAGTGTAAAAAAATTTCAGTGGACTTAACTTTCACCTATTCCTTAAATAATAAATCACAATCATTCTTCTAATCCTGATATACTATAAAAATTAAAAATCATCATTTTCAAATGAAGCAACATTACCATGTTAGATTTTTTTCCTTGGAAAAAATGCGTAATTTTATTAATAATAACAAAATTCCATTCTACAGAATACATGTCGTCCATGTATTTTCTGCAATAATACCATCAGGTCATTAAAAAATCCCCCCCAAAAGGAGAAGTCAACTATTATAAACAATGAGAGATCACATAAAACATACATTTGCATTGAAGTCCCATACATAATTAACACATCTCAAGGGCGATATATTCCTCTAAGAAAGAGCATGTACACATAAAGTCTTTTCTTTTTTTCCGATTTGGTTGTATATGTTAAGAAAAGGTTTGACCTTGAGGAGGATCTTGTTCCTCAATAAAGGGCCAATGATAGTATTAAAAAAATTTGCCATTTTGATACTTTGAGATCTTCTATTGTTTGAATCTTAGGTGAAGACCTTCTTTCGACAACTTATCTGCTTCTTCATTATGCTCCCTATAGACATGATGACAAATACAATAATCATGGTTTTCTAGTAATTGATGCACTTCTTCAAGCAAAGAAAGTACTATCATGTTGTGAAATTTTGAGTTTTTTTTACCCAATTGATAGCATTCATCGAATCGCCAAAAATATGTAGAGTAGCATCCTTTCTCTCTAACAAAAAGGAGGAGTAATTTAAGGGCCATGAGTCTTGCATAGTTGTTTGTCCTAGTCCCCGACCCCATTTGGAGTTAAAAAAAATGTTTTCTGAAAGATAAAAAAATAGCTCAACCCCCACACATTTGATTTTGAGCCTATGATGTCCATAAAAAAGGGCCCACGACTTAGATTTATCCACCTATTCTTCCTAAATGATCAGATAACAAGAGTCACTTCTTCTCCTTAGGAAAATGAGAAAGGATGTTGAGACATTGCACATCTATTATTTTTGGAATGGAAGGTTTGTCTTGAAAGATGGAGTGGTTCCCGACAATCCATATACCCCCAACTTACAATGAGCGGAAGAAATTTGAATCATCTATAGTTTGTGTTGGAGATCCACTTTTTTTAAGTGTCCACCAAAATACCATACCAAACACAATCAATACTCAACATACGACTGCATCCTTTCTAGATCAAAAAAATAGAAGGGACACATAATGAAGAGATGTAGTGATTGATTCCTCATGGTCTAGAAACAATGTACACCACCATGGTCAATCTATTTGTTTTTTTGCCATTTTTTCCCATGTAGGAATCTCGTTCTCAATTAAGCACCTCATGAAGATTTGATCTAATTTATGAGGGAAATTTGATTTCCATATGCTCTTCCACCACTAGTTTTTCTCTCTCTTCTGTAAATATATGTTAGTTGCAAGTAACCCAATTTTGGAGTGTATATACTATGAGGGTCATATTTCCAAATGAGCTCATCCTCACGATATATTAATTGTATATGCGAGGAACACAATTTTTTCAAGAAATTATTCCACACTACAGCATGTTCATAAGCCAAACCCAATAATTGTGCCCCTTTCCAATCTTGATTTCAAATAGAGGTTGTAGCCAGATCAACAATCTGATCCAAATGGTAGATGACCTGCAAGTGAAATTGTTGGGTTAAGAGTTGAGGCAGAGCATGGTGATCTTGGGATCCCAAACCTTATATCCATTCCCTATCTTCTCGGCCATACCATATTTAATGAGATGAAAATATTTTATCACAACCTTCCAAATAAAAGAAGAAATTGACATTTTTTTATTTGGATTGTAGATCCATTCTTATATTGATTTAGGATGAATATACTTTTTAGTTACAACAATTAATTTGTCACAGTTGTTTAGGAACTGAAAACACAGTCTCACAAAGAATACAGACAGATAAGCATAAAATTGGCAAAATGGTGCTACAATAGAATGTTGCATCTCTATATAATCAATGAATAATGAATAATACAATACAATGGTCATGCAAGGTGCATGAATGCCAAGACAATTCGAATTCCCAAGAAGGTCATTCGAATTGAATGAGTGGGTGTAGCTTAATTGACTGTAAGCCACAATAAACACACTAGTTAACCAACTGATCAAGTCATGTTGACTCAACTGAGTCCTAACTGACGTTGGAGTGCAATGGATGACTGAGTCTAACTAAAAGTAGCTCAGACACATGTCACTACATGCCAACCAACAAGTGGTAGTGCATCACTAACTCCAGTAAACCCGATGAGGTTAACTGAAGTCAAACTGGCCATCAAAGGTGGTTGGAGGTGCCCCTGTTGACTCCAATTCATTAAATATTAATAAAATAATCAATATAATGAATGGAGGCACCTACACTGCTCTATTTAATTGATTGTAAACATAAGTTAGCAATTAGGTGCATTTATGACACTCAGATCACCCTCGGAGTGCTCCAGTTAGCCTCCCCAAATGAAGGAGAAGGCTTAGTTGGCCTCCTTAACTAAAGGTAGGCATGGGTGTGCTCATGTTGATGTCATACAGTGCTCCTCTAATTCCAATTAAGTCAAATAAACTGAGGATAGTGGTTTAACTAGGCCAAATTGTCCAAATAAAGTGTGCATGGTGGGTAAATGTCTCCAACACCCCCCCTTAAGCTATACTCAGGAGAAGTAGAAAACATAAAGTGCATAAAAATGATAGGGCCCCATCAACAAAGGCCATAGGTCACCCTGTACAATAAAGTAACTACTTAATATAACCAAGGAAATGGGAAAAACCTCATGGGAAAAATACCCCCCCTCAAACTAAGTAGTAAATCAAGAAATTTTTGGTTCTTCTATGCAGCAGCATCTTGAGACTATGCATGTAAACCTCTGAATCCAAACTAAATGAATATGTCTGGAGGAATCTTCCACTTTGGAAGAATAAAAATGCACTCAACTGAATCAGAAATATAAACAGTTGCACGGTGAAAACTGGACCCATGTAGAGCAACTGAAATCATCTGAAGAGAGAGCAAAGGTTCTTGAGGATTCGAACCATGTGTGGAACACTCAAGAAACTGATATGTTGCAGCCTTGAATAGAAAACCATGAGTGGTAAAATCAGCCCCAACTCTTAGGAGCAAGTGTCCAAGGAGATGCAGAATGTCTTTCTCTTTACTAGTTATGTGAGGAGATGAGCATGTGACCAAAGGTAGAGAAGCCCTGGGACTGTGGAGATTGAATGCTTGAGATCCATAATCTGATATAGCTTCATAAATATCCAATAATTCACAAAATATAATATCAGCAATATCATAAGATAAAACTAACATCAAATCCCCTACAACAATTTTGAAGAGAAATTGCGATACTTGATTTTTCACACCGGAATTGGTGAGAGCAGCTACAAGCATGATTGAAAGCTCTTGGATTTTAAAATTTGAACCAAATAATATCAGATCAAAAATTAAATAAGATCTAAATAGGTTTATAACAGATCCAAAACTGTGAAATGAAATCAAATCCCCAGCAGCAATCTTGAAGGAGACTTGCGGTACTTGTTTCTTCACACCATTGATGAGAACAGCTACAAGTAGTACTGAAGGTTTATGAACCTGATATTTTGAAAAATTAAATATCAGATCAGATACAAATAATATCATATCATATCCAATAAGGTTCATATCAGATCCAAAAGTATGGTCCGCCGAGACGGTAGATGCACAGTTTTCTTCTTCTTCACAATTCTGAATTTTGGTGCATGCAATCCTGCAAGAATTTGCCGGAAGATCTAAATCAAGGGGAGTGAATGGATCAATATGGAAATATGATATTTCATCCAAAATATCCAATTTATTACATATTTTCACATCAGCAGCAACATTAGAGAGAGAAAAATCAAATTTCTCTTCACTTTCGGAAGCAATTACTAGCAAATTTTGCACATAATTCAAAGGAAAATCACTGGAGAATGTTTTCATGGAAGTGCAACAATATTTTTCTTCAATATCAGAGATTCAAATTTCTTCTTCTATTTCAGCCATATGAGGAGATGAGATATCAAATATCTCATAAACTTCGAGAGCATTAGGAGAAGGAGTCATTGCAAGGAGACTTTCTTCAATTCGAATTGACTATGTAGAAGATTCTGCTTATTCTTCATCTTGAACAAATTCATCAGAGAGAGTAGAGGCCAAGAATTTTGAGTAAGTAACTCTTGTGGTGCTGGATGTGATCTCCAAAGTTCTATTATGATCCTCATTGTGCTTGCCAAAGGTTCTGTCCAATTTTGTCCAGAGATCATTTGGGTATTCAGCAGAACCAATAAGGTAGTGCAAGCTAGGAGAAAGGGCCAAACATATTGCTCCAAAATCTCTATCACCGTCATTTAGACAGTCATTCTCTTTCTCATAAGACTCTTTTCTAAGTCCAATAGACACCTCAAAGAGACCTTTTCTCTTCATATATGCAATCATCTTCAACTTCCATTTGGAATAGCTTGTGAATGGGCTGAGAAGAGGGATTGATGAGTCCATTCAAAGTTGTACCTGTTAAAACCCGCAAATCACAACAAAAGGGGCACCGTAAGGTCAAACAACCTGCACATTTTAGGCTTTCATCACACCCAACATAGTTGATCAAGCAAGCTTGATCAACAATTTCCTAACTTGGGGTATTAAGTGGTAAGCCTTTGCTTCTGGTGCAGTGCTGGAATTTTTGAGCTTGCTCAATTTTTCATGCAAGATCTGTCAAAAACCTTGTTTTTGAGAGATCTAAGATTTGTCCTACCATGAGCTCTGATACCATATTAATTTGTCATAGTGGTCTAGGAACTGAAAACACGGTCTCACAAAGAATACAAACATATAAGCATAAAATTGGAAAAATGGTGCTACAATAGAATGTTGCAACTCTGTATAATCAATGAATAATGAATAATACAATAAAATGGTCATGCAAGGTGTATGAATTCCAATACAATTCTAATTCCCAATAAGGTCATTCGAATTGAATGAGTGGGTGTAGCTTAACTGACTGTAAGCCACAAAAATACACTAGTTAACCAGCTGATCAAGTCCTGTTGACTCAATTGAGTCTAACTGAATTCAGAGTGCAATAGATGACTAAGTCTAATTGAAAGTAGCTCAAACACATGTCACTGCATGCCAACCAATAAGTGGTAGTGCATCACTAACTCTAGTGAACCCGATGAGGTTAACTAAAGTCAAACTGGCCATCAAAGGTGGTTGGAGGCGCCCCTGTTGACTCCAGTTCATTAAATATTAATAAAATAATCAGTATAATGAATGGATACACCTACACTACTCTGTTTAACTGATTGTAACCATCAGTTAGCAATTAGGTGCATTTAGGACACTCAAATCACCCTCGAAGTGCTCCAGTTAGCCTCCCCAAATGAAGGAGAAGGATTAGTTGGCCTCCTTGACTGAAGGAAGGCGTGGGTGTGCTCATGCTGATGTCATACAGTGCTCCTGTGATTCCAATTAAGTCAACTAAACTTAGGATAGTGGTTTAACTAGGCCAAATTGTCCAAATAAAGTGTGCATGGTGGGTAAATGTCTCCAACAACAACCTCGGTCCATAGGATGTGAGTAAAAAGAATTCTCCATCTTGGTTTCAATGCAAGATATTTTGAAAAAAAAGGAAATGTTCTTTAATCCCCATCCCCCAGGAAATCTTGGTCGTGCAATTCTCTCCCATCTTATCCAAGGTATCACATATTCATCACCTGTACCATCCCATAGAAATCTAAAGCAAAGTTTTCGGTCTTTTTCTAGAATTCCTTTTGTGATCCATGCAAGTTTTAAACATGTGTAGAGAAGAAAAGAATACAAGTTATTTAATTAAAATAGATATTACATAATAGCATTCACACATAGTACACAAATATTTACATTGGAAACCCTTAACTGGGAAAACCAACAAAACCTAGAGTCACACCTCTTACTTTCTCATTATGATTATTAACCAATCACATTACAATATATAGGGATTCTGTAGCATCTAAAACCCTAATCCATTAAACCAAAATAGAAATAGACCTCAATCCATTAGCTGGGATTAAATTACATATTTTTAGAACACCCAAAAATATCCACAAATTTGTTTACTCACTTGTGCTCATATCAACAACAAGATAACGCCCATTGTTGATGTCCACTTCATGGATCAAGGGGAGTGTGCTAATGCACCCCTCACCTAGGACCCCCCTGATACAGTGCTATGTGAAACACCCACCATACATGATAGAGCACTAGATGGTGGTGGTGGGGATCATTAGGCATGTCATCGACAGACGCCCCCCCCCCCCCCCCCACATACACACATACATGCAAAGAATATAACACATACCCAAAAAATTTCACTTGTTGTTTTCTTTGCATAGCAATGAGTCATGTACTCATAGGGTCATAGGTTTAGGGAATCAATGCCCATAAATTCCCTACACCAAGAGAATTTCTTAGTACTGGTATACTTTGTTAATGAGTTTGTAACATTCTTGAAGGTGTCAACATTTTCCAACAACACGTTCTTGTCTTCAACCACATCTCTTACAAAGTGATATTGCTCATCAATATGCTTTGTCTTAGCATGATAAGAAGGGTTCTTTTCCAAGAAGATTTCACTTTGAATATCACAATCTAACATTATATCTTTCTATACAAACCCAACACTTGAATATAGTCTCTGCAACCATACAACTTCTTTGATTGCATGAGTGGATACCATGTATTTGGATTTGTAGTTGACAGTGAAACCACAGACTATATCTTACTCATCCAACTCATAGCTCCTCCAAATAGGTTAAGCACATACCCACTTGCAGATATTCTACAGTCAAGATCTCCAGCTTAATATACACCAATAAATCCATGCACATATATTACTCTATCTGCTCCAGGTCTTCCTTGATAGCATATTGCATAATCTGTTGTGCCATTCAAATATGTAAATACCCTCTTTACAACTTTCGAGTTCTCCTTCCTTGATTTTGACATATATATGCTCAAAACTCCCACTGCATGAGCAATATCTAGTCTAGTACATACCATTGCATACATCAAATTACCAACCACAATAGCATATGGAACACATGGCATATCTTCTTCCTTTTCCCTTGTCTTGGGACATTGTTCTACAAATAACTTTACACCAATAGGAGTAGGGACATTGATCGACTTACTTTCCTGCATGTTAAATATTTGTAATATTGTATTAACACATTTTATTTTATTTAACTAGATATTCATGTTTACACGATCTATTTTAATCTCCATTCCCAGTATGAACTTTACAGTACCAAGATCCTTCATGTCAAATTTGGAGGATAGTCGAGACTTCACCTCCTTTATCACATCTTTATTGTTTCCAATCAGCAACATGTCATCAACATACGTTACTATGTTAATGAAGTGATGACAAACCTATTTGGAGTATACACAATGATTAATCTTGCTTCTCACAAACCCCAATCCAAGTATGTATGTGTCGAACTTTTAGTAGCACATCCTTGAATATTTCTTTCTAGATTCCCTTTACTATAAATCCTTCTTTTTGTTTCATGTAGTTTTCTTCTTCAAGATCCCCATGTAAGAATGTTGTCTAAAAAATGAACTCTCCTTAAATGTTCTATTTTCAGTTTATCCCTTATGCATATAGTATTTATTTTGCTTTTAATTGCAATACACTAACCTAATAAATTTTATAATTTTGTATGATTTCTTATAATATAATAATTTGACTCTCCTTAAATGTTATATTTTCAAAATATATGTTATATATATACTTTATATTTTTCTTTTATTTGAAATACACAAATATTTCCTCTAGGACAACGAATTTTGGCAAAGTTTTTGCAAAATACCCTTATGTGTAAGCATATATTACTGGGTTTCCTTTTAACATTGGATAATTCCAAATATTTGGTTGTCCTATCTTGCTCGTTTATTTGGAAATTAAGGCCAGAAATAGATTAATTTTACTCACAACAATTATCAATTGATCATGCAAAATTGCTCACAAAAGAGACTGAATATGGAGCTGTAACACTAAATTGTATTAACTGAGTGTACAATAGCCAACCCTGTAATAACATAGGTTGTTGAATAAATAGAATACATCAAGAAATCAAATGCATGAAGAGGCATCCAAATCTAGCATAAAGCAGGCTTACCAAAAATAAGCAAATCCCCCATAGGTGTAAAAAGCTGATCCCAAATCTGTCATGGAGCTCATGAATTGGCAAAAAGGCATAGGCAAGCTGAAGAGTGGTGGAATGGAAGCTCATACATGCTTTTGCATGGAGAAAATAGAGGAGGATGTGTAGGACAAAAAACAAGTCAACCTCACCTAGTCTAGCTTTTCCTTTTGCCTTAAAACACTGAAAAAGCAGGCAATAAAGCAGAAAAAGAAGAAGGGCGCCTAGGAGGCCAGGAATAAAGTAGAATTGATTCCTTTAGCTCTCCCATGCACTACATGAGTCAAATAAGGCAAGTTTGACCTCTATGGATAGGCAAATAGCAACTTGCACAAGGTGGGACACATGAACTAGGCAAATAAGACAAAAATAATGGAATTAATGTCTAAGTGGGTAAACTATGGGTTGATTATTCTAACACCCCCCCTTAAGCCTGACTTATGAGTAATATATCAGAAAAATATAGGGCCTAGCAACAAGGCTTAGTCAACCTTTACATACTACAAGTCCATTTAAACAAGGAAAGAGGCAAAACCAACTTGGGAAAATCCTCCCTTAAACATGGACTGTAAAACAAAATTTTGAATCTTGTCTTCACTCATGCTTTCACAGCATGATCAGCAATCCCCAGAAGTGATTTGAGATTTCTGAAGGTCTTCTCACAAAATGCTTTGGTGAAAATATCAGCTACTTGTTCTGAAGATGAACAGAAGAGTAGGTGAATGGTGCCATCATGCACAAGTTCTCTGATGTAGTGCATATGGATCTCAATGTGTCTGGTTATCTGCTTCTAAACTGGATCTTTGCAGATTCAAATGGTACTCTGGTTATCACAGTAGATGGTATTTGAGTACTCAGGTTCGAAGCCACACTCTCCAAGTAAACCCTGCAACCATAAACATTGAGTTGCTGCATTAACAACTCCTCTGTACTATGCTTCTGTAGATGAGAGTGCAATGGCACTTTGTTTCTTGCTTGACCAGCTGATTGGCCCTTCTGCAAGCATGAACACATATCCTAATGTGGACTTTCTGTCTATGTTATCACCTGCCCAATCACTGTCAGTAAATCCAATCAACTCAAGATCAGATTTTGCTTTGTAGAAGATCCCATGTGTCCTTGTTCCATGAACAAAGTTAAGGATCCTTTTGGCTACTTTCCAATGGATCTCATGAGGCTGATCCATGTATCTAGAATCCACACTTACTGCATAACAAATATCAGGTCGAGTATGTGTCAGATACAACAAACATCCAATCAATGGCCTATACAGTGTATTGTTTACCATAGGTGAATAATCATCTTCTTCCAGCTTCACTCCTGAAAGGAAAGGAGTTTTGCTTGCTTTGCAATCCTTCATTCTAAATTTGTTCAGCAAGTCCAAGGCATATTTGTACTGGTGCACCTTGATTCCAGCTTTGGTTTGAGAGATCTCAAGCCCCAAAAATTGACTTAAGAGCCCCAAATCTGTCATGGAGAAGGCTTGGTTCATAGCTTCTTTTAAGGAAGCAATCTCAGCCTTTGAGCTTCCTGTAATGAGGAGATCATCAACATATAACACAATGATCATTAATGAACCATTAACTACCTTCAAATACACATTTGGATCTGATTTGCACCGAACAAAATTCAGTGATAGCAAGAAGCTATCGATCTTGGCATACCAAGCCCTGGGGGCTTGCTTTAGCCCATACAATAACTTTCTCAACCTGCACACAAGAGAAGGGTTAGTAGAAAAACCTTGAGGCTGCTGCATATATATCTCCTCAGTGAGATCTCCATTCAGAAAGGCACATTTTACATCCATGTGATGTACCTCCCATTGCCTTGAGGCTGTAATGGCTAGAGCTAGCTTGATGGAATCCATCTTTGCCACTGGGGAAAAAGTCTCATTGTAATCTATGCCGTGAACCTGTGAGTAGCCTTTAGCTGCCAATCTAGCCTTTTACTTTAGTGGTGAACCATCAGCAGCAAATTTGGTCTTATAGACCCACTTACACTGGACTAACTTTCTTCCTGGAGGAAGATCCAGTAGCTCCCATGTGTTGCTCTTCTGGAGTGGGCTGAACTCCTCCTTCATGGCTATTTGCCATATTGGATCTCCTGTTGCTTCTTCATATGTTTGAGGATCAGACTCCACCATCAAATAGCATTTTTCAGCAAACATAGGATCCTTTATGCACAGACCACTCTCAAATTGAGATCTAGTCCTCCTTGGGTCATTGGGATCCCCAACTAGCTCTCCTGCTACATGTAATGTCTTGGCTTCCCATTTTGGCCTTGTGGGGCTATTAGGGTTTGCAATAAACTCATCTCCATTAGACAAATCAGAATCAGCATGTTCAACAAACTCTTTACTTACTTCTTGAGGTTCAGGTGGTGAAGAGGCTTCACCAACTTCCACTGCTGCAAGGGGTTCTTCTTCAAATTGAACACACCTTTCAATGAAGGCTTTGTTTGTGCTCAAATTTATCAAATTGTACCCTTTTGAATCTTCAAATAATCCAACAAAAAGACACTCTTGGATTTGGGGCTGCAAAGCCTTCCTCTTCTCTGTTGGGATTCTAGCCCAAGCCTTTGAGCCAAAAATCCTGAAATGGGTCACATCTGGCTTGTGCCCACTCCATGCTTCGAAGGGAGTTATTCCATCAAGCTATTTGTGAGGCACCCTATTCTGAATATAGGATGCATAGTTGATAGATTCGGCCTAGTACTTTGGTGGCAAAGTTTTGGCCTCCATCATGCATGTTGCCATCTCCTTCAGTGATCCGTTCTTCCTCTCAGCAACACCATTTTGTTGTGGTGCGTAAGGGATAGAATGCTACATCTGCACAATAATTAATAAAATCAGACTTGACATACTCACCACCATTGTTAGATCTGAGGGCCTTGAGTTTCCTTCTAGACTGGTTTTCAACCAAAGCCTTAAAGACTTTGAAGAGGCCAAAAACTTCAGGCTTGTGTTTCAGGAAGTGAACCCAGCAATACCTGGAAAAGTCATCAATAAAAGTCAATGCATATTTGGCCTGAATCATGGACATATGAGGAAATGGGCCAGCAACATCACTATGAATCAGCTCGAGGGGTGCAGAGGTTCTCTCATGACTAGCTCTCTCAAATTTGTGCTCTGGGTGTTTTCCTAGGATACAACCTTGGCAGACTCCTTTGGAAATTTTTATCTTGGGAAACCCTATGACCATCTCTTTTTCACTAAGATCAGAAAGATATTTGTAGTTTAGGTGGCCAAATCTTTCATGCCAAATATTGCTTGCTTCATTAGCATGAATCAGAAGAGCAGAGGGGTTTGAGTAGGGCAGGAAGTGTGAGAACATGTATACCTTTTGAGCATGATTTGCAACTCCTTTTGCAATGACTCTACCACTTGAGATCTCTGTGATCTGAACTTCATTGGGAGAGAATATGACCTTCTTAGGAGACCCAGTGTGGGTCATCTGGTACACTGATAGGAGGTTGGAGGCGAGACCAGGGACATACAGTACATTGTTGAACTGACCATGATCAAGATCTATCCTTCCTTTACCTTTGCTTTCAGTGAGAGAGTCATCTCCCAGTACAATAGATGGTCCTTTCGACATATCCAGTGAGGAGAAAGCCTCCTTAGTCGAAACCATGTGTCTTGAAGCTCCAGAATCAATGATAAAACCGGGTGAGCTTGATGTGCCAGCAACCAATGCATGAACTCTCTCTCTGTCATCTGAACTTGACCCTCCTTCTCTCTTCTTTGAGATTTCTGGAAGGGAGATGCCATTCTTCTCCAGGAGTTGGGTCAGCATATCAATCTTCTTTTTCATACAAGAGCTTTCAGACTGATTGCCCTTATTGCAGTATGCACACTTGTTCATTTCACCTTTGTTTTTCTTCTTCTGGGTATTCTTCTTGGGACCTTGTTGATCCTCCGGAGACTGTTTCTTGTCTCTCTTTTGCTCAGGTGGCTTTTTATATTTCTTTTTTCTTTTTGAATCCACCTTCGAATCTCCAGCAATCAAAGCTTGATCTTTGGATGGTTTGATGGTGCCCATCATCACCAGCTTGTCCTGTTCTTGTGTGAGAGATTCCATGAAATCTACAAGGCTAGGCATCTTCCAGGTTTGAGCTGTCAGTTTTGTGGCATAGAAGGTCGAAACAAAGACTGAGTAGTCAAGTCCTAGCTTTGAGAGGATGGTCAGTACGAGCTGATCATCTTTCTTTTCGATACCACACTACTTCAGCTGCAAAACTAGTGCTTTGAACTTGGAGAAATATAGCTGCAGGGATTCAAAGCTACTGGGACTCAGAGAAATCAGCTCATTCTCGATTTGATGTCCCCTCATCTCATCTGTCTTTCCAAAAATATCAGCAAGCTTCTCCCATACTTCATTCGGTGATGTCAATCCATCAAGATGGAAAAGGAGGTCTCTGGAAATACTTAGACACAGGAGGCCATAAGCCTCATCCCTCCTGTTGTGCCATTTTATCTTCTCTGCACCTGCATTGGGCTCTGATTCTGTTGCCATAGTCACCTTGTAGAGGCCTTTAACTCTCAACAGTATCTCCATCTCTGCTTTCCATTCAAAGAAATTGAAGGGAGTCAAGATAGTTTTCTGTGATTGATCCATAGCTCTAGAAAATCTGTCCCGGCTGTCAGTAGAAGGCTCCCAGTCTTTGATGTCGAACCTGCAAAACAATTTTTGAAGGATAGAAACAACCTAAAATGGCTCTGATACCATGTGGAAATTAACACCAGCAATAGATTAATTTAACTCACAACAATTATCAATTGATCATGCAAAATTGCTCACAAAAGAGACTGAATATGGAGCTGTAACACTAAATTGTATTAACTGAGTGTACAATAGCCAACCCTATAATAAAATAGGTTGCTGAATAAATAGAATACATCAAGAAATCGAATGCATGAGGAGGCATCCAAATCTAGCATAAAGCAGGCTTACCAAAAATAAGCAAATCCCCCATAGGTGTAAAAAGATGATCCCAAATATGTCATGGAGCTCACAAATTGGCAAAAAGGCATAGGCAAGCTAAAGAGTGGTGGAATGGAAGCTCATACATGCTTTTTCATGGAGAAAAGAGAGGAGGATGTGTAGGACAAAAACCAAGTCAACCTCACCTAGTCTAGCTTTTCCTTTTACCTTAAAACACTGAAAAAGCAGGCAATAAAGCAGAAAAAGCAGAAGGGCGTCTAGGAGGCCAGGAATAAAGTAGAATTGATTCCTTTAGCTCTCCCATGCGCTACATGAGTCAAATAAGGCAAGTTTGACCTCTATGGATAGGCAAAGAGCAACTTGCACAAGGTGGGACACATGAACTAGGCAAATAAGACAAAAATAATGGAATTAATGTCTAAGTGGGTAAACTATGGGTTGATTATTCTAACAGTTGACGCATAATCGAAATTAAATTTATTATGTATAGGATTTGTGCATAGTAATTGATTTTTTAATTCATACCTATAGATAAGATTGAACCCACTAGGCTGATTTTAGTGACCACTATTTACACATAACTGGTGTTTGAGTTTTTTTTTCTAAACTATTGGCATCTCCCTCTTTCCAACCCTTGCTCACTAGGAACATGTAACATTCCTTGTTATATTTTCCTTGGTTTACAAAAAAAATCTATGTATAGAATCTAGAAATCCTACTATTGTATAATATATAGATATTCCATGTTACCAAACCTAGTAAAATTGACCATGAGCGAGAACCCAACTTGGATTTAAAATTGCCCTTTCAACCAAGAGATTGGGAATCATGTTATATCATCTTACACTAGAATGATGCTCTTGGACTATTCTCGAATCCATTTCCATGAGGGGATAGAAAATCAACATGGAATAAATAAATGGTTGAAATGTTCTTCATTTTTATAATGCATTACAAAATTTACAGAGTTATCACCTAAATTTTGCACACCTGCAGTTTTGACATTTATTAAAAAAAGAAATCATTGACATAAATCATGCACTCACAAATATTATTCTCCATCAAAATTAACTTGTGAAAAAAAATGAATAAAAAAGTCAATCTTTAGTCCACCCACGCAGGTTTGCAAAAGGAAACCCATTGTTTTCAACTACACGACACAACATGGAAAAAATTTCGAAAGTAACATGGATGTACTAGTGCATAGACTAATAACTTCCATGGTGCATTCAAGGCTATACAACCACATTTTGGATCTAGGGAAATTGAATTGACCTCCATTACTTGGTTGGGAATTCAATAGCCCCCATACTTGTAATTTGAGGTCACTTCATGAAAGGGATATTTCACATGGTGAACCAATCATTTATAGATCTCCATTTTTCCTATAAAAGGAAGCCATAAGCATGCATTCAAAAGAAGACAAAAAAGGTGCAAAGTTATTCTACAAGAATTAGTTTAAGAGACATCTCTTTCATCCTCATTCTTATCATCCATTGGCATCTCAAACTCACTTGACTTCCTACTCAAGAAGCAAGCATTTTCCTTCATCATTCCAAGATAGTTAGCAAGAAATTTGAGAGAGATCAAAGGACCCTCCAAAAGGGAGTGTTGGATACCATTTTCAAGCAACATTCTCCTAGGTGACATCATTGTATTGAAGCTTTTCCATTGGACATAAACATTTGGTTGGAGCTCATCTCCTTATTGTGTTTTTCATGTCATTTATACGAGTTTAATTTTCTAAATATCCCTTACATATGTTGTTCTTCATTTCATATCTTCAATATTGTATTTTTCTTACTAACCCTCACATGATATGTTGCCTTGATTACAACCTATAAGAGAAGAAAATATTTCTCACCATTGACCCATTTTTCTCACCACAAAGTGGCGACTCCATTTGTGTTTTCATTATTTTTCACATATGTAGGTTATTTTTCTTTTATTAATTGATTTGAGGCCCTTGTAGGATCACACTCTTGTTGTTCACACCCCTAACCAATGAGTTCTCTAGGATCAAGGGAATTTATTTTCATTTTCATTTTCATGCAAATCTTGTCATATATTTTACATGCATTAGTGAAGAGTTTTCTTCGATAGTCACATTGTTGTGTGGCATATTTTTTTTCAACTACACAACTTATCCATGTTGGACGATTGTATAATGTTTTTCCACTATGAATTCTGAGAGTGAGGAAGGGATGTAATTGGTCCAGTTGCAACTCCCATCTTTTGCATCAGGTGGTATTAGATCCTGAACACTCGGATTGGTTGCCTGACTGTTCCTGAAAGTGGGTTGAAAAATACCTTGATTTCGGGTGGTGTATCAACATCTTGAGTCCTGGAAACAAGTGTAGTATCAATGCCTAGATTGAGGCTATGGATGGTAGTTAGGATTAAAACTATCATGCCACTAAGAAGGAGAGGATCAATGTGTGGAGGTACATGAATTAAAGAATTTGAAGAATTACAGAGAAGAATAGAGGAGTTATAGCATAGAAAAGATGGAACGCCAAAATAGATTCAGAATTAGAAGCTGAGATTGGGTGTGAACCGCACAATGAAAATGTCAAACTAGTCATGAGCTTGAGAACTTACTTGAGCAAAATAGGTAGTACAAAATATTAGGTTGTGTGCTATGACAAGATTCATAAAGCTGAAACTATTATTGAATAGATAGTAGAGATCAAAAGATACTTTGAATATGAATATGTTCATGACCCAAATCGAGTTCGTTTTTCCATCACAAAGTTGAACGGATATGCAACCCTTTGGCGGGACATGTTGCAGAAAGATAAGATTGAATGTGGGCCAGAAAAGATAAGGACATGGAAGAAAATGGTGAGTAAAATCAAAGAGAAGTTTTTTCATGTAGATTATTAACAAAATTTTTGCAGACAAGTTCAAAATTTGAGGCAAACAGATGTTTTTGTGCATGAGAATACTAATTAATTCTTAAGGTTGTCACCTAGATCAGGCATCAAGGATCCTGAGTATCACCGCATATCTAGATACATAAATGGTTTGAAGTATGCAATCCAAGATGAGATGAGTACGCATTCTTTTCATACTGTGGATGTGGCTTACCAAGTTTCCCTGAAGGTGGAAGACAAGGTTAATATAAAGAATTAGCAAAATATTAGAGGAAAATGCCCATGAGGAAGAGGTAGGGAAAGCACTGTTAAAGAAAATTGTAGGGAAGATGAAGCCACAAGAAGAACACGTACGAGAAGGAATGGAGCTGGTAGAGGTAGAGTTTTTGGAAGAGGAAGAGGAAAGTATGTAATTACCTATTATAGATGTGGAATTCAAGGTAACAAAGAATTAGAATGCCTAGAGAAACAAGGTCCCAGTAAAAGAGGCGATACTAGAACACAGATGGAAATTACTGATCAAGCATTGATGGTGGGATATAATGTTACTTAGATTAAGTAAGAACAAGGTGAAAATCTAATGTTTTAAAGAGTGTTTTCCAGACCAAATAAGAAGATAATAGAGGAGCTTGAACAAAGGAAAATAGTGTTCAAAACAAAATTTAAAGTCCAAGGAAAATGTTGTAACTTAGTCATTGATGGAGGAAACATCAAGAAATTGGCTTCCACCAAAGTCAAAAGGAAATTAAACTTGAAATGTGAACTACATCCTAATCCTTATAGATTTTCATGGTTGCAGAAAGACCAACAAGTGACTATGACTAAGTAATGTTTATTAAGTTTTCAAATTGGGAATTTCAAAGAAAACGTGCTATGTGATGTAGTAGAGATGGATGCATGCCATATTTTTGTTGGAATACCCTGGTTGTTTGACCATAAGGTGTTCCATAATGGTAGGGAAATTCTTATGAATTTATGCAAGATGGAAAGTGTTATAAGTTGATACCAATGTGGGAGGATGGTGGAACTAACAACATCATTAACAAAAAGGATGTGTATAGATGTAACAACCACATTATCTTGTGTTTTGCCGAGGAGTAACTAAGGAGCAGAAGGAAAATGGGTATTGTTTAGCTATACTTCCAAAAAAGGTTTAGGAGGATGAAAATGGAAGTTCTGTACCTGCATAGATCCAATGCATGTTGGATTATTTTAAAGAATTTGTTGCATAGAAATTACCCATAGGATTACCTCTATTGCATAGTATATCACACCAAATTGATTTGATTCCAGTATTGATGGTGCCTAAGAAAATAGGGGAATGGCAAATGTGTACTGACTCACATGCTATAAAAAAGATTACTATTAAGTACCAATTTCCATTGCCGAGAATGGATGAACTTACATATTGATTGAGTGGTGCATAGTACTTTACCAAGATTGATTTGAAAAGTGGCTATCACCAAATTCGAATCAAACAAGGTAACACATGGAATACTGCATTTAATATGAAGGATGGATTGTTTGAATGGTTAGTGATTCCATTAGGATTAACTAATGCACCCAACACATTCATGATATTGATGAATGGAGTCTTGAAACCATTTTTGGGTAAGTTCGTGGTTGTGTATTTGGATGACATACTAATCTTTAGTAGAAGTAAAGCCGAACATTTTGATCATGTGAGAGTCATATTGCAATGTTTGCGAGAGGATAAGTTCCTCATAAACCTCAAGAAATGTACATTTATGCAACGAGATTTGGTGTACCTGGGTTTTGTGATTTCAAAGGAGGACTGAAAATGGATCTTGAGAAAGTGATTGCTATTCTTGAATGGCCAACACCTAGACGCATGTTCGATGTGAGGAGATTCCATGGATTGGAAATCTTCTATCGAAAGTTCATTTAAAACTTTAGTAAGATATGTGCACCTCTTATAGAATGTATGAAGAATAGTGTGTTTTAGTGGACAACTATAGTAGAAAATTCATTTGAGGAGTTAAAGAGGAGAGTAACAACATAACCATTATTAGTATTGACATACTTTATATAGCAAAGTGTTTCACATTGATTATGATGAAAGCGGAGTAGAAATTGGAGCAGTTTTGAGTCAAGAAGCTAAATCCATTGTGTTTTTCAGTGAAGTTGAGTGAGTCCAAGGAAAAATACTCTATTTATGATCAATAATTTTATGCTATTGTCTAAGCCTTGAATAAATGGATACATTATTTACTGCCGAAATATTTTATCTTGTTCATGGATCACAAAGCTTTGCAGTACATTAAAAACTAAGGTAAGTTCAATCAAAAGCATACTAAGTGGGTAGAATTCTTGAAAAGTTAATATTTTGTGATAAAACACTGGTCTGAGAAGTCCAATAAGGTCATTGATGCATTGAGTCAGAGGACAATGTTACTCAACACCATGTCGGTAGAAGTGGTAAGTTTGAATTGTCTAAAATCATGATATGAACACGATGTCGATTTGTTAGAGTATGAAAGGCATGTAAAGAGCCTTGGAGTCTAGGAAGAACACCATATTTGGAACACCATATTCAAGAGGATTTTTAATTTAAAAACTAGCAGCTGTGTATTCCGAGAAGTTCCATATGGATGAATCTCATTAAAGAGTTTCATAGTGGTGGTTTAGGGGGACATTTTGGCTATCATAAAAATACAACATTGGTTAAGGATAGATACTTTTGTCCCAAAATTAATAAATATGTACAAAGGCTTGTTGAAGGTTGTAGGATATGCCAATTAGCTAAGGATAAAGGTGAAAAAATAGGACTCTATACTCCATTGTCGGTACCTAAACGACCATGGGAATATATAAGTATGGATTTTGTCATAGGACTGCTAATGACACAATGAAAGAATGACTCAACAATGGTAGTTGTATATATATTTTCGAAGATGACATACTCCATAGTGTGCAAGAAGACTAGTGATGCTAGTGAATTTGCTTAGTTGTTCTTCAAAGAGGTGGTCAAGTTGCATGGATTATCATGAAGCATTATTTTAGATCGAGATACGAGTTTTCTTGGATATTTTTGGAGGACACTCTAGAATAAATTAGGTTCATATCTGTTATACAGTTCGACATGTCATCCTCAAACGGATATATGGACTTAAGTAGTGAATAGGAGTCTAGGAAATTTGTTGAGAAGTTCGAGTGGAGAGAATCCTAGTCAATGGGATTTGGCATTAGCCCAAGATGAATTTGCGTACACTGATTCGATGAACATAACTACAATAAATATTACATTTCATATGGTTTATCGAATATTGCAAAGAGATGTGGTATATTTCGTTGCGTTACAAGATTAGGACAACCAAAAAAGTGATGATGCAAGCGATTTTACAGATAACATCCATTATTTGCAGGAACAAGTCAAGAAGAGATTGCAAATTGGAAATGACAGTTACAAACAACAATCATATCACCATTAAAGGTGAAAGGTATTCCAAGGGAGTGAGATGGTCATATCTAACTTGAGGAAGGAATGATTTCCTAGGCTAACATATAATAAACTCAAGTACAACATGATAGGTCCATGATGAATTTTGAAAAGGATTTGTGATAATGCATATAAGTTAGAAGTTCCGAAAAAGTTTGACATATCACCTACATTTAATGTAGCTGACCTTTATTAGTATCATGAGGGGGATAGAAGTGTGAAAGAAGGCACTCTTAGTGAGTTGGAACAGTAGTTATTAGTCATATCCATGGAACATATGGAAGAAATTCTTACTACAAGAGTTGGTAAAAAGACCCGCTGGAAAGAGTACAAGGAGTATTTAATCAAGTGGAAGAATTGAGGGGAAAAAGATGCATGTATTTTATGGAATATCATTTAGCATGCTTGCAGATCTCTTCACATCAACAATAATCTACACATGAGTTGGAGCTCATGTTTTCCTTACCAGGGGTGTCTGATGCAGGAACATCCTTGGGCTTGGATAATCCGCATCACCCAAAAATATTTCTATTCTGCAAATTAAATAATAAGCTGAATAAGGACTATGCTAGTGGTCCATTTTATTTAGTTAATTTTCTAAGTATAGAGTTATGATACTACCAATCGCTTAATTTGAACTACTTCTACTCATGCTACTATGTTTGCACATGCTGAAACTCGTGTTGAAACTCTTGTGTATGGTGGAATTTACAAGTATTGCAATATTTATTCATTTGAAACACTATGATCACACATGTTTGACATTGTCACATTTGTATGCAATTCATGATGAGTCACATCCATTGCTAGGTAACAGAACTCACTCCTAAAGGAAAAATTGTGAACCCAATATTGAAATAAGGAAGGTAAACAATGAAGGAAAACAGAGGGATGATTTGTAACTATTTGATCTCCAAGATAGAAGACAGATCAATTCAAAGGAATAGATCCAAGTTTAAAGGAGGTACGAAATTAATGAGAATTGGTTCCATAATACTGAGATCCAGTCAATGAACTACGAGGCAAAGTATCAACGTATTACTTAGAAGGCTCTATCTATTTCACTATAAATACTAAGTTGTTACAATAACACAAATGGACATTTGGTGGATGCTGCTACTCATATGTTGCTACTCCATAAAGAATAAACTATAATCTAAACCTATGATGTTATCTTAAATCAATAAATCTTGTGTGTGTTTCATTTGATATTCTGCAGTTAATTTTCTATGTTACGTCTCATTTTATTGGTTGATTGTATAATGGTTTTTTGTTGTGCATTTTGAGAGAGGTGTGGGTTCATAACTGGTCTGGTTGTAGCTCCTATCTTGTGCATTACTTTCCCATTCATTCAGAGTGCTTAGGTTGAAGTAACAATCCTACATCACTTTCCCATTTCCCTCTCACTTTCCATACCACTATCATCTCTACCATTTCAACAGATTGAGGAATAATTACATCATCCCCACACACCATCCTAATAGGAGCCCATTTTGATTTTGCACATTTATTTCTTCTTTTTCTCAGGCTTTCCCAACTACTCGAATCTTGACTATTCTTTGAGTTGGAACCCAAACCTTACCAATGCTGCCTCTTATCTCATCACCAGAAACTCCTGGATTCCCACACTGATCCTTTAGGTGGATAAAAGAAGCTATGAAAGCCTCCAATCCCATAAAAGTAGGTTCATCCATTTGGTAGGTTCATCTAAATTTTTTTTTTCTAGGTCCAGGTTCAAAACCCCTAAAGTGTCATTTTTGAGAAGATCCTCATCTCCAAAATGGATAAATTGGAAGAGGATTGGTCGAGAGAGGGAAACCTAAATAGGGTTGCGCAGAGATGTTAAAAAGAGAGTAGGGTTTTTCACCCAAACCCCTGACCAAACCATGAGAAATATAAGAAGCTATACCATTTTTAATTTCATGGTAAACACTGATTCCAGAAAGAGGTTAAAATAAGGACAAACACACTTTGTGTTGGAGACATTTACCACCATACACACTCATTTTGGTCAATTTGGCCTATTTAAACCACTATCCTAAGTTTTATTGACTTAATTGACATCAGAGGAGCACTGGATGACATCAGCATGAGCACACCCACACCTACCTTCAGTCAAGGAGGCTAACTTATCCTTCTCCTACATTTAGGGTGGCTAACTAGAGCACTCCGAGGGTGATCTGAGTGTCATTAATGCCCCTATTGCTAACTGATGGTTACAATCAGTTAAATAGAGCAATGAAGGTGACTTCCTTCATTAAATCGATTATTTAATGATTATTTAATTAACTAGAGTCAACAAGGGTGCCTCCAACCACTTCTGATGGTCAGTTACACTTCAGTTAACCTCATCGGGGTTCATTGGAGTCATTCATGTGCTACCACTTGTTGGTTGGATTACAGTGACATGTGTCTAAGCTACTTTCAGTTAGACTCAGTCACTTATTGCACTCTGACTTCAGTTAGGGCTTAGTTGAGTCATTAAGGTTTTGATCAGTGGTTAACTTGAGTGTTGACTGTGGCTTAAATTCAGTTAAGCTAGACTCACTCATTCAATTTGAATGACCTCTTTGGGAATTTGAATTGCTTTGGAATTCATGCTTCCAGCATGATCATTGTATTGTAATTACTCATTATTTATTGATTATACAGAGCGACTACTCATTTTGTAGCACCATTATGCCATTTTCATGTTTAATTGGCTGAAATCTCTTATGAGACTGTGTTTTAGCCCTAGATTACTATGACAGATTAATATGGTATCAGAGCTCACGGCGGGACAAAGCTCAGATCTCTCAAAAACAAGGTTTTTGATAGATCTTGCATGAAAATTGAGCAATAGCTCAAAAATACAGCATTGCACCGGAAGCCAAGGCTTACCACTTAATACCCCATGTAAGGAAATTGTTGATCAAGCTTGCTTGATTGACTATGCTGGGTGTGATGAAAGCCTAAAATTTGCAGGATGTTTGACCTTATGGTGCCCCTTTTCTTGTGATTTTCAGGTTTTTAATAGGTGAAAGCATTCGCTCCAGCAGATTCAGATGGCTTCTTCCGTAGAACTCTTGACTCCGTTCAATTTCCACTCATGGAAATGAGACATGGAGATCCAACTATGTGTTAGAAGACTCTATAGGGTCACTATGGACACTAAAGAAGATCCTACTTCTGTGACAGACAAAGACAGATTCTTGAACAAGAAGGATGAAGCATTCAGATTCTTGTGCCTCTCTGTTTCCTGGGATCTTCTTTTCCATCTTTCGGGATTGAAGACTCCAAAGGAAATTTGGGACAAATTTGAAACCCTGTATGGAAAGCAGGATTATTTGAGAGTATACCATCTTGAGAAGGAGTTGATGTCTCTCCATCCTTCCAATTTCGATACGTTGATTGAATTTTTAACAAAGTTCAAGCACATTGTCTTACTATTGAAGCAATGCAAAGTGGAGAAGGAGGATGATCAGCTCATCCTTGCCATACTCTCCAAACTTGGAGCTGATTATTCATTTTTTGTCTCTACATTTCATGCGGGGAAGCTCACAACCCATGGATGGAACATGCCTACACTCAATGCCTTCATTGAGTCCCTAACAAGTGAACATGATAAGCTTGTCCATATGGGGATCATCAGATCCTCCCGTGATCAAGCCCTCCATGTCTCAGGGCCCAAAGATCTAAAGGGTAAAGGAAAGCAGTAGAAGAACCCAAAAACTAAATTCGAAGCTCCTAAGCCTAAAGTTGAAAACCAGTAGCATGACGAGTCTTCTGGCTCAAAACAAAGGAAAAGGGTATCATGGAAAGGAAAAAGTCAAGTGTTCATACTGCGGGAAGGGATTCCACCTTGAACATTCCTGTATGAAGAAGAAACTTGATGAAGCTACCTCTCTCCTTGAGAGAAATCACATCAATATTCTATAAATCTTTCGGAGGAGAGATCAACAAGATCGAGAACCACAGCATGAAATAAGTCATGCCCTCATGGAAAGCACTTCGAAGTCCAATGCACTCTTGATTGATTCTGGAGCTTTAAACCACATGATGGCTGAAAGAGACTCCTTCTCATATTTGGAGACCAACAAATCCATCCCCATCCACATGGGAGATGACTCCACCATCATTTCAAAAGGACAAGGTACAGTTGATCTTGAGAATGGATATTTTTCAAATGTTTTGTATGTACCATCTCTGGCATCAAATCTCCTTAGTCTCTATCAGATGACACATACAGGAGTTCCTAAGAGAGTATCCTTCAGCCTGAATGATGTAGAGATCACGAAACTTGCATCCGGGAAACTTGTTGCAAAAGGCCTTGTAGACCCTCATGCAAAAGCCTATGAGTTTTCCCACTTTGTGGTAGATGTAAAGCCCACCTCACTATTGACTCATGGAAATGAAGTTAGTATACTGTGGCATGAGAGGTTCGGCCATATAAACTTCAAATACTTACAACAATTACAGAAAAACTCCATGGTTGAAGGCCTCCCAGTCATCAAGGCAACTATTGGAATTTGCAAGGGCTGTGTTGTTGCAAAGCACCCTGAGCACAAGTTCGATTGGGGGAAGGCAAGCCGAGCTACATGCATCTTGGGGCTGATACATTCTGATATCAGTAGTCCTATTCCTATCACATCCATGAATGGATCAAGGTATCTTATGACTTTTATTGATGATTTTTCCAGGTACACATGGGTCTTCTTTCTCAAAAAGAAGTCTGAAGTATGTGAAAAATTCACTGAATTGAAGGCCTTGATCGAGAATGCATCTGGCCTAAAGATAAAGATATTGAGATCTAATAATGGCAGAGAGCATGTCAGTAATGATTTTCTGCACATATACTCCCAAATTTGTATTCAGGTCCAACATTCAATTCCCTACACTCCCCAGCAGAATGGTGTAGCGGAAAGAAAGAATCAGTCTCTCAAGGAGATGACCACCTGTATGTTGGAATCAAAGAAGTTGGCTGAAAATTCGTGGGCTGAAGCCATGCATGCTATAGAATACATTTAGAATAGAGTGCCACACTCATCCATGAAATGGAAGACCCCTTTCAAAGCATACTTTGGAGACAAGCTGGATGTGTCGAACCTGCGAGTGTTTGGGTCCACTGCATGGGCCCGAATTCCACTTGATAAAAAGAGGGATTTACAACCGCAAAGCATAGACTGTCTGTTTATTGGGTATCCTAATGAATCAAAAGCTTTCAAGCTGCTGGATATCAAAACAAAATAGATCATCATCAAAAGGAGTGTCAAGTTCGATGAGCCTGTTCAGGAGGTGGAACTAGTGAAGGAGAAAACTGCTGAATTTCCTTCCTATTCTACTGAATATTTGGATGATGAAATTGGGGGTGATGACCCTGATTTGGATCCTCTGATTTATGATATCAGTGTATATAAAACATCATATGCTGAATCAGAACTTTAAGTACAAAATCATCTCCCAACATGGGCTCGACAGACACTCTCCTCCGCAGGAGATAACATTGGAAATCCAGATGATCCAAGGAGAACTCGGTCTGATTTCCAAAGAGCAGGTATTGCACTCTCTTGTACTCATTATTTGCTGTCTGAATATTGTTATTTGATGATAATTTTAGACCCAAATTCCTACTACCATGCTCTAAAGGATCCGAGATGGCAAGTTTCCATGGATGAAGGAATGAATTCTTTTCAGAAAAACACTACTTGGGAGCTAGTTTCTCTTCCTCTGGGAAGGAAATTGGTTCAATGCAAGTGGGTAATTTGGACCAAGGTTTCTATAGATGGAAGCACCTACAAATATAAGGCAAGGCAGGTGGAAAAATGTTTCTCCCAGGTCCAAGGTGTGGACTACCATGAGACTTTTGCACCGGTTGCAAAAATGGACTCCATCTTCCTAGTTTTGGCAATTTCAGCATCTAAGCACTGGGAAGTGCATCATATGGATGTTAAGTCAGCCTTTCTACATGGATATCTTCATGAGGAGATATATATGAAGCAGCTTGAGGGATACATCTCTGATCCATCTTTGGTTTGCAAGCTAAAGAAGTCACTATACGGGTTAAAACAGGCCCCAAGAGAGTGGTATTCCAAGATGGATGCCTTCCTTCGCTCGCAAAAATTCCGAAGGTGTAGATCAGATACAAATGTGTATATAAAGTATTTCTATGGTCATTTGATTATTATTGTTTTATATGTTGATGAATTACTAATCACAAGTAGCACAGTTGCTTCTATTTCAGCCATCAAAACTGCTCTCCACAATGCATTTGAAATGAGCGATTTGGGGCTCGAAATTGAGCAAAATTCTTACGGGATAATGGTCACTCAGTCCAAATACATATTAGACCTGTTAGTCAAGTTTAACATGGATGAATGTAGGCCTACACCATTCCCTTTCCTTTCAGGGATCAGCCTTGAAGAAGGATGTAATGTCCTCTTTTGCCTAGGCATTGAGGACCAACCCGCTAACCTATGTGATTCTTGTGGGTTCGAGCGGGTACTAACAATCAGGGAATTAGCTGAAGATTGATGCCATCTATAGAAGATCTAGGTCATCAATATTATATCACCATTGGGTCGAGGAGGGCCACTAGAGCCAAAGGCCACTTGCATTCATGACATTTGAGCATTATTTAATGATGCATGCACCCGATTAAGTCTCCATGCGCATGCATGCAATTCAACTACAAATTAGAAGTTAAACTGACCTAATTAGGTCAAAATTTAGGGTTTTCACAGTTGAAAGTTATAAAATAAAGATGAAGTGAATGGAGAGGATACTTATGTGATAATTTATTTGTGGAGTCGAATTGGAGAGCTCGGCGAGCTAAGTTTGGGTTGAACGCATGCTCAACTAACTGGTGTATTTCGGTAGTGAAAACTATTTGCCCTAGTTCATCATTAGGTTGGATCATACAAGTTCAGCACTAGTTCATCATCAGGTTACATTCAGAAGTTATTCTAGGAGGTTGATTATTCATCCAGCCAGAGGGTTTCACCGTCACACTGTGTCACCATGATCAGAGACAAAGCAAGCACATCATCCAAGCTCCCAGCAGCAACTTATTTATTTGAGCTATATATGGGTATGTACATGCATTTATTTCTCCTATTTGATAGCATCTCCGTATTTTTCTAGGGCACATATTTGCATGCAACTGCATGCATGCAAACTTCAGGGTTTTCTTTCCTATTACATCACTTTGGAATATTACAGTGGTATCAGAGCTGGTCTTCCTGCCAGCCTGAGTGGGAATCTGTTGAGGGTTTCCCTTTCATTGTGGGAGTTGAATTTTATAGATCGAGGCCATGAGTTTTGAGCAAGCCGTGAGGCTTAGTAGAAGCATTGTGAAGCACGACTCTCTTTCCTGTCTTTCTCCAGCATACGTTGAAGAGAAATGATTGTCCTGATTTTAGTCTCACGGGTCACAGGAGCCCGACGATCTACAGCTCAGTTGAGTGAAAATTGGAGGATTCAAAGCAGATTATTGTCAGTAATTATCTCAGGAAAAAGGACATTTAAAAGTGAATCTTGTTGGGATCGAGTTCATACCTGGGAAAGATTCGATTTCGGGTTTGAAGAATAATAGTCTAGCCATTTTTTTTTACCTAAAACAGAGATAATTGAAGGAGTTGTGCATGCTTTTGACCATTTTTTTTTGAAATTTCAGTGGCATTTTGATATGCAATAAGAATATCAGGTATCGATTCTTCATCTGATAGAGGTGTTAGTTTCCATTGCCAGGTTCCAAGTTTTTATATATTCGAGCAAGCAGAGAAACTCCTAATGCACGTGTTGTTGATTTAGAAGATCCTGAAGAACTGCTAAAGGAGGAGCCACGAGTTGAGTTTCGTGGAAATAAATCAAATTGAAGTCCGCGTTGATTGCTACCAAGATTGCCTGAGTGCTACCCGTGGCTCCGGTGGGATTGGCACCATAGTTTGTAACATACAACAAGTGGCGCTCCTTCGACTGGATCGTGGCATTGTCAGTCCTAACTGCTGCAGCGAGCGATTGAGTTAGCTTCCAGCGAACCGCCAAAACTCTCTCGGGCTCCACCTGCTTGAGATACTTAGAAACATTGGCCACTAGAGAATCCCAACCTTCCAGACTCCATTTCGAGAAGGATTTTATCTCAACGAGAGGCTTGGATGATCTCAAAGTCCTGTGAACAAATTTGAAGAGATAGAGCCAAATTGTTTGAAAGGAAAGTGAGAGGAAATGGAGATTTTCATGCTCATAAATAACTGATTGAGTACACATTCTCTGTGTCATACATAGATTCCAAAAATCTTGTTTATTGTTTTGAACGTTCTTCTCATTGAATCTGTTTACCACCTTCAAATTTTTATTAGTATTTTCTGTACGTAGGTGTATTCTTCTAGAGAATTTAAGTCTAATAGAGCCACTTCCCATCATCAAGTTGCGCCACGAGACTCCTGCTGCATCATAAAATCTTATAAATTTTGGATTAAATTACAGTGCAGGTTCCCATGAACAGATCTTTCAGGTGCTGAGGGTTTGCTGACGTTGATTCCTAAAAGTTGTTGCGGATTACTCATATTTTACCTGCTGACAGGTTATTGTAAGCATGATCATAGCTCTCAAGTACCGGCAGCACATGAAAAATGTATGCTGTGTTTTTTCACCTGTAGTTGCAAAGAAGAATTCATCCAAAAGTCTACATAAGAGGACCAGTTCACTAGGTGTGGAGTATTTTCAGCTGTGGGCATGCAAAAATTATAAATGAATCCAGGAGACCCATACAACATTACTCACAGGTGACAGAGGAATAGAGACAGAGAAGAGGAGTTAGAGGACATAGATTTGGGGAACATAGAGTATCAGTTTGGAAAAGGAAAAGAAACAATGGTCGATGATGATAAAACAACTTTCGATAGTCTCATATCAGCCATAAAATAACTCACTAATGGGAAAAAATAAATGATGAGCACCTTCAGGCAAATGAATGAGAAGAATGGCCCCACCCCACACAGTCCCTTATTTCCCAGCAGCAGTAGTGGGGAGTACTTATATACCAACATGCAGAGCCATCCCCATATACACAAGCCCTTCCGACCTACCATGCCTCAATTCTTAGATAGTCTAGCTGTAGTGCCTCAGCACAAGCAGAACCAGAAGAACCCATGAGTGCCTATCTGAGAGAATATAGAGATTTAGGAGAGGACTTCCATTCATCCATGACCTTCACTGACTTCTACCACTTTAAAAATAATAACAAACCCAAAAATTACAATAGGCCATTTACCCAGAACTATGAGTTACAACGCACCGTAGGGAAACTGACTATCCCTACCTTTGAGGCCACTCGGGGTGGCCCAGCTAGGAATTGGGTACAGAAGTTGGATGCATACTTCCATCTCAACCCCATGATTAAGACAGATGCCATTAAATTGGCTACTTTGCATTTGGATGGAGAAGCACATGAGTGGTGGTATCATGGGTTAGTGACACTGGGTCACAACACCATCACATCGTACCTAAATTTTACATAGAGGCTCATTGAACGGTTTGATCAAAAGGATCCTAAGGTCCACTTTAGAGATCTAGCACAGCTCAAGTAGACAGGTAGTGTAGATGCATTTATTTCAGATTTCAAAGGATATCAGTCATGGTGACAGGCATATCAGAGAGCGGGTTGATTACGTTGTTCACTGAGGCTCTCACTGAACCCTTACGAGGATGGGTCAAGTCTTATAGGCCCACCACCCTAGCAGATGCCATCAGACGAACTAGAGATTTACAAGATGTAGTACCCAAGGTTAGGCTTCCTCCCAAAACCAATTCCCCTATTGAAGATGAAGAGAGGAAACCCGTCTAGAAAGAATGGCCCAAGAAAGAATGGATGGACAATAATGCCCGACAGGACCTTAGAAGAAAAAAGTTATGTTTCACTTTCCAGGAACCATGGGTACTCAGTCACAAATGTTCAGGGAAGGGAAAGGATTACTACATAGAGGCCTATTTTGACAATCAGGAGGATGATGATTATCTAGATCAGGAGTATAGAGAGACACCAGAGATAGTTAGGGAGTTGCCTCCCTCAGGAGGTACCATTGCTACCATGACAGGGGTTCCTAGATTCCACACTCTCTGAATCAGAGGTATCATACGGGGCGACAGAGTGGGAGTGCTGATATATGGTGGGGCATCCCATAACTTTATTGATGCTGCATGGGTTAAAAGGAGAGACATTCAGACTGAGATTTTTGATGGGTTTTCAGTAGCTTCAGCAAGTCACACCATGGAGTGTAGTCAAAGGATTCCTTAATTAATAGTAACACTTGGGAATTATACAGTGAGGGAGACATTCTATGTGGTGGATGTACCTGACATGAAGGTGGTATTAGGAGTTCAGTGGATGTATTCCCTAGGGAAGTATTCCACAAACTACTAGACCATGGAGATGGAGTTCACAGGAGCCGAGGGACAGAAGGTAGTATTGAGAGGGATGAATACCTATCCTCCCATGCCAGTGACATCACATAGGATGGAGGTAGTACTCCAATAGGGAGATATTAAGTGAGCAACATAGTGTTTTGTTACCTTTAGGAAACCACCAGATAAGGCCACACAACATCCAACAGTATTCGGAGACCGTCCAGTAGGTCGACCTCCAGATAGGGGATTTGAGAGTTTCCCCCCCCTTGATGATGAGGGGTAATTGATTATGATTCTAGAGCACATCCTAGAGGTGCAAGAGTGGAAACTGAGGAACAAAATCATCAGAGGCTACTTGGTTCAATGGAAATATCTTCCTATAGAGGAGGCCACTTGGGAGACAGAATAGGTATTACAGCACCCAGCTTTACAGTTGCTTGAGGAAAAGCAAATTCAAGCGGGGAGGATTGTAATGTCCTCTTTTTCCTAGGCATTGAGGAACAACTCGTTAACCTATGTGATTCCTGTGGGTTCGAGCGGGTACTGACAGTTAGGGAATCGGCTGAAGATTGATGCCATCTTCAAAAGATCTAGGGCATCAATATTATATCACCATTGGGTCGAAGAGGGCCACTAGAGCCAAAGGCCACCTGCATGCATGCCATTTGAGCATTGTTTAATGATGCATGCACCCGATTAAGTCTCCATGTGCATGCATGCAAGTCAACTGCAAATTAGAAGTTAAACTAACCTAATTAGGTCAAAAGTTAGGGTTTTCGCAGTTGAAAGTTATAAAAGAAAGATAAATTGAATGGAGAGGATACTTATGTGATAATTGATTTGTGGAGTCGAATTGGAGAGCTCGGCAAGCTAGGTTGGGGTTGAACGCATGCTCAGCTAACTGGTGTATTTTGGCAGTGAAAACTATCTACCCTAGTTCACCATCAGGTTGGATCATATAGCTTCAGCACTAGTTCATCATTAGGTTACATTCAGCAGTTATTCCAGGAGGTTGATTATCCATCCATCTAGAGGGTTTCACCATCACATCGTGTCACGATGATCAGAGACAAATCAAGCACATCAGCTGGGCTCCCAGCAGCAACTTATTTATTTGAGCTATATACATGTATGTACATGCATTTATTTCTCCTATTTTATAGAATCTCCATATTTTTCTAGGGTACATATTTGCATGCATGCAAAGTTCGAGGTTTGCTTTCCTATTATATCGGTTTGGAATATTACAAAGGAAAAAGCACACCTCCTATGGACTGCACTATTTATCGACAACTGATTGGTAGCTTGTTGTACTTGACACATTCTCAGCCTGATATCTATTATGTCGTGAATGCTGTATCAAGATACATGCAGCAGCCCCATGATCTTAATTGGAAGGCAGCCAAGACGATCCTCCAGTACACTCAGGGAACCAGGACCTACGACATTCACTATGCTGCAGACTCCGAGCTAGAGCTGGTTGGATACACAGATTCCGATTGGGCGGGTGATTCTATTGATCGGAAGTAAACTTTCGGATATGTCTTCATGTTTACTAGTGGCCCCATTTGCTAGTCTAGAAAAAAGAAAGCCGCCATAGAATTATCTTCAGTAGAGGCTGAGTATCAAGGAGCGGTGAATGCTTGCATCCAAGCAATTTAGTTGCAAGGAATTCTTTCAGAGTTTGATCTTGGTAGTACTTTTTCCACTGTCCTCTTTTGTGGCAATCAAAGTGCTATTAAGATATCCACAGATCCAGTTACTAGGTAGAGGACCAAGCATGTAGAGATACACATGCACTATATCAGGGAGCTAGTGCATGATAGGACCATCATTTTGCAATACTGCCCAACTGATGAGCAGATTACAGACATCTTCACCAAGATATTTTTAGAAAAGAAGTTCACTTACCTCTGTTCACTATTGGGGGTGAGTTCATCAGGGTGATCCAACTACTTTTAGTGTTCAGCTTGAGGGGGGGGGTTTTCCCACTGGGTTTTACCTCTTTTCCTCACTTAGTTTGTTTTAAGCATTGTTTTTTAGTTTCAGTATTGTACAGGGTGACCTATGGCCTTTTTTGTTGGGGGCCTAGCATTCTTATGCACTTATGTTTTCTACTCCTCTTGAGTATATCTTAAGGGGGGGTGTTGGAGACATTTACCACCATACACACTCATTTTGGTCAATTTGGCCTAGTTAAACCACTATCCTAATTTTTATTGACTTAATTGACATCAGAGGAGCACTAGATGACATCAGCATGAGCACACCCATGCCTACCTTCAGTCAAGGAGGCTAACTTAGCCTTCTCCTACATTCGGGGAGGTTAACTAGAGCACTCCGGAGGTGATCTGAGTGTCATTAATGCCCCATATTGCTAACTGATGGTCACAATCAGTTAAACAGAGCAGTGAAGGTGCCTTCCTTCATTAAATTGATTATTTAATGATTATTTAATGAACTGAAGTCAACAGGGGCACCTCCAACCACTTCTGATGGTCAGTTACACTTCAGTTAACCTCATCGGGGTTCATTGGAGTCATTCATGCACTACCACTTGTTGGTTGGCTTGCAGTGGCATGTGTCTGAGCTACTTTCAGTTAGACTCAATCATTTATTGCACTCCGACTTCAGTTAAGGCTCAGTTGATTCAATTAGGGTTTTGATCAGAGGTTAACTTGAGTGTTGACTGTGGTTTACATTCAGTTAAGCTAGAATCACTCATTCAATTCGGATGACCTCCTTGGGAATTCGAATTAATTTGGCATTCATGCTTCCAGCATGATCATTGTATTGTAATTACTCATTCTTTATACAGAACGGCTACTCATTTTGTAGCACCATTATGCCATTTTCATGTTTAATTGTCTGAAATCTCTTATGAGACTATGTTTTAGTCCCTAGATTACTGTGACAGATTAATACTTTGATACTGAAAGTGGAAATATTCCTCTAGGTGGCACCAAGGGTTCCACTAGAGCATTTCCATCACTACATCCTTGTTCTTGATTTTCCATCTTCCCACCAAATTGGAGACAATTTTTTTTCCTTCAAAGGGGCTAGGGGAATAATCAGCTAGATCTAATTACTCGTAATCCATGAAAAACAAAAGTAAAAAAATCCTCGTGATGTTGGCTTTGACAAATATATTAGAAAAAAAGAGAAAAAAACAAACCCATAAAAGGGTTACAAGTGCAACCCCTTTTTTCACTAAAAGAGCTTCATAGAACTGTCATCCTTTGCTCCATATCACCAAGTTGCATAGCCCTCCATACATATACTCATTATTATTGTTAATCACTTTCATTAAATAAGTTCATAATGTTATATTATTATTATGAATATACTTGAAAGTAAACATATACATTGATTCTAGATAGAAATTCAAAAGAGTAGCTACCTTGTATGGCATAATGGACTAGTTTGTATGTTAAATGGATAGATATATACAAAGGCATTTAGATGAAACTTAAAGTGAGGAGGACTATTAATGATGGCTCATTATAATCCCCTTTCTATAATGTCATAACAAGTTAGTGATCCAATCCAACAAGAGGGAATAGCTATATATTCCGATAAGTAATGAATAATAATGGTACAAGCACTCTAAGACATACATTATATAATTCTAGGATCCATGGCTAAGTGAATGGTCTAAATAATAAATTGTATGGTAGTAAAGCTTATGAGAACAAACAATATTCCCCAAAATTCCCATTGATAGACACAATTTCTAAAGATGAATACTTTTTTAATGTTTTTAACTGTGAAATTATGAACCATAGGAGATCATCATGCGGGAAAATAGATTACAGTGAAAGAATTAGGAAGAATGATAAATTGTAGTGTAAAAACTGTTAAAAATGCACTGTGAAATTAATCATGGAAGAAACACCAATTGGAATCAATAATCAGTAACAATTATCATTAATATGTATATGAACAATACCTATTACAAAGGAGAAAATTTGAATTACCCAAGGGTGATTCGAATCCCTGAATGAGAAATAAATAGCATAGGAAAAATCACCACTGTAGACATTGCTAGTGCAACTCCGAATAGCTGAATCAGTTAAAAATCAATTAACTGAGTATGGTAGGTGAGCATGGGCACCTTTATCCTCTAATCATGCAAAATCCCATGCAAATTTCCTCATTAGGAGACTTGGATAACTGAATTTGGCCATCGGAACTTGAATCCACTCAGGTGAGGGTGAACTGAAGGTGAGACTCCCATATCATTGAGTGGGATCCTAAAATCTAGGAATTGGTCTCCATAGCCCCTAAAATCATGCATGAGGGTGCATTAAGTGGCTAGTGGGCCCTAGATAACATATGCATAACAATATGAAAGTGATAACATCATCCTAAACTAGGAAACTGAAAAAATAACTAAGGTGGAAGGAGGATTATTAAATAACACTAACATCCACTCTTAATCAAAGCTTGGACAACCTGGGACTTGGAAATTGAGACCAAATGTCACACATACAACAATAATGAAAAAAAACTACTCATGAAACTAAGGAAATGGGGAAAACCTCATGGGAACAACCCCCCCCCCCCCCCCCCCTCCAAAAAAAAAATGAGCGGTCACAGAACTCAACCAATCCTTCACACCAAACAGAGACCTGAGATAGACAAATCTATTTTGAGTTAAAGAATTTATAAAAATTTATGCAATATGCTCCTCTATAAGTTGGTAATGTAGTGTGATGGTCCCGTTGTGCACTAGTTCCTTGATATAGTGCATATGAACCTCAATGTGTTTGGTCTGTTTCGTATTTACTAGATCATTGGAAATATTAATTGCACTTTGATTATCACAGGAAATTTCTATTGAAGGAGAAGTTTTAAATGAAAATCTCTTATTAGAATCCCATGTAACCAAAATCCCTGAATTGCAGCAATCACAACCCCCTGTACTCCGCTTCAGCTGAATAGAGTGCAAGAGTTGCTTGCTTCTTGTTTGACCAACAGATTGGTCTTGATCCCAACATGAACACATATCTCGAAGGATATTTTCTATCAGTACTATCTCCAACCCAGTATGAGTTAGTAAAACCAACTAGATCTAACTGAGCACCAACAAAATAATGAATCCCAAACTCTGTAGTACCTTGCAAATAGTGCAATATGCGCTTTGTTTCCTTCCAATGCAACTCATGTGGTTCCTACCTGTGTTAAATTTGAGAACCATAGATCTACATGCTATGATGAGAGATATTGGAAAGGAATTATTCAGTGGAATAATTAAGATCAATATACAATGGGCAAATAATTCATGACACAAATTTCAGATAAATCAGATAACAATTGCTCATATAATAAAAACACTAATCTTCATTCATTAATCAGTAATACAATCGTAGAACAATAAATAGAATTCAAATACTGTGGATCTAATTCAAATCTATCAACTCTAACTGACTGTTTAGCTAACTCAGTGTGTAAAAATAACAACTGGAGCTCACATGTCTAACTACGGATGTCTAAATCAATCTACAATCAGTTAGCTGATGAGGTAGGTGGAAAAAAGGAGCCACTCTCCCTGCATGCATGCAAAAATAGCGCTAGGATAACTATGTTGATTTTTGGAAAAATCCTAGGTACCAACAGTAGGGATTCTCCCCAATAACCATTCCCAAATGGATCGTTTACTATTTGGTATGGGGAATCCATTCGATTTGCAGTCCGACTACCATAGATTTAGGGTATTCTTAAATCTCTTTTACCGGTTGCAGCCTAATCCACCATTTATATATTTTATATTTTACGTATGAAATGCAAGTGCCTATATTAAATGCAAGTAATAGAAACAGAATAACTAATCCAAATCTATTCTAGCCTATTCCTAGGGAGCAAGCTTGATATTCACTAAGAACGAATGATGTATTGTACTGTTTGCATAAAGAACTTTACAGATAGTTGATAAATCTAGGATACGTACATACAACAGAAAGTTAACACAGAGGTAGCTCAATGATATTAAAACATTCATCATTCACTATTGCATAAGATTCATCACATAACATAAAATCAGTCATAACTCAAAAGTAGTTCAGAGGGTTAGGAAAAATCTCATAGATTGTATATATTCTAAACAAGAAATAGTTCTCCATTCAGATTTACACAACATGCTTTGACACTTATGCAATACTCTCTCTAGCAAAATTCCATATTCTTCATTATAAAAGAAAATAGTTCTTCTTACAACAAGCTTCAGTAACTATGCTAGCGAAAAGTCCTTCTCTCATATCTGTTCTCATGAAAATTCTTTTCTTATTTCTGTCATAAAAAATTGTATTGAAATCAACTACCTCCTCCTCTTGAGATGAGATGAAAGGAATTAGCCCAAACTCTAATGTTGGAGCTGAATATTCTATAGCTATGCTACTATATGGGGCAGATGACTCTAACGGATCATCATCATGAGACCGTGTCTACTCAAGAATGGCATGATCTTGTTCCTCCTGCTCCTTTTTCCGAAGCTCTTTAGCTGCTTTCTCTGCTTGGTCTCTTTCTCGGTCAGCTACTTCCAGTCTTATCCTTTCAACTTCTTCCTACATTTTCTGTGCTTCTTCCTCTTGTTTCTCATTTGCTAACCGTTGCTCTGCTTCTTGTAATAGCTTAAGGGCTTCTTCTTCTCTCTTCTTTGCATCTTCTTCTTCTTGCTTCTTTTGTTTCTCAGCCACTTTACTACTACTACCCTTTCCACCCACAGTGGTTATCTTTTGCTTGAATCTTTTTCTTAAAGCTGTCATATTGCAGGCATTGCAGAATATTTCTTATTCTTTGTCCTAGTAATCTGCGTACTCAAAATGTACCCCTACTGCTGCGCAATAGTTAGCAACTTTGTCTTTTGAATCATTCCTATGAAAACTCATCTCTCCAAAATGAAAATGTTCTAACTCCATAAAATCTTGCGCACTTTTCACCTTAGAGAACTTGTAACTACCTATATAAAATGTGAGTGGTGGATATACAGCCTTTTTTTGATCAAATAAGAAGTTCCCAATCCCATCAATGTAAAGCTTCCTTGCCACTTCTTTGTGGAAAACATAGTTCGTGGCATATCTTGGTAAAAGAGAAGGAGCTCTAGTTCTTCCAAACATCCTTAGGTATAAACCTCCTTTTGTTAGGTAATAATCGTCGTTATCTTATACAATCTTCAATGCTTCCTCAGACATGCAATTGTATTCGGTGAGGAATATTAATTTGTATAGTGGGATTATGAAATCTTCGTAGATGCTGTTATAATGGCTGAAGTATTTATGTGACCAAAACAACTGGTATGCAGAATAAACTGGGCTTTTGGTCTTATCCCATTGGCAATTTAGTGCTGGGAACTACTGAATGCAGAAAATGCAATCGATCAAAAAGGAGCTCATATATAACTCTGACTTATTTTGTGAGATACCTCCAAGTGCTGCGCTTATACGTAAGGAAACGTTGTTGGATATTATATCAGCCCAGTTAAAAATGGTACCTTGAGTGGCTACAAAGAAGATCATTGGAACCCAACTTATTTTGTAATACTTCCCATTTCCTCGCTCAAAAATCCTGTTCAACATTAAAGCTAAAATCCTATAGGGGGTACGCAAGTTTGCGGTTTCATATTCTCTAGTAGGCCTCGTACAAAACTGCTTCCCGGGGACCATCATTCTTCGGACATTGCCAAAAATATCATGGTCTAGCTCTTTTAACCACTTTTCTGTGAGATAAATTTGAGGAGTGGGAAGCTTGCAGGATTGAGCTACATAAGCCGGATTGTAAGTAGCAAAACCTTGTCCTTCAACATTTAACAGAATCATCTTGGTTATGTCTACCTTTGGAAGCATCCAGCCAATCACTTCTGCACATGGAAAAATCTCCGGTCACGTGGAAGCCTTCATAATCACTAACCTTTCTATGTTTGCATATATGGGCAAATCTTCTAACCCTACATCTGGTACGTTCTGGTCCTTTATCATTTGGTAGATCCGCCTCCATCTGTACTCAGGTTCACTTCCAGTGACAACCTTTATGTCTTTGTATATGATTTCTACTCACGTTATGACCGCCACCTTTGGATCAGCCTCTGTGGCTTGAACCTTCTTCTTTCCTTTCCAAGGCATAGTGTGATACGGATGATGAGGATGCTTAAACCATATAACAAGGTGTTAGATTGCTTTCAAATGCATATAACTATAACTGATAAGTCTGTCACTGCATATTATGAGAAAAATGCAAAGCCATGTTTTAATCAGAAAGCTTTACCATATCGTCACTATACATCGTAGTAAGTCTTTTATTCCCTCCCTAAACCATGCAAGACTGAATTGACAATTTAAGCAACAAGATTAATGCTCTTTCAGGAAAAGACTAGATACAGTTCGCAGGAAAGTAAACTCCATTTCTATGGCACTAAGGATTTTCTCATGGAGATAAATATCCCTGGGCAGAGTAACCTTAACACCATCGATAGGGTAGAAATGAAAGCCACGAATACTAGGAGGAAAAACCTCAACGGATAGTTAGGGCTTTCACTCAAAATGAAAAATTCCTCCAGCAGCTTGAAATTGAAAAAGGCAATCCATAAAAACCCCATATTCTAACCCAGCCAATGACCATAGTCACTCCACCCTCGCATTGGTGAAACAAAGGAGTGGTGCAGACGACGAAATGCTCGTCTGCCCACAGCCCTCCTATTGCAAACTATTGATAGATAAACTCTCATGGCGAGGGTTGGGTGAAAAACGGCTTGGGGTAGGTAGGAAAAACCAACAGCCCTAGCTAACCAGAAGCGAAAAAAGCAAGGCTTCATCATTGAAGGGGAACACAAACAAAAACATTGACTTCAAGGTCTAAATACTCCCCACAAAAAGGAAAACCTAACCCTACCAAGTTATCACAACCTCCCGTTAAGCATCGAAAAAAAACATTGGGTTGAGATCCTACCTGGTCGTTGAAATGAGCAGAAACAGGTGCGGTCCCCATTGCCTAGATCCGTTCAATAATTGATAGCTCCGCACAAGACAACAAATACTCGAACGAAAAAAAATAATTGTAACACACCCCCCATGGGATTAAAAAGGTTTCACACAACAAGCGTCGACAGGTAATAAATGAGCCTCGAGTGAAAAACCTTGTTGGATCCAAAAGGCCAAGCATCGGAAATGATCCCAAGAGAGGAAAGATCAGAAAGGATCTGATGGCTTTGGGCGGCTGCATACTTATTCTACCGGGACAGGGTAATGACTTGAAGATTTCATAGGTAAAGTAACCAACTATCCATCCGCACCAGGATCGGGAGACTCTTCGGAAAGGCTATCGATTGCACATTCGATTACACATCCGAAGTGTCGACAAAGGACTCAGCAAAAAATTCTTCGAAAGACTCAGGGATAAACAACCGAAATGGTGGGAAGGTAAGAACAAAAGACTCTTCCATGGATATCGGAAACTAAACCAACAAGCCAATCTAGTGAGTCAGAAATACTGTTAACAACCATCCGGAAAGGGTAAAAAAATGTTCTCCAATATCATCGATACCACAGACCAGAATTCATCTGTCGAGTCAGCAAACTCTTGTGATTCTTCCAAAAATCACTCAAGAGACAAAAGTTCAGCAAGCCAGAGAACAACCCTTCCGCTACGTCGGATAAACTCCATGATTTCATTCGATACGTCGGGTGGAAAGAAAGAGTTTGCTTTTAACAGAAACAACTTGCAATAAAAAAACTAAGTAATGAAGAAATTCTTGGAGGATAAAGGTAGGGTTTTAAGTCTTACAAGCTAGAATTTCAAATAAATGCGGGCCCTAAACATAACAAATTTGGGGTGGTGGTTGCAAGAACAACAATTGACGACTAGCTAGTGAACACAGATATCTGGAAAAATTGACTCTTAGGACGAAAAGCTACTTCATTGTATGTTGTTAAATCATTTCTTCCCAAAAAATTAATATTTCTTTAAGATGTTCAGACCTTTCCAAAAATGCAAGATTGAGAACTTTAACATTTATTATAGTCCACTAGGATAGGGTAACTAGGTTTTCAAATTCCCGATAACTATTTCGAGGCCAATATGTGAGGTTCATTTACTTCTGCATTTGGATTGCTTCTAGCTCAAACACCACAAGATCGTAATAGAATGTGGACAAACATATTCGTTTGTTCCTCATTCCCATGCCTTTTGCATGGTTTTGATGCTTTTGGATGTTTGTCCTTTTGAGTCTTCCTAGATTGCTTTTTTTTCATTTGAAACTTGATTTAGGTTCTTCCATCCATAGTGTCCTTTTGTGTGAGAGATAGTTTGATTTCATCTCACAGACGGAGAAGAACCTCTAAGCAATCTTATCTAATATTGATTTCATTTAGTATGTCTTTTGATCTATGATTCCTTTTTGGGATATTTGAATCTTTTAAGCCTTTTGTCTTTTATTTGTGGCATGTGATCATTTTAAATACCATATATCTGTCCACCCTGCTTCCTTTTTGTGGATCCATTGGTGTTAGCTCCCTAAGAGAGATTTTAGTGTGAAATGGATGGAGCCCCACAATAGTATTCTGGAATTCCCGGACCTTAGTTATTTAACAGGGATTAGACAGGACTTCAGTGTGTTCACAAACTCTTTTCAGATAGTCAATCAACTTAAATAATTTGAATCATGCTACATGTATATTTAATAAGCAACTTTTCAGTCAAAATATTAGCAGTATACCCAAATTTCCGATGTCCTCCAAACATCCAAAAGTTGTGTTGGCTTATTTAAAAACTAAAAATAAAGCAAATGAACAAACTAAAATAAATCAAAACTCTAAGAAAGCAAATGTAGATAATGCAAACTAACTACGGAACAAATGAAGCAAAACCAAAAGTTTATTTATGTACAGAAAAGACAATCAAAAGCATCAAGTAAAATAAGGATTGAGAACCATGTAAATTTGAGCACATAGATCTGTAGACAAATACACAACTCACAAAGTAGATCTCACAATTTACTCAGCAATTGAAGAATGAAATAGTGCAAAAATGAATTGCAGCTATGAATGCTTTCATTAATCAAAAGTAATCAGATAATAAATACAATGGAGTAAAATGGATTTAATAGCCACATGAAATTCAAATCCACATGAGGAAATTTGAATTGATAGACTCTACTTGACTGTAGGTAACTAAGACCTTGTCTAAATCACTATCAGAGGACTCAGTAGTTAACTAATCTTGTCTAAACCATAACTGGAGTTCATCAGAGCTCTAAAACACAACTCAAGTGTTACATTCAGTGTTGACTAAGGTTAACTGACTGTGGTAGGTAAGAAATGTGCCCCACATGAGTGCAATCAAGTAAACCTAGTGCTAACTGAATGTAGAGGACTAGAACTAAATGTAACTGACTCCTAACTTAGCTTGACTAGTCATTAACTGAAGTGAACTGACCTTGGTTGGTTTAGGCACTCCCAGTGGCTTCCTAAATTGCAGGGATTGGTCTAGGAGGCTCCTAAACTGATGCAATTAAGTGCAATTAGTGGCAGTGAGCCTCAATTAGTGTCCTCACACTTTAGTAACAGAAAAATGTGCCCCAATAAGGCCAAGTGGACCCAATGGTGTTAATGACTATAAATAGACTGGATGGACTCTCGATTTAGACATGACTCCCAATTTAGACATATGACCAAATTTGGACAAGGGAGGATTAATAATTCTAACAACAGTAAGTCCAAAAGGGTTGCTATTTTTTGTAATTGATGGGGGAGTGATGCTAACACCCAAGCCTGTTTCTGTTGGTATCAAGTTAATGAAGGTTTCTAGTGGGTTTTCATAGTTTGAGGGTGACGGGGATGGTGGTATGGTCTCTTGGAGGTGAAATTTTGACATCTAGGGCACTTCACGAAGGGAAAGAAGAGTTATATTCAGGTTAGATCCAAGATTATTATTATTGATTTTCCCATTGATTAAATACTTGAGAGTGCATAGAATATGTGTAAATGTGTCATTTATTGATACTTTTGTGGGAGCAAGCCATCTCTCACCAAGATGCATGTCTAGCTCGATGAGGTATGGGGTGGAAGCATATATGTAAGGTCAAGATTTCCTCATTGAAAATGTTTTATTTTTATTTTATATTTGGATGTACTAAGGATCATATGGTGGTCTTGTTAGATGACCCTTGGTGTTTTGGTGATGTGGTTTTGGTTCTTATCCCCATGACATAACATTTTGATTCTTCCTATGTTGTTAAGGGTAATAAGCCCTTTTCAGTTCATTTATCAATCTTTCCTCCTCACTTGTGATGTTGTAGGGTTTTCAAAACGATAGGTGATTCTTAAGTGATTTTTAGAAGGTATCCAAGGAAAACATTTTTAGGAAGTGTGTTTCTTACATTTTAGTCATTATGTTCACTAATGGAGGACTCCTAGTCAAGTTCACTCTAATATGTGGACTCGTTCGATGGGAATAAGCCTATTGATTATGAAAATATTTATTTTCATTGTAGTTTTTTCCACCATGTTTTTCATATCCTTTGTTACTATCCCAAGAAGGATCAAGCATACAAAAAGAGGAGGTCTACGGTTTTGGTGACTCTTGTGATGGCTTGGTATCTATTAGCAAAGGGCTTGTATTATTCGATTGTTGAGGGGAAGGATATTTTGGAATTACCCATTTCAAAATGTCCACATGTTGACTTCAAAGGCTCTATATCTCCTTTGGAAGATTCTCATTTGATTAAGGAAATGCATTCTTTTGTGTCTTTTGAAACAATTGTTTTACTAATTCATGGTATTGATGTCCCTATATTTTATGGGATTATGGACTTAACTCATTCTATTTCTCTTATTCATTTGTTTCCTTTGGTTAGTGTATTTTTGGGTTTAATCAGAAGAATGCAAGTGCAGTTGGCTAGTGGTGTGGATCTAGTGGTGAGATTAGGGCATCAATTTATTCCAATCCTCCATCAACCTAGATTCAAGGGATATTATTGGTGGTTTATTGGCTATCGGAGTGGGGAATTCTCTTCATTTGGGATCATCAAGCCTTTCTCATGGTAACTTGGACCAAGGAGGGTCTTTTGATCAATTCTTTGGTGATGGTGTGCCCTTGGTAATCTTTTTCTCATCTTCTTCTCTATTGGATCCAATTTCCTTTCCTCCTTTTCATTTTGTTAATTCTTGGGTACAATAGTCAAAATATTTAGATTGTTCTTCTAATTTATTCAGGACAGATGCAGAGCATCTAGAGGATCCTAATATTGCATCGTCAATATATCATTTTGCTAGTAGGATACTTATTTCCTTTCAATTTCTATGCTAACTTCATTGGATTCATGTCCCTGCAATTATGTGGTTTCTAGTGCAACATATTTTGATAAAGGTAAGTAGACCAAATTTGTCCCTTTGGAATAGTTTCCTCCCAGTTCTCAAACTAGGGGAGGATTTATGAGAAAATTCAAGCCTATTTTTTAGTCCCTTTATCCATTGGAGGGTTAATGACTGGTCTTCGAGTCTATTTTTATTCTTACCATGTGTCAATTTTGGGTTTATGGTTTTGAGAGGTCATTTTTCCATTAGTATATATATATATTAAATGTTATTTATATGAAAATATTAAATGTTATTTATATGAAAATATTAAATGTATGTGGCCATTGGGCTTAGTGTTTTAAGGAAGCCTTAGGTCCTTTCTATATTGTTCTCAAATTTTCTTCTAAGGCTATATTTTACCTTCATTTCATGAGGGGTTTGTCCTTGTTTTCAATCAAAAGTTAGCACTAGAAGAACAATTATAGTTCTATGATGAATCTAAAATAACACAATTTTTTTTCTTGGAAAATGAATTCATCATCATCATCAATGTCAGCATCATCATCATCATCATCATCACCATCCTCGTCATCCTCATCATCTCCATTCTCATCATTGTCATCATCATCATCACCATCATCATCATCACCAACACCATCATCAACATCCTCGTCATCCTCCTCATCATCATCATCATAATCATCAACCTCCTCCTCCTCCTCCTCCTCCTCCTCCTCATCATCATCATAATCATCATAATCATTGTTGTCATCCTCATCCTCATCCTCATCATCATCCTCATCATCTTAATCATCATCATAGTTGTCATTTTCATCGTCATCATCATCATAATTATCATCATCATCATCCTTGTCATTGTCATCATCATCATCATCGTCGTCATCATCATCATCTTCATCATCACCGTCATCGTTGTCATCATCGTCGTTGTCGTCATCATCATCATCATCATCATCATCATCATCATCATCATATCCTCATCATCATCGTCATCATAATCCTTGGCATCATCATCGTCGTCGTCACCATTGTCATCATCGTTGTCATCATCGCTATCATTGTCATCATCATCATCATCATCCTCATCATCATCACCATCATAATTGTCATCTATTAGATTATGACAAGTAGGTCTTGGGACGGAAATAGTCTTTACTTAGATTGCACAAGAGAAATAAGAGAAAATGAATAATTGTTATTACACAATAAGTTGAAGAACAATATGATAAATCTTCCATACATTATTATTTGTCCTTATTGGTGAATATATATAATACAACATTAAGGAATAATTTGAATACCTAAAGAGGCAGTTGAATCTACCAACCTAGATTGACTTAGGAGCTACCTCAGTGTAGGAAAGTCACCACTAGAGCTCACTAATGCAACTATGGATCACTAAAATAGTTCATAACCAATTAATTGAAGAGGGTAGGTGAACAAAGGTGCCCATATTCCCTTGAATCATGCAAACTAGTGCTAGATAGACTGGGAGTGATCTAACTGATGGGGATCAAAGAATAACTGGACATAACTGAATACCTACTAGAGTTAACTGTTGTACATTGATGGTGGCACTCCAAGTGGGTTCCTAAATTATAGGGATTTATCCTTGGAGCACCAAAATTCATGTAGACAAGTGCAACTAGTGGAAAATGTCCACTAGATGTGTCCCCCATGCACTGGTGAAGTGATGAAGACCTCCTAAGCTAGAGAAATAAACAAATAGACTTATATGTTCAAAAGAAGGATTAATAATAATCCTAAAACCCACATTTAATCCTAATTATGGACAACGTGGGCCCTGGTAACTAAGATCAAAGGTCACCCATTACAATCTAAATGTAAAAATTATTTGTCCATGTAAACTGAGGAAAAAGGAAAAACCGCATGGGGAAAATCCTTCCTAAAAAATGGACATGGAACATAATTTAAAGAATATATTCAATTTTTCTTGTTCTTCACTTGAATAAGTTTAATGTACTACTTCTTGGTGAAAAACTTTGTGGATTTGTTGTAGATTCCTTGATCATGTGTCATTTTTCCAATGCTGTGTAGACAAAAACATGAGGAGAAACCCCGTGAAGATCATCTTCTGGTGATGAAGGAGCATCATATGAATTCTTATTGATGTGGAAAAATAAAATTATCTAGACATAAAATCAGATATGGAAAAGATATCTATGCAATCATCTCCTAACCAAATAACATCAATGAAATTGACATGATAAATTTCTAGTGTAGTTGCATAATGGTGAACCCAATCATGAACCTTCTTTACAAACTAATGTGAAACCTTTATAATTTTGTAATAGAGATTATGAGGCTCTAAAATATTATAAATTAATTCATATGGAGTAGAAAACAACCAAGGTATAGTGTCTCCAAAATTAGGTTGAGTCATAGTAGGAAAACTAGGTGCAACTAGTCTACATTGACAATTGGGAAAATATGGAGAGCATAAGGATCTAAAATTCGATCTAATAATGGTTATATCAGATCCAAATGTATGTAAAAACATCCCACATATATCCAATGATATGTAAAACAAACCAATGGTGAAAAACAAATACATAATAACAACTTGCATGAGTGATACAATATAGGAAACCATGAAATTTTCTAGTTTACCAACTGAAGAATTTGGGAATTGTAGGGTCTTCTGAGAATAAAATGGATGGGATAAGTGTGTCATAATATGCATATAATCCTACAAATCATATTATAAATCATATAAAGACAATCAGATAAAGAATAATCTGAATGGAGTTTGAAATATTTGGATGAAGGCAAGTCAGAAACTAGTGGTAAAAAACTAGTATTGAGAGGAGATGGCTCTGGGGAACTGATAGGTTTATTCTCCAAGAAATAAAAATAGATTTAGGATTATGATATATCAGAACGAGTATCAAAATCAGAGACATCAAGAAAATACTTTATTCTAGCAACCAAACCATGACAATCGTTACCTTTGAATTCATAGTGTGGTAGTGTCCCTGGGGGTCATCAGAATTTTCCCTTCCTTCCTTTCTTCCAAAATATGGAATATCAATGTTGTTCCATTCGAGCAACTGAGTCATAATGTCCATCTTATTTTTAAAACAATAATTTCCATTATGATAAGTTTTGCTGTAATAGGTACACTTTGATCTTACTTTCTTGTTTCTCTTCTTCTTGGAATTCGAGCCTTCATTAGTATAGTAAGAACCTTCATCTTCAAAGTCTGACTTTGACTTCTTCTCCTTCACTTTTAGTTTTTGTTTGGACTTTAAATTATTATTTTCAAGAGATGGAAGAACACAATACTTTGATATTTTGAGAGTTCCCATTTGAATCAGCTTGAATTTCTCTTGAGTGATAGAATCTATGAATGCATCCAGGGATGGCATCCTCCAATTTCGAATTGTAAGATTAGTAGCATGGAATGCTGACATAAAATCTGAGTATTCTGGACCTGGATTCGATAGTGTGGAGAGTATTAGTTTCTCTTCTTTCTTCTCAATCCCACAATTCTTGATCAAAATCACTAGTGACTTAAATTTGGTGATGAATTCCTCAATGGTTTCAAATTCACTTGGTCTCAATGAGATCAACTCATTATCCAATAAATGCCCTCTAAGATCATCTTCTTTTCCAAAGAGGTGTTGATCTATATGTAACTTCAAAATGTATTCTTCTATGTATCTTGTGTATTGTAACCCGATGGTTATTCCGGGATGTTTATATTATGTATTTGAGTCATGTGATCATGCCCCGATGTTCCGATCGAGAAGATTAATAATGTAAACAAGTCATGTCAAGTCATTAGGTAAGTCCCCATAGTTTTGGGGCACTTGAGTTATTATACACTAATTAAGGTGTAGGCTCGGGTAAGTAATGTTAGGTCGAGCCTATGTGTGAAAGTGCAATTCATGTGAAAAGATGAATATAAATAGAGAGTGAGAGTCTCTCTATTTGTCACTTGTGAAATACATCACTTGCTCTCCCAAGTGTGGCGCACTACTGAAGAAGGAAATTTTGGGACTAGACAGAAGACAGAAGACTACTGCTGTTTTGGGAGATCTCTTACTGTTTGGTGCTGATTCTATTTTGGAGGAAGTTGCGGGGTTTTATCCTTTATGGTTTCCCCAAGGAAAATCTCTTTGTGTCTCTTGTCTCTTGTGATGTGCTTATGTTTTATTGCTGTGCTTGTTATTCTCTCAGTGAAAAGATCATAAGATCATAATGCTAACTTGATTGATGAAAAACTAACATGGTATCAGAGCTAACCTGAGAAGAAGACATTGTGAAGCTACAGGAACTAGAGCTTCCTATTTTGTGGATCTTCCTCCACATATTTTCAGCAAAAGTATGCTAGGATGACTCTCCATTGAAGGGTGCATCTTTCTGTCGATGCGGAATTCAATTTCAAGCATTTTCAGTTTCGATGTGGAAATCAGGGCTTTCTACAGAAGAGGAATTTTTGAGTGATACCAGCATAGGATTGTTCTCCTCATCAAAACCAAAGTTTAGAGACCTGGATCAATAAATTTGGTTGGGTGAAACTCCAGGAATGTCAAACCCTAGTTTGACCTTGAGCTAGGAGAAACCCTAAATACTAAAACTGCTAAGTTTTGGTACAGTCACTATATTCTGAGATTGGTGAAGTCTCAAAAGTTGAAAATTGCAGGTGACGAAGATAAATTCCTTATGAACTCTGTGTCCAAAAATCAGCCTCATATTCTCTATATTCTGGGAGATATGATCTCTCAAAGTTAGGGTTCCAGCCTCTTCCAGAAATCATCCATAAACAGGACACCTGGGGAGAATTGCAATATATTGGGCTACAGAGGTCCAAATGGAATTTATGAAGATGTTACAGAAAGGGAACGGACTTTAATTTCAGTTTTCTAAATATCAGACTCAGAGGATGAACCAGTGACACGTGACATTCCGTACAACTTCGCTATTCTGAACAGTTCTGTAACAGGTCACCTTGGGAAAAGGATCATAAATCCCAAATGGTGAAACTAATTCTGATAAAACCTATGTTTTTTGATCAGGGACATGTGAGGTTACCTTAGTACAAAATTTCAGACACAGAGGATCAGTAATTTTGGAGATATTATAGAAACAGTAACAAGAATTTCTGCAGAAGAAATTAGAAAATTAGGGCTTCCTGTTTCGATAGCTTCCCTCCACTGTTTTCAAAAAAGGAGTACATTGGACAGCTCCATTTGAAGAGATCTATCTGTTTATCCAATAATATCTGAAAGATTCCAAGTTTTGAAAATTAGGGTTTCTGTGACAAACCCTAGATCAGCAAACTACGGGACAAGGACAGACACCTCAAATCGGTAAGATCTAATCCTTTGCTATTTTCATTTGAGGTTCTCATTTCAATATGATATATCACATCAGCTTGGTGACAAGCTTGGGGAAGTTGACAACTTCCAAACATATAAGTATTTGATCTCTCTGAAGAAAATGGATTGGACACCTACATGAGTATAGAGGTTCCATTTTCAGAGGGAGACGAGGTTAGAAGCCTTTCACAAAAAGAACTTGGTCAAGGCCAAAGAAGACATCATGCTCATGCTACAGAGGATGATAAACCAACCAAGAAGAAATACAGATATGAAAGTGAAGATTCTTCAAGCGAGGATGAATATGTTCTGATATCAGCCCTCACAGGTAACATTACTCATGGTAGTGATGATTGGCTTATAGACAATGGGGCCTCCAAACATATGACAGGATTCAAGGAATCTTTTGTAAGATTGTCAAAACATGAATCACCTCACAAGGTGAAACTAGGAGATGACTACCAATATCCAATAAAAGGTAGTGGGGAATCTTCATACAAGCTAGACTCTGGTAAGTCTCTAACAATGAAAGAAGTATTGTTTGTTCCAGAACTTAAGAAGAACCTTCTCTCCATTTCAACATTGATGCATTTGGAATGCGGGTTGCATTCATAGATGGTCAAGTCATCATGAGGCCAAAAGGAAAGACTATTGATGTTGCGGTAGTGATTGGAGAACAAGAAGGAGGCTTGTACAAATTGAAGGGTCATCCAGAACAAGCCTTGATCCATGATACGGTAGAGACAAATGAGCTTTGGCATAGAAGGCTTGAACATGTGCACTACAAGAGCACTACCTATTGCAAGCAAAGCTATTGAAGGACTTCCAGAATTCCAAGCAAAGCATGATTGATTTTGCAAAGGATGTGCGAAAGGGAAGAATACAAAGAAGACATTTCCTAGCAGTGAAAGCAAAGCCAAAGGCATTCTAGAAATCATCCACTCCGATGTATGCGGTCCAATGTCATCAAACTCACTAAGCAGGTATGCATACTATGTTTCTTTTATTGATGATTTTTTTTCTAGAAAGACATGGATTTACTTTATGAAAAACAAAGATGAAGTGTTCAACAAGTTCAAGGAATTCAAAGCCTTGATCAAGAACCATACTGAAAAGAATATCAAGACCATTCGATCAGATAATGGTGGAGAATTCACTTCGAATGAATTCAAAGAGCCATGCAAAGAAGCAGGGATTAAGAGGGAGTTGTCAACTCCTTATAATCCACAACAGAATGGGGTTGCAAAATGGAAGAACAGAACTATCATGGAAGCTGCAAGAGCTATGATTCATGATCAAGATCTACCTATGCATCTTTGGGCTGAAGCTGCTAGAACAGCAGTGTATGTACAGAACCGTACTCCACATAGAGTACTCGAGAATAAGACTCCTGAAGAATTCTTCTCCGGCAAGAAACCATAAGTCAGCCATCTCAGAATATTCGGTTGTCCCATGTACATACATATTCCAAAAGAGAAGAGAAAAAAACTAGATCCTTTAGGAAAGAAGGGCATATTTGTGGGTTACTCTGAAAGCTCGAAGGCTTACAGAATCTACTTCCCAGGATACAAGAAGATTGACGTCAGTAGGGATGTAACATTTGATGAAGACACAGCTTACAACAAATCCCGAAAGAGACCTGCTGAAGAACCTGAAGAAGTAGAAGCAGAAGCACCCAGGATCCGTGATACAACCATGAATGAAGAAGACGATGAAGCTGAAGGATCAAGAAGCAGTATACCTACGAAACAAATAAAGATAAGTATTCAATTGTCATTTCATGATATTGTTTTGTTATGCATTTGTTTATATTTAGTTATTGTATTATGCATGATAGGATGTTTGCATTAATGACAGTATACTACTAGTATGCATGTGATGGGTAAGTAGCTCATGGTGCTATACAAATTCTCCATTGCTACTTATCTAGAATGAAACCTCTTTGCTGACATATTGGATTATTGCACAATCTCAATGTTGTCCTAGTAGAGATGGAAGGCATCTAGAAAGTTTCAGTGAGATATGGATGAATGTTGTATTGGCTAAAGTAGTTGCATGATCATATACTTATGCATAGTAACTTAGTAGTATGAATATTCCTATTGAAATGTTTCTAACCATAAAAATGCATTTGACTTGTAGGAAATATCGCATACATAATCTCCTACAAGCAAAGAAGAATGAAGACTTGTTCCGAAGAACAAGTGACGACAGTTCAAAGACAAAGAATAATATGACAAGTGCAGTGACATCATTGATGCAGAACCTTCCAGCCACCAAGGGAAGACCAGTTCAAGAAGAATGATGTCTGGGTGCAGTATCGAGACCTGAAGAGAAGTTCATAGTTCCATCATGCAGTAGATGGAAACATCGTGGGATACAAAGCAAGATTCGTAGCGTGAGGCTTCTCATGAAAGGAAGGCCTAAACTACGAAGAGACATTTACAACCAGTAAGAGTTGAAACACATACATGATGAGATTGATGAAGATCTTAACCTTTGCTACAAGGTTGAAGATGCAAGTCTATACACTAGACGGTCACATAGAATATTAGTAGCATAGGAAGCTACTTGTCACTCCGGTACAGAATGTTTTCAATGCATAGAGCACAGAAGACAGAGGGAGTATGATGCTTCTCTTCAGAGGGAGTGACTACAGAAGATCTAAGTTTCGACATGGTACAACAGGATGGAAATATTACTGATAACTCTAGGCTTTACTGAGAGTAAAGTGGATTCCAACCTTTGCTTCAAGGTTGAAGACAGAAGACCAGTGATGCTCCTGTTATGTGTCGATGCACTATTGTTCTAGGCATGGAGGTGTGGCAGAGTACAGATGGGATCTTCCTTGGACAAGGGAAGTATGCAGTAGAGATCCTAAAGAGGTTCAGGATGATGGATAGCATGAACACACCTATGGCATTGAACCTGAAGCTATTGAGTAATGCTTCATCAGAGACGGTTGATGCTACGACGTATCGTCAGATGATTGGGTCATTGATGTACCTGACGAACACGAGACCATATATTTGCTTTGCTGTGAACACCTTGGGCCAGTATCTGACAGATCCAAGAAGTGTTCACTTGAGGGCTGCAAAGCATATTCTGAGGTACCTGAAGAGTACAGTTGATTATGGGCTCAAGTACGATGCGAATCAAAAGATTAACCTGGAGGGTTATGTTGGTTCAGATTGGGCAGGCAGTGCCGTCGATAGGAAGTGTACTTCAGGATGTTGCTTCAGTATGGGATTAGGTGTGATCTCTTGGTTTAGCAGGAAGCAATCTTGTGTGTCACTGAGTACAGCTGAAACAGAGTATGTCGCAGCTTGTTCAGCTAGTTGTGGGGCAGTATGGCTATGGAAGCTACTGTCTGATATATTTGATCTCTAGTTAGATGCTACTTGTATACATTGTGACAACTAGAGTTGCGTGAAGTTGTCATAGAATCCAGTGTTCCATGACATGTCGAAGCATATCGAGATCAAATATCACTATATCAGGGATATGGTGCAGAGAGGAGCAGTGAAGCTCCTGTATGTTGTGACGGAGGAACAGATAGCTTATGCATTGACGAAGCCATTGGCTAGGCTGAAGTTCGAGTACTTCAGAGAGAGAATTGGTGTTCTCCATATCGAGGCTTCCTCCCAGAGAAAGTGATGAGACCCATAGCCATTCTGACATGGTGAGAGGATTGGTTCCTTCCATGGTTAGATGTAAGGGCTAAGCCATTCTGTCATGGTGAGAGGATTGGTTCCTTCCATGTCAGATATGAGTGCTGAGATCCATAGCCATTTTGACGAGTAGGTCAGATATAAGGGCTGAGCCATTCTATCATGGTGGTAGGGTTGCTCCCTTCCATATCAGATATCAGTGCTAGCCATTCTGTCGAGCAGGATAGATGTAAGAGCAATTTCCATTCTAGGAATGGAGGCACCTGGTCAGTTACCAGGAACACTCAGTGTAAGAACTGAGTAGCCATTCTGATGTGATAAAGGGATGTGTTTCCACTTGATCAGATGTAAGGGCTGAATCATTCTGTTCATGGCTAAAGGATTAAGTTCCTTCCATGTCAGATGTGAGTGTTGGCCATTCCGACGAGCAGGTCAGATGTAAGGGCAACTGGCATTCTCTAGGAGATTGGAGGCGCCTGGTCAGTTACTAGGTAGCTCAGTCGAGGAGGACTGGGGGCCATTCTGATATGATTGTTGGGATGTGTTCCCCTCATGATCAGATATGAGTGCATTCCCTTCCATCATTGTGAGCAGGATGTGTTCCCCCCTGGATGGATGTAAGTGCTGGGCCTTGTCACAGATGATAGTAGGTGTGTCCTATCATGCTGATGACTGTAAGTGCTGTGCCATGTCACATATGATAGTAGGTGTGTCCTATCATGCTGGTGACTGTAAGTGCTGTGCCATTTCACAGATGATAGTAGGTGTGTCCTATCATGCTGGTGACTGTAAGTGCTGTGCCATTTCACAGATGATAGTAGGTGTGTCCTATCATGCTGGTGACTGTAAGTGTAGTGCCTTTTCACAGATGGTAGTAGGTGTGTCCTACCATGCTGGTGATTTTAAGTGTAGATCCTTTTCACATATGGTAGTAGGTGTGTCCTACCATGCTAGTGATTATAAGTGCTGATCCATTCCACAGATGGTAGTAGGTGTGTCCTACCATGCTGGTGGATGTGAGTGCTATGCCTTTCCACAGACGATAGTAGTTGTGTCCTATCATGCTGGTGGTTGTAAGTGCTGAGCCATTTCACAGATGATAGTAGGTGTGTCCTATCATGCTGGTGAATGTGAGTGTTGGGCCTTTCTGATGGGATTGTAGTTTACTACATGATCAGATGTGAGTGCTGGGTGTGCCTTTCTGATGAGCAGGTCAGATGTAAGTGCTGGGCAAAGACCTACATGATGGTAGGCCTACAACCAGCATGAAAAAGGGTTGGCTCTGTAGAACTTCCTATGACGAGAAGAATCATGAGATAACACCAGTGTTGATCCAGATTGAGTGATGATCCAGATCCAGTCCAGTAATGATGATCCAGATCGAGAGATGATCCAGATACAGTGATGATGTTTGATGATGATCCAGATCGAGAGATGATCCAGATCCGAAGATGACTTGAAGACGAAGATGACTTGAAGACAAAGATGACTTGAAGATGAGATGATCTAGCTGATACAGAGAAGAAGACCATTGCTAAAAATCGTGTTGAAATAATACCTTCCTAGTTAAGAGGGAGTGTTGATGTATATGTAACTTCGGAATGTATTCTTCTATGTATCTTGTGTATTGTAACCCGATGGTTATTCCGGGATGTTTCTATTATGTATTTGAGTCATGTGATCATGCCCCGATGTTTCGATCGGGAAGATTAATAATGTAAACAAGTCATGTCAAGTCATTAGGTAAGTCCCCACAGTTTCAGGGCATTTGAGTTATTATACACTAATTAAGGTGTAGGCTCGGGTAAGTAATGTTAGGTCAAGCCTACGTGTGAAAGTGAAATTCATGTGAATGGATGAATATAAATAGAGAGTGAGAGTCTCTCTATTTGTCACTTGTGAAATACATCACTTGCTCTCCCAAGTGTGGCGCACTACTGAAGAAGGAAATTTTGGGACTAGATAGAAGACAGAAGACTACTGCTGTTTTGGGAGATCTCTTACTGTTTTGGTGCTGATTCTATCTTAGAGGAAGTTACGGGTTTTCTCTTTTATGGTTTCCCCGAGGAAAAACTCTTTGTGTCTCTTGTCTCTTGTGATGTGCTTATGTTTTATTGCTGTGCTTGTTATTCTCTCAGTGAAAAGATCCTAAGATCATAATGCTAGCTTGATTGATGAAAAACTAACAAGAGGGAATCAAGTTTGATCCACACTTCATTAGGTCCTGTTAAGACATCAAGATGGAAAGAAGTTCGAGAGAGAGAGAGAGAGAGAGAGAGAGAGAGAGAGAGAGAGAGAGAGCAATCCATAAGCTTCATCCTTCCTATTATGCCACTTTGATTTCTCAACAATTGCATTTGGATCGATTTCTAAGGCCATAGTAACTTTTTAGATACCTCTATTGTACAACGGTATCTTAATCTTGACTTTCCATTCATCATAATTGAAGGAAGTCAAGGTTAATATATTATATAGATCCATTCACTGTTATTGTGCTACTGATGAGAGAAATGAATACCTACAAAAAACTAGAAAGAACATTTTTGTAATACAAATCAGCCTCTACTTCGACAATGAGCACATTCTCTAGGTGCAACACACCTGTATAGACTTCTCTGGACATAATCCATAGGGAGCAAGTAAATTATTCTAGGAATTATGTGGAACCCAGCTAATTCTAGTGCATCAATGGAATTATATGAGGGATATTAGAATAACTTGACCAGCCTTTGATACCATATTATATTCTGACAGGCAGATCTTGGGAGAAAAATAGTCTTTACTTAGATTGCATAAGAGAAATAAGAGACGAAGAAGAATTGTTATTACATAATGAGTTGAAGAACAATATGAGAAATATTCCATACATTACTATTCATCATTATGGGTGAATATATAATACAACATCAAGGAATAATTCGAATTCCTAAAGAGGCAGTCGAATATACCAACATAGATTTACTCAGGAGATAACTTAGTGTGGTAAAATCACCACTAGATCTCACTAATGCAACTCCAGATCACTGAAAGAGTTCACAACCAGTTAACTGAAGAGGGAAGGTGAACAAAGGAGCCCATTTTCCCTTGAATCATGAAAATCATCTCTAGAGAGACGGGGAGTGATCTAACTGATGGGGATCAAAGAATAACTATAAATAAATGAATAAGTACTGGAATCCACCATTGGAAACTATTGGTGGCACTCCAAGTAGGTTCCTAAATTATAGGGATTGGTCCCTGGAGCACCAAAATTCATATATACAGGTGAAATAAGTGGTATGTCCACTAGATGTGTCCCCCATGCATTGGTGCAGCGATGAAGACCTCCTAAGCTAGGGAAATAAAAAATAGACTTATGTGGTCAAAGGGAGGATTAATAATAATCCTAACATCATCCTCATCATCATCGTTGTCGTCCTCATCACCATCGTCATCATCATCGTCATTGTTGTCTTCTTCGTTTTCATCATCATCCTCATCTTCAACATCATTCTTATCATCATCATTGTCATCGTCGTCATCATCATCATTGTCATTGCTGTTGTCTTCATCATCATACTCATCATCCTCATCATCCTCATCGTCATCATCCTCATCCTCATCGTCATCATCATCCTCATCATTCTCCTCCTCCTCCTCCTCCTCCTCCTCATCATCATCCTCATCCTCATCGTCATCAAGTTCATCATCATCATCCTAATCATCATCCTCATCATCCTCATCATACTCATCATCCTCATCCTCATTATCATCCTCATCATCATCCTCATCCTCATCAATCACCATAATCCTCATCCTCCTCATCCTCATCCTCATCCTCATCCTCGTCGTCATCATCGTCGTCATCGTCATCATCATCATCATCATCATCACTATTTCCTTCTAAAATAATAATAACATTGTTGCTTCTATATTTTATTTTACAATATGACTGTGAGTAATACATGGCTGGGTCTTCAAACCACAAACCCATAAACATATCTTCATTAGGGTACAATCATAAACATGTGTTTGTTCTGTTGAATATTTACATTCTTATACATTTTTTTATTTGTGATTTTACTGCAATTGTTAAATCATTCTATACAATTTTTAAAGTTCACTTAATGAAATGTACAACACTAGTAGTAGAGGTAGTAGAGTATTGATTGAAATTGTTATTGTTTTTTCCTTTTGATATATGTCAACACTTTCATTTCATATATGTAGATCTATGAATCTCAATTCAACATTAATATAATACAAACACCCACTTCGATATGAAGGAGATATATTTTAACCTTGCACCTTTTCCATGCAAGAGAAATATTTTACAAATTGGTTATGAAATAACCCCCTACTTGTAGAGTGTAGTACATATACCTTGATAAAAAAAGATTTCATATTAATTATGAAACTTTTCTTGTGAATTGACCAAAATGCATATCTATTAATTAGATTGAAAATAGTCACATTAAACATGTTGCTTAAATACTAGGACACCCTCCTAAGATTATTCCAACAAAAGAACTACTACTGCTACTTGTTGACTCTCCTTGAAAAGGATGTTCACCATAAAAGTATGTTATCAATAAACATTCATGTATGTGAAATGTTCAAACAATGTTGAAAACTCCTTCAAATGATCTACTAAAAGCCTCAAGAAATATTTTATATAAATAAATCCCATATTTTGTTAATGACTAAATATTAGTCTTCATATACTTGTAATTTATTTATCCCTTAACTCATTACAATCTTGAGTAGGCTTCTTAAAACCATAAGTTCTAAACTTGCTTTCAATTTTACAAGTTGCCTATAATAAGTAAAAATCATTCCACCAAATTATTAAAATCATCAAGGCCTTAATGAACCCCATCAAAGAAACAATTGGGACTTTATATATTAATAGGTCATCCAAGTGTATTGTTGTACTCTCTTTTATCACTATTCTACAACATTGAAATATAGCACATACCTAAGAGGAAATTGAAAAGTAGGGATACAAAAGTCATTAAATAATTGACTATTACGAGCCAACGTGATACCATAAAGAACAAGACATGGAAGATCACTGTGTTCCTTTAATTCCTTCATTTCAAATCACCTTTTTAGAAATTGTTGCAATGTATCTCTATGCCAAACATCTGCAAGACCTATGACATGTTCAACATCTTTTCATAATTGTTGATCATATGGACAATGGATGACCATATTATTAATGTCATTAGTATTTTACTTGCATTTATACAATAAAATCCTATGATTAGCTTCCATTAACTTTTTATGATTTTTTTTCTTAGCTTTTAATAAAAACTAATGTCATTTCATGAGTTAGCACTAAAAATGGTGCTAAATTAAGACCTAATAGAGACAACTTTAGCACAAAGAATAAATTCCTTTTTAGCTTTGAATATAGCTTCCTTTTTACTGTTTCTTTTACATTCCTTTTTAGAACCTACTTTAGCTAAAATCAGTGTTAATACTATCAACTTTAGCACTGGGAATGACTTCCTTTTTAGTGCCAACTTTTTCTTCCGTTTTAGTGCCAACTTTTTCTTCCTTTTTAGTGTCAAGTTCAAATTCCCTTTAGCACCAAATTTCGATTCCTTTTTAGCACTGGGTTTAGCTTCCTTTTCAACATTGAATTTGGTTTCCTTTTTAGGGTCAACTTTAGTGTCAATATTCCTAAGTAAACAAATAAAATTGAGGGGAATTTTCCAAAATGAAATTTAATAAAGATCAAGGGATTGATTCCTGATCTTATTTCATACACTAAGAGTACTAAAACCATATATGAATATTGTGTGAAGAAGTATATAACATTTTTTGGAGGTGAGAGACAAAAAAAAATGAAAAAAAATTGTGTTTTCCTTGAATAGTGAGTTTCAGATCATACATGTACATGTATCATCTCTATCACAATGACCCACATGTATAAGGGAAATTTTAGTCACACGTCATGATTTTTATTATTATCATAGATTCTTCTTGATTTTATTTTCAAGTCTTTTATACTCAATACTTTACTAAGTATTTTCCTTGTCGCTTATGCAAATGGATCAAAGTGAAGAGAAAGGATTTATTTAAAACATGGCATTCTTGTTTTCCCTTTTACATAAGTCATACATTAGCATATGGAACTACCTCTACAAATCCAACAAAATTTCTTATGGGATCTCAGTTTCATTGCTTTCAAGATGAATGATTTCTTATGGGTTTCAAATTTCATTGCTTTTAAGATGAAAAATGTTCTTGCACACATATTTATTTCACTCAATATGCCTATCTCTAAGAATTGGTTTGGATTTGTTCTTTCTTGATTGACAAAATATTTCATCAGTCCAAATCATATATTGATATATGTTATAGGTGTTTCTTTTTTGATGAAGTTGTTCGAGATGAAAATGACATTTGTTCATACAACATTGGGTTCTTTGAGATGTGCCCTCCAATCGGTATATGGGAAACAACTATAGATCTAATCCTTTGGCTTCGTGCCCCATCCATGGTACGCATATTCAATGATAGTAAATAGTATTTAGTTCTTTTGAATGTGCACTCCCACCCAAATATACCTCAGTATTTGCATTCAACAATATCACCACTTTAATCACAAATTGAAGTGGAAATACACTATGACAAGAAGTATCTACATGTATGGATTAATTGAGAACAACCCTCCCACCTAGATCTTCATGGGCACTTTATTTTAAATTTTCCTTGCTTCAATCCCAAATTGAAGTGGAAGTTTTGCTATGGAAATAAGTCATTGACATGTCTAATTCTTTGTGCACAATCCATCCACCCAACTAGATACCCATGGACATGTTATTTGCATTTTTCCTTGGTTCAGTCTCGAATTGAAGTGGAAGTCTTGCTCCAACAAGGTGATTCCTCGCTATAGATCTAGACATAGACTCATCAACATGGAAACTTCTTACATTCTTTTTCAACCTCCATATCACCATTCCCGGGGTTTTCACTCTCATCAACTCTCTTTTTTCCAATAACACCAACACGTTAGCTCTCACTTTTCCCACAACACATCAACACTACCCCTCCAACTTCATATAGTTCTAGAGAATTCATTATTTATAGACAAAATCATCTTCTACCATTGCATACAACATATTTGGCTTATGTGGTTTCATTCTTGAACCGGGATGATAGTGGAGACACTTTCAAACTAAACTAAGATGAATTGATGTAGATCTATAGTAAGGAAATTAACCTCAAGGAGAACACACCCCTAACAACATCCAACTAAGATAGAGAAGTCCATTTGATGTCCAACTAGATTAGTTTCAATTAAGTTAATGTGTGGGCAAGTAATTATTTAGTAGCACATTTCAAACCTTTGTTGCATGCTTGAATTGTTTATTATTTATTCCTCAACTATTGGGTTGCATACATTATTGAGTGGATCCATAATAATGATTTATAAAAAACATGTGAAAAGCATAATAGATCAAGCCTTTTTTCCTTGAACTTTGATATTTTTCTTTTTTCTTTATAGATTTTTCTTAACAACTTGTTATGAGCTTCCCATTTGGGAGGATTCATTTCTCTCATCATCTTAACCTTGAATCTATTTAAGTAAAAAATGATCAAGTCCAATACATCCTATTGAAAATGTAAAAACTCAAAATATCTATTTCAAATAATTTGATCCTTTTATTGTTTAAAGAATCTAAATTAATCTACTAATTATTTTCAAATTTTAATACAGCATATAATTTTTATTATTTTATAACACATTATACATCATTCAATCTTTTTATTTGGTAAAATGTTAAAGTGTGTTTTCCTAGATCAACAATGTGCACACCTTTCTTGTGCTTCCTTATCCAACAAAATAATATGATGTATTTGTCTAAATAATTTTTTAAATTATTATCCATGTTAATAAATGTCTATTTTATAATATATTGCTGGAATAACTTAGTTGGTTAGATCATGTGGCTATTAACCACAAAGTTGGAGGTTTAATCCCTCCTTCTAATGCACATGTAAATCTCTTATAGTCTCTCAATTTTGTGAATCTTTTAGCCCCAAGAGGGTAGGTGGATTGATGGGTAAGACCCTATGTTTCTGGGCCCACCAGGGTTGAAGTATGGCCGACCCTTTATTCAAAATTGAATAGCAGGACAAGCAATTTCGCACAAAAAAAGAAAACAAAAAAATGTCTTTCCTATTTTAAAAATAATAAACAAAAACAAAAACGAGAGGTTTACCCAGAGCTGAAGAAAAGAATTGTCACCTTTGCACACTCTCTTGGTATAGTGGCTTTTATAATACCCTACAATGGTACCAACCCATTCAAGTCGATCTCATGATTCATGTGACTTTACTATCAAACAAATAGAATTGGCATTACAATATTGTATTTTATATATGTTGTCATCTAGTCTAGTTAGGATACATGCTTTTCACCGAGGCGACCTGGGTTCTAATCATGGGAATGGAAGATGTTCATTTTCGTGACTTTTTAATGGGTGTTGTTTTCAGGATCCATCCAACAAATTGAACATGTAGCCAGAAAGAATTTTAAAAAAATGTAGTCATGATCTTTAAATGGGATTGAATTTTTCCCATTTCCATTCCTTTATTCCTTCTCATAATTAAATTGTTATGATATATATGGGATAATGGAATTGAATGGGAGTAATCCTGTATCCATCTACCCATTTCCATTTCATAATTCCTTATATGATTGTTAAGTGAATATTCTCACAGAGAAAAAGAGAAAGTTTATATTTGTTGCTGGAATAACTTAGTTAGTTAGAGTGTGTGGATGATAACCACAAGGTCATAGGTTCAATCCCTTCTCCTAGAGAACACGTAAATCTCTTTTAGTCTTTTAATCTTATGAATCTTTTGAAAGGCACCAACAATCCTTGAGGAAACTACACCTAAAATACATAATTTCAACCACTAAATGTTACCATATCAGTGATGCAAAACCCATATTTAGTGGATCCCAAAAAGAAAAATAGAAAAGAAAACACCCAAATGCATTTAGTAATAGAAAGTGCTAAATTCAATGAAATAGGATCATCGGCCTGCATGAACTCAAATGAGAAGAGAAAGTTGTAGAAGAGAGAGAAGAATTTAGCACAGACTGATCAATTATTCATGGAAAAGTTGTACAAGCATAGAGACAAAATTGGAATAATACGATTATATTCATGAATAAGTAATTAATATATACTACAATGGTTATACATATAGGAGAATTTGAATGCCTAAGATAGGATTCGGATCTACCAATCTGGACTAACTCTAGAGCTAACACAGCGTGGGAAAATCACCACTAGAGCTCACTAATGCAACTTTGGATCACTAAAACAGTTCACATCCAGTTAACTAATGAGGGTAGGTGATAAAATGCACCCTACTTCCCTTGAATCATGTAAACTAGCGCTAGAGACACTGGGAGTGATCTAACTTATGGGGATCAGAACATAACTAGACTTAACTGAATATCTACTAGAGTCGACTGCTGAAGATTGTTGGTGGCACTCAAAGTGGTTTCCTAAATTTTAGGGATTGGTCCCTGGGGAAACTAAAATCATGCAATTAGGTGCAATAAGTGGCAAATGTTCCCTAGGTGTGTCCCTCATGCATTATTGGAGTGATCAAGACCTCCTAATCTAGGAAAATACACAGTTATACTATGTGGTCAAAGGGAGGGTTAATAATAATACCAACACCCCCCCTTAATCCTGACTCTGGACAACCTAGGCCCTGAAAACTGAGATCAAAGGTCACACATACAATCTAAATGCAAAAAACTAATAAATTCTTAATAAAACCGAGGAAATGGGAAAACCTCATGGGAACCCCCCCCCCCCCCCTCAAAATAAGCAAGAAAATCAGGATCAAGCTTTCATATCAAGAGAAAATTTCTTATTGAATAAAAAAATTGTGAAAATATTTTTGCAACCTGCGTCTCTGTGGTGTAGTGAAGCAGTGTGATGGTCCTTGTGTGCACTTGTATTTTGGGACTGTGCATGTGAACCTCTCCATATTCTTCCAATATGATGATAGAAAAGAGAAGGAATGTTTCCTTTGTCTCCTATTTCTAGAGGAAGAGTGACATGATCCAATTTGTTCTTCAGTGAGCAGAATTGTTGATCAGTCCTTACCATCATGTAGCATCTCTCTAGGAGCTTGTTGCACCTCTCTGAAGGAAGTGAATTTTCTTGATACAGTGCAAGGTTCTCTTTTTGAAACTAGGATCTTGTTCTCCTCATGTTAGATGGCTCTCTAGTCATGTTCTCAGCTGCCTCAATAACCTTTTTCCCATTTAGGCTAGGATTGGGAATAGGGACTGGATTTGGATCTGGATCACTGTGAACTTCATCTTCAATTTCATAAACTGATTCAACTAGGTCCTCTGCTTCAGATTATGAATCTAAAAAACTAATGGAAACATTATCATATGTAAAATGTGTAGGTAGAATTATTTTACCTCCCATTCCAAATGGCAGCTGAGACATTAGCGGATCTGAGTATGGTAGAAAGTGTGAGAATTCATATTCTTTGGAGGCATGGTTTGCAACACTCTTTGCTATAATATTCCCAGTTGATATATCTGATATCTCTAGTGAGTCGGGACCAAATGCAACTCACTTTTGTGGGCCAATATGTGTCATCTGCTATACAGATAAAAAATTTGCAGCTAAAGAGGGAACATAGAGTACATGTTTGAACACTATGGCATGTCCCCATCCCAATGAGACTACTAGTTAACAATATTTCACCAACCAGCTACTAGTTCCCTAGGTTTGGGTGGAGGAATTAAATTTTTCAATAAGGGAGATATGAAAGCCAAGAGAACCTTAGTTTTCCATTTACACATTAAACTAGGTCATACAAATAATAAATATGGAGAAAATAAAGTGGCATTGCTTCATGGATACCTTGGGTGGCTAGATTCCTCCTTACACTTGTCATGACCTAATTCTGAATTCAAAATTATGAGGAATGGAATGTTCTTGGGAGATGAATAGGTTTCAAGTAACATTTCATGATCCAAAGGATTCAAATGGGTGAAGAAGAATAACTCCCCATGGAAGAGGAAGAGACTAGGAAGAAAATATGTGCCACTTGGAAAGAGATTCATTACACCTTATGAAAACAATGAACAAAATCAGACCTGATTGAATACCTATGACAATATGACATGTCATGGATAAAAATATCCACCAAGAGGATGCGTTTGGAGGTTTGTGGAAGCCATTCAAATCTGGAGGAAGATTGAGGGATGAGGAAGAGGACAAGTGTCATAGGGGTTACTAAACATCAAGGATGAGTTGGAGGAATCCTATGGAAGGGAATTTAACTTAGAGGACTTTATGAGTACTATAAAAATATGTCATGAGGAAGGATAATGGCTTTAGATCAGTTGATAATTTTCCTTTGGCATTTTGGAAAGAACTAGCTTGTCCATTGCACGATGAGTGCTCACTCTCGCTGCTAGTGAGACAATTTCGAGGGAGTTGGATTCTCATCAAAAAAATTTGTTCCAGAGGCCACCCTAAACCCTCATTTGGATATAAATGGAGTTTTTTTACTGCATATAGGAGGCTGATACAGTTTGTGATCCATCTCTTTCCTCGTTCTTTCATTCTTCATCTCATTATTCCCATGTTTCCACATGATGGCGCACTAGTGTGAATGATGATTGCACTTTGTTGAGTTCAGTTGATGCCCAAGAATGGGTGAATGATTTTTATATATGTAATATGTTCCCCATACTCTTTGTAAGTTGAATTATCAAAAATACAAATGCAAAAATGTCCACATTTCCAAGCTATGGTTTGACTAGTTTCCATGTATTCGTTTCCATTTCAAAGGATTTAGGTATCTAATTTGGGTTGACGAGTTGCTCTGATGTTAAATGATTTTGAGTAGGATATTTTTATGATTTTTATGGTCTACATTCCTCATGCTCTATTTTGAACCATTTCATGTACATTTTTCGAGTTGAAGTTAAGCTATCACTGTCATTTCCTTTAAGCAATAGCACTAAAAATATGCATTCGAATGAGAAGATTTATAAGCCATTTTGCAAAACTTATAACAACACATAATGATAGTAATTCAAGTCTAATATCATTCCCCATACTCCGTTTCTCAATTTTCAAGGTTTTCATGTGAGTTGGAAAGCCATTTTTGCTCACGCCCCAAGAAGGAATTTCTTCACAATTTACTAGAAATTTTTCACTTTTTTCTAATGACCCCAACTAAAGTTGCAGAGGTATAAAACTAGTTATAAAATGAACAGGGAGTCTTTTGTGTGGTCTTAATACTCACCAATGGTGAGTATTAGGGGCGAATTTTAGCCCAGTGGGCTATTTTTCCATGTTTTTCTCCCAAAAAAGATTCGCCATTTTGCATTTTTTGAAGCCTTGTTTCTCCCAATTTTGATGGGGTAAAAAATTTTCACCCTAAAAATCGCCAAATTATTATATAAATGATATAAAATCCTTGGAAATTAAAAAAAAAATTGAAAAATATCACGAATCATTTTATAGTTGGTGTTTTAAGAATTGGTAATATTCGCCAACATTTATACACTTTTAATTAAGTATGGTTCCTTAAAATCATCCTTGCTCGCCATATAGGTCCCTACCAAAATTGATGCCCTTTGGTGCCATTCGAAACCCCTAGAGTCAAGACTAGTTAATCCCACTTTGCCCCAAATTGTGCCTTTGTTTGGAATATTGAACAATACTGAGGGGGGGGGGGGAATCAGTATTGATAAATTTAAAAATTAAAAAGCACTTTTATTTTTATTCATTAACATACAGAAAGAATAAGATACAAAGAACACAACTTTTATCATGGAATCCCAATTGGGAAAACCACCAACACTTTCTATTACTACAAAATTATATTTTACAAAAGGTTTATGCCTGTTCTACAAAAAATGATGCTACTACAACCTATTTAACAGTAACTACTAGAAGGAGACTATGACCCCCTGATTTTATCATCTTCTACTAAAATGATGCTGTTAACCCAAAAATCCCCCACACAGCTCTCAATGGCCTACACCACCCAAGGACACCACCTCACAACACTCATTTCACTCCATAAGACCTTCCATGACCTTCCATTTGACCCCCACACCTCCAAAAAATCCCAAGGATGAAGAAAAGGGCTAAAAACCCCAAAAAAGAGCCCAAAATAGACCCCCAGGAGCTAAAGCCCTCAAAAAGGGGCTAAATTTAGGGTGGAAGGGGCTAAAGGCCCAAAAAAGCGGCTAAAGCCATGACCAAGGGCTTAAAACCCTAAAACCCCTTGGAAAAACTATATAAGGAGGGTGTAGGGTCACTCTCAAAACACTCCTCATTTGCATATTGTTATGCTGCCCGTGGATGCTTTGAGACCTCTTGCTCTCAAACCACCCACTCTCCCTCTCCTCCATCTCCATTTCTCCAAGCCATTGCTCCCCAACCAAGAGAGAGGTGCTCCCATGAGCTAGGGCATGGTGTCCCATTTCCACCCAAGTGAGGTATAGCTTCTTTTTATGCAAATTTATTTACTTGTTTTGTTTTCTAACCAATATTTCTAGTTGTAGGTTTGCCATTAACATCTTTTGCAGGTTGTCTTCATAGTAGTATAGGTTTATTTTGTAGGTTTTGGAGGCAGAACCCCAACCCACTATGTGAAAAGGGGTTCAACACTGCTCCATCATTGCTTCTCTTTTGTTTTTCCTATCATTTGCTCTTAGATGTAGTTTAAAATAGCTACCATTTACTTGTTCTATTGTAGCTTAGCTTAGTTTCAATTCACAGCTCTCTTTTTACCATTTTACATTCCGTTTTTACTGTTTTCTAAGGGTAGAAACCTACCCTTGTGCCCTATAGGAACAAGGGATCCATTTTTACCCCTGTAGTGAGAAGAAATTCTGACTACAACTTTGGCGACTCCCCTAGGTCGATCCCATAGGATCCCTGGGCAAAAATTTCAAGTTTTTTAGTTTTTACCTTAGTTTTCAAAAATGTTCTATTAGATCTATTTAAATCTGTTGTATTTCTTGTTTTCTATCAGTACCAAAGCCTTTCCTAGGCCGATCCGAGTCAGACTGACCCAGTACCAGTTACTATCGGCCAGATCTAACCCTGCAGCCCCAAAAACACCCCTTTCCAGAGCAGGTCACTCTTATCGGGGGAAAAGGTGAGGGAAGGCGCTCTTAATTGGCAGATAGGTGTGTCGAGGGCGCACTTAATCCTCATATAGGTGCGAATTCATCCCAGGAGATCAAGTTACGGCTATTTTGGCATTTTGTGCGATCCGCTCGCTCATTTCTGGAAAAATCTCGTGGCCCCTTCACGGGATTTAGTCAGAAATGTGTGGCCTGTCACACAGAAGTTGTTTTTTAGTTTAATTAGTAGCAATTTCCAGTTTTATAGGACTATTAGTGCGGCCCAGCCGCCTCTTTCCACCATTACAGGTCTCTATTTATTTCAGTTTTCATTTTTTGCAAACAAATCAATGAACAATGTGTATATGCTAATCCAATCACTAAGGTTCAATAAAATGAATTAGCCTAACTAAAATTAACATAAAATTAACCATATTGCTGCTGCCTTCCTCCTCTACCCAGTCATCACCCTCCGGGTTATTCTGGGATACAACGAAGGGACAGCTCATATAGATCTAGGCACTCCATGGCATTTTTCCTAAACCACTAAAACTAGGTGACCTGGAAGGTACAGGGGGTAGAGAAGGAGAGCTTCTCACGACGCTAAGCATCCTCCCTGCTTGACCAACCTAGCACTTGGGAGGTGACCTGAGGATCTATGGATGGGCTTAGTCCCATTGTGTTGAGAGCCCAACACCTTCTCTTGGTTGAAGAAGAATACCACTAAGAGGTAGACACTTAGTTAGGCCAACAATTCAAGGTTAATTACCATATTTTCTTACAAGTTTCTATTTACATTTGCATTCAAAACCATGATGTGAACTCTACCATGAATTCATAAACCATATTACAAACAAAATACCAGAACAAGCAAGAAAACCAACACACCATACCACATAATTAACCCAACTCAGTTCATGACGTTGAGTGAGCCTTAAAAATTACCAAATTTACACTAAGTTCAATCAACTCTGCATTCTTTGAGGACATAAGTCCCTGACTGCTACAAATGTGGGAAGTACTTGCGCTTTGCCCAAAATCTCATTGTGAGGAGTACCATAGGAACCCCAAAGTAGCTGTTCGCTGACAGGAATTTCCAAGCGAAACGGGCAACGACCCTTTCCGACTGAGTAGAGTTACCCATGAGGAACAAGCCAAGCGTTGTCTTCTGGCAGTCTTGGTGGCCAAGAGACCACCTTCAGCCAGTACGAATCCATTGAAACCGGGGTCCAAATTTCATACACACAAGAAAACACAATTGATCCTCCGTGATCTTCCTCACGCTTAAGAGGCGAACCACCACCATTTGGAACACTCAGTCAGCACCGTCGTAGCCATTCTCAGCGATCTCCCACACCATCAGAGGGCCATACAGCCTCTGATTATGATTCAGACCCATATCAGTCTAAACCAGACCTCCACACCACACCATCTAGCCCCATGGCTACTGCAAACCCGGATCCATTTTCTAGTCTAACCTTAGCAAGTGGACCCATGTCCACATCACAACCAGTCACCCACAATGTGGCAAGCAGTCCAAGAATAGTCATGTAGACTGTCATTAGCCAATTACCACCACCCATAGTGATCAGCCAAGCTAGTCCAGTGGCCACACATGGGGGTAGTGGCCCCTCCACACACATTGTCCCACCTGCCACACAGGAGCACAGTGCACCAACCACCCACATTGCCCTTACCGCCATGCAAGGGGGCAATGTCCCTACCACCCATACCATCCCTCCCGCAACACTTGGGGGCAGTGGCCCATCCGCCATGGTACCACCACAAGCACTCCCAGCCATGCAGATGCATTATGCACACACAAACCCCACTCCCATTGCAGCCCCATCCCACATCAACTTGGGGTCAAATCTGCCATTCATGGCTCATTTGAACTTGCCTGACCTGGCTAGATTGACAAATGACCCCATTTGTCACCAAGCGTTTTGGCCACCCATGCCAACTAAGCTTCCTTCAGACATCCCAAAGTTTGAAGGAAAAGTCGAGGAATGTCCCCAAAATCATATAATGACATTCCATCTATGGTGCTCATCCAATAGCATCGTAGAAGACTCCATCAAGCTGAGGCTATTCCAACACACCCTCACAGGTGCCGTAGCCAAATGGTACATTGAGCTGGCACAAGCCAAGTACCCCGACTTCAACTCCCTAGTCTTCATGTTCTTACAGTATTTCCAACTCCCTGTCAGATATGACGAGGGGGTGGAGATCCTGCTATCTTGTCGCCAAAACATCACCACTCACATCACTGATCATATCCATGAGTGGCGGTGGCACTGGAGCTTGTGCAAGATCCAACTTGATGACAGGATCTTCTTAGATTAGTTCCTCAAGACGTTGCTCCCGCCCATTGCAAAGGACATCGCATCTGAACGTCCCCAATCTAAAGAAGAGGCCATACTGAAGGCCCAACAATTTGACCTCATCTACACCCAGTCAGGATACTTGTATACCGTCATCCCAGATGCTCCCCATCCAAGTACCTCTTACCGTGACGCACCAAGGGCATCCCACACAGTGGATGGCATTATAGGGTCAGTCTCTCAACAACCACCGCCTAGACCAACACCACCTGCCATCACACCAAAACCAAGCAACACTGCTAATGTTGCTTACCAAAACCAAGCTCCAGACTATGCTAGAATGGCGTCTCAATCCAGAGCGACAACTTCATACGCACAACCTACACCATCACAACAAGCTCAAGCTATGGCTTGGCCAGCACAGCAGTACGTGGGGAAAATGCCCACATTTGTGGCACCACCACCCCCACAAATCTACTATGCACCACCAGTGCAACAAGTCCAAGCCCCCGCCCCTGCTCCACCCGCCCCATTGGGTCAAGTATTTGCATAGCAAAACCATCCCAACCAGCTTGCCCCCAACAATCAACAAGGGAAAGCTAGAAATAACTGGCCCCACAACCAGGGCAACAACCAACCGTAGGGAGGTGGTCAACAACCGAATCCCCCCAACAATGCCACATCAAATCAGCCAACCCAGAAACCCCTCGTGGCCAAATGCACCAAGACGCAATGCTCCATTGCACATAAACCAACCATGCACACTCTGTGAGGTCTATGGGCACTATACATTTGAGTGCCCCCTCATGGGTCGCGCCAAGTAGGCCATTTGAAACGAGGCCTAACAGGCTACCAACACCACAAACCAAGCACAACCCAACCAGGCACCATAAGGACCTCCCCCCATGGTGCTTCAAAACCCACTACCAGTCCAAGGATTGGTGGCAACCGATCCCCCTCCCCAGGCCAATCCCAACACTTCGGGGGCACCACCCATGGCCAAAACAGGTGTCCACCACCTGATGACCATGACCACTAAAGAGGTCAATTTACAAACTAGACAAAACCAGTACAGAACCACTACTGAACCCGTTAACTCGTCAGCAACATCTATGTCTAAAACAACCAACCTACCTCTCCAGTTACCCCCATTCCCATGCCCCCCCATACATAGAATCACCAATAACGCCACAGCTAGAGTTGTACTCAGCTACAGCGTTGTGGACAATTTGTCCCAAACGCCAACCGCCATGTCCACTCTTGGGGTACTTAAAACATGCCCAACGCATTGAAAATCCTTACCAGCCACTCTAGGGGCAGTAGACCCCTCTGATTCCAAGCTGATCACTTTTGACACATAAAATGGAGAGCCATGTATGCCCTCCACTATCGCCTTCCAAATCCCGGTGTCCATCCAGAACTTGGTTGTGCACTGATGCATAGTGGATGAGGGGGCATCCATGTGCTTCATGTCTACCTTGGTTTGGAAAAAGATTGGATCACCAATTATACAACCATCCTCTACGACTCTACAGGCTTATGATGGACACCCCACTAAAGCCCAAGGAATCCTCCCCCATGTTCCCATCACATTAGCTGGGAAGACAGTCATGATCGACATTGAAGTCGTCAATGCTTGACTGGATTACAATCTCCTCCTCAGGAGGAGTCACATGTAGACCATGTGGTCGGTCACGTCAACTGTCTTCTGCCTCATGATGTTCCCCCATGAAGGGAAGATTGTGATGGTTGACCAGCTCACCTACCATGATCCGCAAGGGTTAATAGCTCCTACCAACGTTATCCCTACCATCACCACCACTGAGCCGCAAGGGGCGACCGCACATGCTAATGTCATCCCTGAAACCAACACTGTGGTTGAAAACACACCAGTCTCCCCACCATTGAATGTGGGCCCTGGGTTGTTTACCGATCCCACCATGACGGCTCCTTCCCATTGGTGTCACCACCACCAACACAAAAACAAACTGTGGACTTGTGCATGGTCTCATCAAGCACCATTGCACCCAAACAACAATCGCAGCCATAGCCCCAACCACAACCACAACATCATCCATAGCCGCAATGCCAACAACAGCCGCAACATCACCCGCAACATCAGCATTTCACGCAGCCGCAACCACAACCTCAGCCCCACATGCAACTAGATAGGAGTTATGTGGTCTCATCTCTGGTCCATACAATTCCCTTCCTCTTTCCCCCACCTGGTGTCATGAGGAAGCCGGTCATCGCCACCTTAAGCCTACCCAACCTTACGTTGGGGATCTCGGTGTGGTACCTGGATCCACCAACTCAACCAGCCATGCCCCAGGTTGTGTTAACCTGAGTGCAACCTATTGCGGTTGATTCTCACCCCCCACCGGGTCCACATAGGCCAACTGTCACACCCGCATCTGCACCACCCCAACCCAAAAGGGCAAGGGGGAAGAACACCAAAGCCACCGTAGAACCACAGATAGTACCACCTTGTGCCGTCTGTGAACAACAGGGCCACCCAACTTAGGATTGCCTTGAAATCCCAATGATCCGTGCACATCTGGATTCCATGGATATGAATGAAAACATCTCCATGGTTGAACTTCCAACCGCGCCGGTAGTAAAGAACAAGGCATTAAGGACGAACCATGCTTGCGCCCTTTGCGTTTTGTATGGACATTACTCCCACCATTTCCAAGACCTCCCTAAATTTTGAATGGCTCTTGCTGACCTTCGTCACCATTCCCTTGAGTCTGAGATCACCTTGATCGAAGAAGTTCACCCACCACCACCTCCTTCGTCCGACACCATGTCCATTTACATGATGTCTAGTTCCCCCGACCAGCTCACTCCCATCTCCAATGACGGTCCATCAAACTTGTCACTTCATTGCTTCAACAATGATGAGGATATCCTTGAAGCTCTAACTGCCTCGAAATACCCATGGGACAACATGCACCATCGCTCGTTCTTCCTCCTGGAAGAGCTTGTATCACAGTCAGACCAGTTTTTCGTGGAGACCAAAGATTTCATCCATGGGAAGGTTGTCTGGTTCAAGAACCCAATCCTAGCACCAGATGCCTTTGAAGAAGGGAACATGGTGAACATTTCACCAACCATTAAAATTGACATCTCAACCAATTCTGATATCGTTGAAGAAATCATGCTGGGGGCATCTTGCTCCTCGGAAGAGGTCGATGCCTGTACCGCTCTCTTCCAAGAATTATGTGACATCTTCGCCTGGTCATACACTGAAATGCTCGGCTTAGATCCATCCATCATGGAACACCACATCGACACATGGCCTGATGTGGCACCCGTTCGCCAGAAGCAACGGCCCATCCATTCATCCAAAGTGGTTGCGGTTAAAGCCGAGATAGAGAAGTTGCGCATAGTCGGCTTCATTTATCCCATTACATACACAACTTGGGTTTCTAATCCTGTTCCTATGAATAAAAAATAGGGTACCATTCACATTTTCACAGACTTTTGTGATATCAAAGGGGCATACACCCTTATTGACTTTGATGGACAACTCTTGGAGAACCCCCGCAACGGGCTCTACCTCAAGAGATTTTACGCTTAACATCACCAATGAGTCACTTCATTTTCTTTTTCTTGTTTTTCAATGTTTTTTAGCAAAAATCAAAGGCAGCACCATCAGCTGCTAGTCAAAAGTCACCTGGAACCTGTTCGAGACACCTCTCACACCTCCAGGATCAAATTTCCATTTCCTGATGAGACCATCGTCTCATGTTTAATAAATCAATTTCAAGACCATTTCCCACAAGTCGCCTTGATTCACGAGCCATGACATGATGATGTGAGTGTCTACGGACCGATACTCGTATCACAATTCCCGACCGCTACTCATACAAGCTGTCGGGCTGCCACCCATTAAGGATTGTACCATATTTTACTTTTTATAGGTATAGTTGTCTCTTTCCACTGCACCTTATCCGGACATTTGGACCATCATCCACAAAACCCTTTGTTTTTCTTTCCATGTATTTGACATAGAAGTGTCCTCGTGCCGCTGCCCATTTAGGAATGTAATTTTAACTTTTATTTTGTATTTTTAGCACATATTTGTCTTTTCTTTTTTTAACGCACATCACGCAGACCTCTGGACCACTGTCCACAAAATGATTTCTTTTCTTGCATGTATTTGGCATGTAAATGCCTCCAAACTTGTACTTACATCGCATGCAGTCAAGTCCGTCGACATTAACACACACACATGCTCTCCTGACCTCTGTCCAAGAGCCACCTCGGTTTGCATACCTCTGCCGTACCGTCTCGCAGGCCTCTACCGCGACCTATCCCATGCATGTATTGGTATGTTTGAGAGCCTTCTGCTCTGTCCATATTGCACGAATAACCTTTGGACCTCTATCCACCATCCCATATGGGGCACTGCTCGCACCACCGCAGTCAGTTGACCACATTGGAGTTTCATTTAAACTCTTTTCTGACTCCTTAAAACAATGAAAAGATCATCGAGTGCAGCTGATTCCTTTCCCGCTCGCTAAAGTATAGGAAAGGGTGTCTACATCATCTCATTTACCTCTTTTTGTGGACCATGTAGACCATCTCATGAAAAGGACCTCCTTGGCACACTCAATACAAGACTGTTCCCATTTACATACTTTTGTGCTTTCTCGGGCAAAGGGGCCGCACTTGATGAAAAAGCTCACCACCGGTTGTCGTTAAGCTCTTTTCCATTCATTTCATCAAGAAAATATTGCCGAGCAAACTTGGTTTCATTCATGCTCGTAAAAGTATTTGAATGACCATCCAGTCAGTATAGGTTTAACCTTTTCTGACCTGATTGGAATACCAACGGTAAAGAAGTCTTTCATCCCCTCCAGGATGGGCGAGCTCTTCTATGAACACTTTTATCCTTTTTCGAGCACAGGAGACTATCAATGAAAAAGAGCCCCCACTAGAGTCTTCTTCATGCTTTCAAACTCTCTAAAATTGAAAGCACCATCGAGCATTTACCTTCTCGGGCTCGCCAAAAATACACAAGATCATATGACAATGGTGTCCCTAGACGCCACCCAACAAAAAACAGTTTGGAAGCATTCCCACATTGGGTTGCCTTTGTTCAGAGTACTCTGCCATGTGTCTTCCTTGGATCCCATCAGTATCAAAAGTGCCCTCCGCCTCCAAGTATTTCCCATCTGCAGTGACATGCCCGGTATTACAACGATGATCCCATTCCCATGATTCAGTTTCATTTGCTGCCTGGTCTGCCCTATCGTCATACTCTGAACAAAGGAAGTTTGAGTCTCCTACTCCCCCCCTTCCCCTGTTCAATTTTTCCCTTCCCTCCCATCCCCCCTAATTTAGTGAGTTAGTCCATAGATTGCTTCACATTTTCCGGTTATCCCTCATGCCCCTGGTCAAGGAAACATCATCGCCTTGACCAAGGGCAGGTCTCCCTCTGTCGACGCCAACACACATATTCCAGAGGATAGACCCATAGGTCCCTATACCTTAGTTTCATTGACATCACTGATGAGTTCCTTGGACCACTTGAGAGGATTCCTTAGTGCCTCTTGGGATGGTTGTTTCTCACATGCTCGACTTCAACTCCATCATCGCACTATTGATATTCATACAGGGTTTGTTCCACACAGTACCTGGTCAAAGAGCCTGAATGTCACCCAACTCTAGCACATTGGTGAGTCCACTCGAGGGACCTAAACTGGTTATGTCCCTGGTGATTTTCGGGTTGCGTTGGAGACAGTGATCAAAAGCCCCAGCAGTGCTTCGATATACCTTTATGATTGGTGCAGCATACTTGTACCACAGTGACTTTGACTCTCAATCAGCGAGTCCACACAGCTATGTACCAGATCTAGCATACCGTCAGTCATAGAGATGTAGCATTCCATGAGAATGCCATGGGTCTAATATACCAGCTCAGTATTGTATTCAGCCTCACATGAGAGGCAACCAGCATTGTAACATCAGTTGTATATGATTGGCTCTTGTATTTTAGAGCATAGATCAAATGATTCTTTTGACATTGTCACGAGCATGGGAATTCCCTCCTCGTCCATATACATGTCACACATTTATTGTATCTAACCCATTGATGGGAACCAAATTAATACAAAACCAAAAGCCACCATGTCCCAGCCTCGGAAGCACCACCTCTCGACAGCAAATCCTATGATGTCCATCGGCCATACGATGAGCTCCTACCCTCACACATCAGGGGGCAATCTATTAACCCAAAAATCCCCCACACAGCTCTCAATGGCCTACACCACCCAAGGACACCACCTCACAACACTCATTTCACTCCATAAGACCTTCCATGACCTTCCATTTGACCCCCACACCTCTAAAAGAGCCCAAGCATGAATAAAAGGGCTAAAAACCCCAAAAAAGAGCCCAAAATAGGCCCCCAAGAGCTAAAGCCCGCAAAAAGGGGCTAAAACCCTGAAAGGGGCTAAAGTTAGGGTGAAAGGGGCTAAAGGCCCAAAAAAGGAGCTAAAGCCTTGACCAAGGGCTTAAAACCCTAAAACCCCTTGGAAAAACTATATAAGGAGGGTGCGTGGTCACTCTCAAAACACTCCTCATTTCCATATTGTTATGCTACTTCTGGATGCTTTGAGACCTCTTGCTCTCAAACCACCCACTCTCCCTCTCCTCCATCTCCATTTCTCCAAGCCATTGCTCCCCAACCAAGAGAGAGGTGCTCCCATGAGCTAGGGCATGGTGGCCCATTTCCACCCAAGTGAGGTATAGCTTCTTTTTATGTGTATTTATTTACTTGTTTTGTTTTCTAACCAATATTTCTAGTTGCAAGTTTTCCATTAACATCTTTTGCAGGTTGTCTTCATAATAGTATAGGTTTATTTTGCAGGTTTTGGAGGCGGAACCCCAACACACTGTGTGCAGAGGGGTTCAACAATGCTCCATCATTGCTTCTATTTTGTTTTTCCTGTCATTTGCTCTTAGATGTAGTTTAGAATAGCTTCCATTTACTTGTTGTAGTGTAGCTTAGCTTAGTTTCAATTCGCAGCTCTCTTTTTACCATTTTACATTCCGTTTTTAGTGTTTTCTAAGGGTAGAAACCTACCCTTGTGCCCTATAGGCACAAGGGGGCCAATTTTACCCCTGTAGTGAGGAGAAATTCTCACTACATATGCTATGACACCCTGTTTACCAGCTACCACTAGAAGGAGGCTACAACCCCCTTGCAGGCATGTAGCCTGCCCTTGCACCATCCTACCACCCTGATATGATTGTTTTATATCTAAATTTTGTACACCTATGGATATTCTAATGTCATGTACAGAGACACTTATTTGAGAGTTTAAAGCATTGTTTATATACCCTCAAATGTATCTCTTTATCTAATAGGCATGTACCTTTATCGTGACTTTTCACAAACAAAAACCAATTCGAAATTACCTCTCTGTTTATAATTTTTAACTTTGTTTTAAATTTATCAGTCATGAACTTCCACAATTACATTTTCACAACAACCTTTTTGTAACACCCTTCTGCAATTTCCTTTCCTCAACGATCCTTTCCGCAACTACCTTTCTGCAATTAACCTTCTGCTTTTAACCTTTCCACATTTATATTTACACAATGATCTTTCCGCAATTGCAGTTTGCAGAATACGAATATCGTTTTTTCCTTTTCTCGAAAGTGCATCCGCATTTCCCTTTCTACAAAACTTCTTCTGTATTTACGGATTTCATATTATGGGTCTGCTTTTCGACTTTTCTCGAAAGTGAATTCCGCAATAATATTTCCGTAGCTTTAACAAGATTGCACCTTGGCATTGTAGAAACTATTATATCCCATTGATCTTTCTCTCTCTTATGATCTAGTTCGTCCAAATATTCACTCCATAGGAACTTATTGTTATAATTCTGCTGACTCTACTTGTCCAACTTATGTTCTTTTGGCTTTTGCAAAACCTCTCTGGACTATTTCATCCACATTTCACCAATGTTTCCTTTTGATCTTATGTTGACAACAATGTCCATTTAATAAACGATCTTTTGTTATTATTTTTTCATTACTGAACTCCTTTGGCATCAATGACAACCATATTCAACATTCTCCCCCTTTGGAATTGATGGCAACAATTTCTTAATTTTCAATTTCCTCCCCCTTTGACATTAATGACAAAAACCTCCTTCCAACAGCTCCCCCTGTCAACATATCTCCCCTAACATGATACTTTTTATTTTTTGTTCACTCTAAAGAGATTACTCCCAACTTATGTCTAAGATGCTCAGATGCTTCTTTGAGTAGTGACTTAGTGAATATATCAGCAATATGTTCTTTAGTATTAATATATTCCAAATTGACCACTTTTTAAGACACTTGATCTCTTAGAAAGTGATATTTTATTGATATGTTCTTTGTTTGGGAGTGCATGATAGGATGTTTTGATATGTTTATGGCACTTGTATTGTCACAATTTATTACGATTGGATGCCCATACTTCACAAGTAAGTCTTCCAATGTATGCTTCATCCAAATGACTTGATTACAACATGATGCAACAACAATATATTCAGCCTCTATTGTAGATAGTGCTATGGAGGATTGTTTCTTGCTTAACCATGATACCAAACAATTTCATAAAAATAATGTTGTTCCACGGGTACCCTTTCAGTCATCAACACGTTCTTCCCAATCTGCATCAATGAATGCTTTTAAAGTGAAGTCTTGATATTTTGGGTACCATAAACCATAATCCACAGTTCCTTTTAGATATATAAGAATTATTTTTACTGTAGCCACATGTGTTTCTTTGGGAGTTGATTGAAATCTAGAAACCAATCCTACAACTTGCATCACATATGGTCTTGTAGTCGTCACATATAGCAGACTTCCTATCATATATCTATACATGGTATGGTCCACTTCTAAGGACTCACCATTTTTGCTTAGCTTGCAACCAATGATCATAAGAGTACTAATAGGCTTGGAGTCTTCCATCATAAACTTCTTAAGCATGTCTTTGATGTACTTGGTTTGAGAATTGAAGATTCTTTTGTCTGTTTGATAAAATTGTAATCTGAAGAAGAATGTTAATTCACCCAACATTGACATTTCAAATTCCTTCTTCTTTTCAGAAGCAAAGTTTACACTTAGTATTTGTAAATTGCTTCCAAATATGATATTATACACATAAACAACAACAATGATCATATTCTTATATTCGATCTTTATGTAGGGATTACTATTAGTGGCTCCTCTTTTATATCCTTGTTTCTTCAAGTAGTTATCTACCTTTCAAAACCATGCTCTTGGGGCTTGCTTGAGACCAAAGAGTGCCCTTTTTAGTTTGCAAACACAATCTCTATTTTTTTATAAGAGAAAACCTTCAAGTTTTTCAATATAGACTTCCTCTTCTAGTTTCCCATTAAAAAATGTAGACTTGGCATCCATTTGATAGACTTTGAAGTTTTTATAACATGAAAATGCCAAAAACATTCTGATTGCTTCAAGTATCGCTACGAGTGCAAAGTTTTCTTCAAAATCAATACCCTACATTTGAGCATATCACTTACACATTAATCTTGCTTTGTTTCTTATCACTTTTCCATCTTCATTGAACTTGTTTTTGAAAACCCACTTGGTTCCTACAATATTTTTGTCTGCGGGTCTTGGAACTAGTTCCCAAGTTTGGTTCTTCTCAATTTGATCCAACTCTTCATTCATGTCTTTATCCAATCATCATCTTTGATGGATTCTGCAAAGTTTGTAGGTTCCACAACTGATAATAAGGCTTGTTAATTAAATAGTAGTATTCTTCTTGTACTAACTCCAACATCTTTCTCACCTATGATTTGTGTCTCAGGATGGTTCTTTTGTATTCTCCTAGATGAATATTTTGTATCAGATCTTGGATAGTATTCATCTCCACTTTCTTGTGAGTCTTCTTTTTATACTTTTTCTTCTTCGTCTTCTTCTCCATCATGATCACTTTCATCCTTTTGCAAGACTTCCTTTTCTCCTTCATCATCATCTTGGATTTTTATTCTTCTTGATTTCATGTAGTCTACCCTTGCATCTGTACTTTATATGATTTTTTTTAGCATTTTATTGTAACATCTATATGCTTTCTTGGTGGAAGAATATCCCAAAAATATCCCTTCATCAATTCTAGATTCAAATTTACCAAGGTCATCTTCATTCCTTTTTATGTAGCATTTGCTGCCAAACACTAAAATATTTGACCGAGGTAGATCTTCCATACCATAGATGATAAGGGGTCTTGTAATAATTAACTCTCAGTTGTCCTTGTTATATTTTTAACATTAAGCTAGAATTATATTAGGATCTTTAACTAAGAGAATAACAAGCACAACAATCAAACACAAGTGACAATGAACACGGTGTTTTTTCTAGGGGAAACCATAAATGGATAAAACCCCACAACTTCCTCAAAGATAGAATCAGCACGAAAAGTAAGACCCCAAAACAGTAAGATGATCTCCCGACAGCAGTAGCCTCTTTTTTCCTAGCCCCAGTGTCTTCTTCTTCCTTAGATATGTGCTACAACTGAGTGTGAGTGAGTGTGTGATAAATAGAGAGACTCACTCTCTATTTATACTAATTCTTGACTTGACAATAACCTACTAGGGTCGACTTCTCTAGGAGATTCTAATAACCCTAATGCCCCGGAACTACGGGGACTTTAACCCTTGACCAATAGGAGGGTTACCCACAATGACGTGACATGACTTGTTTACATTATAGAAACTCCCGATAGGAACATCGGGGTATGACATGACTCAAATACATTACAGGTACATCCTAGAATAAACATCAAGGTACAATACATAAGAAATACAAGTGAATACATTCCGAAGTTACAATTACATTAACACTCCCTCTTAACTAGGAAGGTATTCTCTCGACAAAATTTATCAGCACAAGTCTTCTTCTCTGTATCATCTGGATCATCATCGAGTCCTCATCATCTTCAAGTCATATTCATCTTCAATTCATCTTCATCTTCAAGTTATCTTCATCCTCAAGTCATCTTCATCATCGGATCTAGATCATCACTCGAACTGGATCATCACTGGAACATCATCACTAGATCTGGATCATCACTGGATCTGTATCATCACTGGATCTGGATCATCACTCAATTTGGATCATCACTACTGGATCATCATCACTGGATCATCACGGGTTCTATCTCATGATTCTTCTCGTCATGGGAAGTTCTACAGAGCCAACCCTTTTTCATGCTGGTTGTAGGCCTAGCCACCATGTAGGTCTTCTTCAGCGCTTATATCTGACCCTAAGTTAGAATGGCCTGCCCAGTACTTACTTCTAACCATGAGAGGAACACATCCAACACCATGTCAGAAAGGCACACCCAACACTCACATCTGACCATGCAGGAACACATCCCACAACCCTGTCAAAAAGGCCCAGCAATTACATTCACAAGCATGATAGGACACACCTACTATCATCTATGAAAAGGCCCAGCACTCACATCCACCAGCATGATAGGACACACCTACTATCATCTGTGGAAAGGCTCAGCACTTACATCCACTAGCATGGTAGGACACACCTACTACCATCTATGGAAAGGCACAACACTTACAATCACCAGTATGGTAGGACACACCTACTACCATCTATGAAAAGGCACAACACTTACATCTGACCATGGAAAGAACTTAATCCTCTCACCATGTCAGAAGGGCACTCAGTCCTAGACTGAGGGTTTCTGGTAACTGACCAGGTGCCTCCATTCTCCCAGAGAATGGCAACATCCCTTATATCTGATCAAGTGGGAATACATCGCTCAATCATATCAGAATGGGCATGCACTCATATCTGATCATGTGAGAACACATCCCACAGTCATATTAGAATAGCCCTCAGTCCCAGACTGAGCTTTCCTGGTAATTGACTAGGTACCTCCATTCAAAGAATGGAAACAACCCTTATATCTAATCAAGTGGGAACACATCCCTCAATCACATCAGAATGGCCATGCACTCATATCTGATCATATAAGACTACATCTCACAGTCATATCAGAATGGCCCTCAGTCCTAGACCGAGTATTCTTGGTAACTGACCAGGCAACTCCATTCAAAGAATGGCAATAGACCTTATATCTAGTCATGTAGGAACCAATCCTACAGTCATATCAAAATGGCTCAACACTCATATCTGACATGGAAGGAACCAATCCTCTCACCATGACAGAATGGATCATCCCTTACATCTGACCATGGAAGGAACCAATCCTCTCACCATGTTAGAATTTCTCACGGACTCATCACTTCCCCTTGGAAGGAACCTTGATCTGGAGAACACTAAGCTTCTCTCTAAAGCACTCAAACTTCACTATGGCTAATGCTTTCATCAACACATCAGCTATATGTTTGTTCGCCGTAACATACTAGAGATTCACTACTCCTCTCTGCACCATATCCTTGATATAGTGATACTTGATCTCGATATGCTTTGACTTGTCATGGAAAACCGGTTTCTCCGACAACTTCACACAAATTTGGTTGTCACAATTCATACAAGTAGAATCCAACTTGATATCAAATAAATCAGACAATAGCTTCCTCAGCCATACTTCCTCACAACTAGATGAACAAGCTATGACATACTCTACTTCAGCTATACTCAATGCCACACAGGATTGTTTCCTACTAAACCGAGAGATCACACCTGATCCCATACTAAAGCGACACCCTAAAGTGCTCTTCCTATCGATGGCACTACCTGCCCAATTTGAATCAACATAATCCTCCAAGTTAATCTTTTGACTCACCTCATACTTGAGCCCATAATCAAATGTACCCCTCAGGTACCTCAAAATATGCTTTGCGGCAATTAAGTGAACATGTCTCAGATCTGGCAAGAACTGGCTCAAGGTGTTCACAGCAAAGCAAATATCTGGTCTCGTGTTTGTCAGGTACATCAAGGACCCAATAATATGACGATACATAGTAGCATCAACCACTTCTAATGAATCATCACTCAATAGCTTCAGGCTCGATGCCATAGGTATGGTCATGGCCTTGTAGTCCATCATCCTGAACCTCTTCAGGATCTCTACCGCATATTTCCCTTGTCCTAGGGAAATTCCATATGCATTCTGCCACACCTCCATGCCTATGAAATAATGCATCATACCCAAGTCCTTCATTTCAAACTCAGCAGCAAGCTTCCTCTTCGTATCAGCAATAAACGCATCCACGCCTGTTACAAACAGATCATCTACATACAGTATAAGCATCACTGGGTTGCCATCTTCAACCTTGTAGTAAAGGTTAGAATCTGCTTTACTCTTGGTAAAGCCCAAACTGGATAGAAAGCTATCAATTCTGTCGTACCATGTCTTGGGTTCCTTTTTCAAACCATACATGGATTTCTTCAATCTACACACATGAGAATCCCTATCATGTGTCTCAAAACCGAGTGGCTGCTCTACATACACTTCCTCTTCTACTACACCATTCAAGAAAGAAGTCTTGACATCCATTTGGTGTATCTTCCATTTCATGACTACAGCCAAAGAAAGTATTGATCTATGGAAGTGTATCTGGCTATAGGTGCAAAATTTTCTTCATAATCTATTCCTTCTTTGTAGGAGAAGCTGCAAGCAACAAATCTTGCCTTATATTTTTCTATGCTACCATCTGCAGCATGCTTGATCTTGTAGATCCATTTGGAAGTTACAACCAACTTCCCTTCTGGTCTTGGGACAACATCCCAAACATCATTCTTCATGATTGATTGATACTCTTTGATCATACCATCCTTCCATTCTTTCTGTTCCGCCGCTTCTTCGTAGTTGGAAGGTTCTTTATCGATGAAATCACATAATAATGCTACATATCCGGAGTAGGACCTGGTCCTCTTTCTTTCTCTGTGATTCTCTTCTGGAGCCCCATATCTTTCCGCAACTTGGATAGCTTCTCATACCCAAGCAGGTTTCCTCTTATGAGGATTATTCTCTTGAGGTGGATCTACAGGTTCTTGAGGTTCTTCAAATTCTTAATATTCTTCTTGAGTTTCTTCGTTCATGGTTGTGTCATGAATTCTGGGTACTTGTGATTCTTTAGGAACTTCAGCAGGCCTCTTTCTGGATTTGTTGTAAGTTGAGTCTTTGTCAAATGTTACATCCCTTCTGATGTTGATCTTCTTGAATCCTAGGAAGTATATTCTGTAAGCCTTAGAGCTTTCAGAGTATCCCACAAATATACCCTTCTTTCCTGAAGGGTCTAATTTTTTCCTCTTTTCTTTTGGAATGTGTATGTACACTGGACAGCTGAATATTTTGAGATGGCTGACTTCTGGTTTCTTGCAGAAAAAGACTTCTTCAGGTGTCTTGTTCTTGAGTACTCTGTGTAGAGTACAGTTCTGTACATACACCGCTGTTTTGGTAGCTTCTGCCCATAGATGCATGGGAATATCTTGATCATGAAGCATTGCTCTTGTAGCTTCCATGATAGTTCTATTCTTCCTTTTTGCAACCCCATTCTATTGTGGATTATATGGAGTGGATAACTCCCTCTTAATCCCTGAGTCTTTGCATAGCTCTTTGAATTCATTTGATTCCATTATCTGATCGAAAGGTCTTGATCCTCTTTTTAGTGTGGTTCTCAATCAAAGCTTTGAATTCCTTGAACTTTCTGAATACTTCATCTTTGTTCTTCATGAATTAAATCCATGTCTTCCTAGAAAAGTCATCAATAAAAGAGACATAGTATACATACCCACTTAATGAACTCGATGACATTGGATTGCATACATCGGAGTGGATGATTTCCAAGATTCCTTTTTCCTTTCTCTCGCGACTTAGAAATGTCTTCTTTGTGTTCTTTCCTTTCGTACGTCCTTTGTAGACCCCATCATGTTTTGCTTGAATTTATGGAAGACCTTCAACAGCTTTTCTTGCAAGTGGTAGTGCTCTGTAATGCACATGTGCAAGCCTTCTATGTCAAATTTCATTTGTCTCTACTGTGTCATGGACCAAGGCTTGTTCTCTTGTTCCCCAATCACTACTGCATCATTAATAGTCTTTCCCTTTGGCCACATTATGACTTGACCATCTATAAATGCAATCCTCATACCTTTTGCATCTAATGAAGATATGGAGAGGAGGTTCTTCTATAGTCCTGGTACAAACAATACTTCATTGTCATAGACTTTCCAGAGTCTAGTTTATAGGAGGATTCCCCACTACCTTTTATTGGATACTGGTAGTCATCTCCAAGTTTCACCTTGTGTGGTGATTCATGTTCTGATAGTTTCACAAAGGATTCCTTGAATCTTGTCATATGTTTGATATCCCCACTGTCTATAAGCCAATAATTGCTTCCATGTGTAATGTTTCCTATGAGAGCGGAAATCAAAACATATTCTTCATCACTAGAAGAATCATCACTTTATTGTCTGAATCTCTTTGTGGAAGGTTCATCATCCTCTCCAACATGAGCATGATGTCTTCTCTTGTTTCCCTTCTTCTTGTGAGAGACATTTTTGTTTCTAGGACATTCTCTAGCATAGTGTCTTTTCTCGTCACATGTATAACATCTGATTCTAGAAAAATCTTTTCTAGTGTTATCTTTGTGAGAGTGCTTACCTCTGGGGTGATGAGAACTTCTTCTAGTTTTCTTGGAGTGTACCATGAGAGCTTGACCTTCACTTCCCATCTTTTCTTCTCAAGCTGCTATTTGAGCTTCTTCTTGAGAGCACTCTTCCCATAGTCTGCTGAACTTGACTAACTTCTTTCTGGCACAGATTCCTTGAATAAAGGAGTCCCATGATCTAGGGAGACCATTCAAGGTGGTCATTACAATATCTGCATTCTCCACTTCTTCATCTACTGCTTCCAGCTATTCCTTGATCTGAGAGACTCTTGTAAAGTAATACTGGATAGTCTCTGCATTCTGTGTCTTTACATTCTTCAGTTGGTTTCTCAGAGTCATCTTCTAGTTTATGTTCTTCCCTTCAAATAGTTTGGTTAGGGCATCAAACGTAGCTTTAGGTGTCTTTAGGGAGGACACCAATGGTATGAGGTGATCCTTGATTGGATAAGAAATAATCCTCTTTTCCATAACCAACTTCTTCTTGTGTAAGGCCTTAGCCTCATCTTCCTCTGGAACTGGAACCTCCTCATTGATATAGGAGTCCAACTCATTTTCTTGCAGGACCAGGGAGATCCTATACTTCCAAGCTTGGAATTTATCATCTCCCTCAAGCTTTTCATCAAGATTGGTATGATGAGACATCTTAACTGAGAACCTCAAATGGAAATACAAAAGATTTAGATCTTACCAGGTCAAGATGTTGGCTTTGGATTTGGAGCTGAAATTCTGCAGCGCTGGTTTAGGAGCAAATTAGGGTTTGGATTTTCCAGAGTTTTGTCCGACCAAATGCTTTGATCTTGATATCTAAACTTTGATTTTGAGGAGGAGATCAATCCAGGCCTAGGCTCACTGAAAAATTCCACTTCTATGGAAAGCCCTAATTTCTGGTAGCAGTGTCGAGTCCAAAACTAAAAAAGCTTAGAATTGGATTCTTCTTCAACAGAAAGATGCACCCTAGGGAGGACAGTTAATCCAACCTTCTTTTGCTGAAAATATGTGGAGAGAGATCCAAAAAGTAGGAATCCCTAGTTCCCACAGCTGCATAGTGTCTTCTTCTTAGGTTAGCTCTGATACCATGTTATATTTTTAACATTATGCTAGCATTATATTAGGATCTTTAACTAAGAGAATAACAAGCACTTCTTTCAAACACAAGAGACAATGAACACGGAGTTTTTCCTCAGGGAAACCATAAATGGAGAAAACCCCACAACTTCCTCAGAGATAGAATCAGCACCAAAAGTAAGACCCCAAAATAGTAAGATGATCTCCCGACAGCAGTAGCCTCTTTCTTCCTAGCCCCAATGTCTTCTTCTTCCTTATCTATGTGCTACAACTGAGTGTGAGTGAGTATGTGATAAATAGAGAGACTCACTCTCTATTTATACTAATTCCTGACTTGACAATAACCTACTAGGGCTGACTTTTCTAGGAGAGTCTAATAACCCTAGTGCCCCAGAACTACGGGGACTTTAACCCTTGACCAATAGGAGGGTTACCCACAATGACTTGACATAAATTGTTTACATTATAGAAACTCCCGATAGGAACATCAGGGCATGGCATGACTCAAATACATTACAGACACATCCCAGAATAAACATCGGGGTTACAATACATAAGAAATACAAGTGAATACATTCTAAAGTTACAATTACATTAACAGTCCTCTGTTTAGTATATAAAAATTTGTATACATTTCTTCCCTCCAATACACATCAGGAATTTTTGCTTCATTTAGCATAGTTTTGGTGGCTTCTTGGACTGTCATGTTTTTCCTTTCCACAATGCCATTTTGCTGAGGAGTCTTCGGGGCTGAAAACTGTCTTTTAATTCCAAGGGTTTCACAAAATTCATCGAATTCATTTGAAGTGAATTCACCTCCATTATCTAACCTTAGACATTTGATTTTTAAAAATTTTCATTCTCAACTTTTTCTTTGAAATTTTTAAATTGCTCAAAAGGTTCTAATTTTTATTTAAGAAATATAACCCAAGTCATCAGTGTATAATAATCTATGAACAACACGAAGTAGTACTCTCCTTGCAAGATTTTAGTTCTTGTTGGTCCACAAAGATCAGTGTAGTTATCTAGCTTTGAAAACCATGCTCTTAGGGCTTGCTTGAGACCAAAGAGTGCCCTTTTTAGTTGCAAACATAGTCTCTATTTTTTGATAAGAGAAAACCTTCAGGTTGGTCAATATAGACCTCCTCTTCTAGTTTCCCATTAAAAAATGCAGACTTGGCATCCATTTGATATACTTTAAAGTTTTTATAACATGAAAATGCCAAAAACATTCTGATTGCTTCAAGTATCACTATGGGCGCAAAGTTTTATTCAAAATCAATACCCTCCACTTGAGCATATCCTTTACACATTAATCTTTCTTTCTTTTTTATCACTTTTCCATCTTCATTGAACTTGTTTTTGAAGACCCACTTGGTTCCTACGATATTTTTGTTTGTAGGTCTTGGAACTAGTTCCCAAGTTTGGTTCTTCTCAATTTGATCCAACTCTTCATTCATGTATTTATCCAATCATCATCTTTGATGGCTTCTGCAAAGTTTGTAGGTTCCACAACTGATAATAAGGCTTTTTCATTAAATAGTAGTATTCTTCTTATATTAACTCCAACATCTTTCTCACTTATTATTTGCGTCTCGGGAAGATTCTTTTGTATTCTCCTAGATGAATCTTTTGTATCAGATCTTGGACAGTATTCATCTCCACTTTATTGTGAGTCTTCTCTTACTACTTTTTATTCTTCTTTGTCTTCTCCATCACGATCACTTTCATCCTTTTGCAAGACTTCCTTTTCTCCTTCATCATCATATTGGATTTTTATTCTTCTTGATTTCATGTCATCTACCCTTGCATCTGTACTTTATATGACTTTGTGTAGCATTTTATTGTAACATCTATATGCTTTCTTGGTGGAAGAATATCCCAAAAATATCCCTTCATCAATTCTAGAGTCAAATCTACCAAGGTCGTCTTCATTCCTTTTTATGTAGCATTTGCTTCCAAACACTCTAAAATATTTAACCGAGGCAGATCTTCCATGCCATAGATGATAAGGGGTCTTGTCATAATTAACTCTCAGTTTTCCTTTGTTTAGTATATAAACATTTGTATACGTTGCTTCCCTCCAATACACATCAGGAAGTTTTGCTTCATTTAGCATAGTTCTGGCAGCTTCTTGGACTGTCATGTTTTTCCTTTCCACAACGCCATTTTGCTGAGGAGTCTTTGGGGATGAAAACTATCTTTTAATTCCAAGTGTTTCACAAAATTCATCGAATTCATTTGAAGTGAATTCACCTCCATTATCTAACCTTAGACAATTGATTTTTAAAATTTTTTCATTCTCAACTTTTTCTTTGAAATTTTTAAATTGCTCAAAAGGTTCTGATTTTTATTTAAGAAATATAACCCAAGTCATCAGTGTATAATAATCTATGAACAACATGAAGTAGTACTCTCCTTGCAATATTTTAGTTCTTGTTGGTTCACAGAGACCAGTGTAAACTATTTCCAATGGATGTGAGGTTGTATGCTCTTTTGTTTTGAAGCTGGATTTAGTATGTTTCCCATCTTGGAAATGTTTACAAACTGATTTTAGAGGTTTCACAATTTTTGGAAAGTCCCTTACAACTCCATTATTACTCACTTTCATAATATTTTCAAATTTTAAGTGCCCCATCTTCTATGCCACAACCAACTTTCATCAATCATACTAATGTAGCATTGTTCTTCATTTTATAGGATGTATGCATTACTTGAATTCCTTACAACAGTCCCAACAAGTATTCCTGAGTCCTTTTTTCTAATTTCACATTTCTCAGAGTACAAAATGCATGTGTGCCTTTAATCACATGTTTGACTTACACTAAGGAGATTAGGCTTTAGGTATTCCACTAGAAACACAATTTTAGCTTTGATCTTATCGTTGATAGTAGATGTACCTTTGCCAATTATTTTGGAAGACATATTATCCCCAAAAGTAACTTTTCCCCTATTACATTTTCTTAGCCTTATGAATTTGTTTGGATCTCTTGTCATATGTTTTGAACACCCATTATCAATATGTCATAAATTCTTCTTTTTTGTCGCACATAGAGAAATCATGGATATCTCCTCCTCTTTCTTTTTCTTCCAATCCTTTCTCTGTTTTTTTTCTTGAAATTTTTTTGTAGCAGCCTTCTTTGTAGGAGTCATTATTTTACAATCTCTTGCTATATGTCCATGGTTATTACATTTGTAACACTCTATGCCATATTTTAGAAGAGGTGCAAAAAAGTTATGGTTTCTTAGTTTTGGTTTGATATTAGATGCAAGCTTCTTGTAATCACAAAACTTTCCATATTCTCTGTAGTTTAGGGCTTTATGAACAAAATTATTACAAGAGTAGCAATGACCAAAAAATATCTGATGATATCTTCTTGTCATTGGTCTTCTAGGCATCACATTAGTTCTATCTCTGTCATGAGAGGATAGAGAAAATTTCTTGATTTCTTCCTTTTGAATTGGACTCTTCAGTGCAACAACATAGCTTCTTTTATTTATACCTTGGTTTGTGAGGGAGGATCATCCTGACTTCTTTTCTTTGTCATATCCTAATATTTATCTCTTGATGGTTTTTGGCTTCTCAATATGTCATCTAGATTATTTGAACTGTTTTACAACTTTGTCTTCATAGATTCTTCATGAAGCTTCCTTTTAAGGTGCATAATCTCTTCTTCAAGCCTTTCATATTCTTGTATTCTCTTTTTGAACAGCAAATATAGGTCTTCTTCAATCTTCTTGGCCTTTCGAAGCTGGGTATTTAAGTCATTAATCATTTGGTTTGATTGTTTGTTTTTCTTTCTACATTTTTCGAGTTCTTCAAGAGCACTAATGAGTTTAGGTTTTAGGTCCACTTCTCCTTCCTCATCTGATTCACCATCTTGAGCTTGAGTTTCTATTCCCATGAATAGAATTTATGTTTCCTCACTTCCACTTGTGTTTTCATCTTCACTATCTTCCATGGTGTAAAAGATCTTCTTCCTCTCATTAAACTTCTTCTTGTTTTCGGTCTTGTCCTTTTTGAGCTTCTTTGATGCTTCTCTCTCATCACTATCATCTTGTTTAGGATATGGAAATTTTGAAGCAAAGTGTCTGATTCTTCCATAATTAAAACACTTTAGAGGCAGATTCCCTTTATACTTTCCAGTACCTCTCTCAAGTTTCTTGATGAACAGAGCTTCTTCATCATATGAACTCTCTAAGTGATTCTTAGATCGGGTTTCAAAATTCTTTGGTTCTATTGAGACCTTAAATGTTGCTTCTTTTCTTGAATGTTCATTTTGTCATGTTCTCATCTCATATGCAGTGAATATCCCATGTAGTTCATCTACTATCATGAGATCAAGATCATCTTGTTCTTCTAGAGTAGATACTTTTGAGTCATACTTCATGGGCATGATTATTAGTACTTTGTCAACGACTTCTCTCTCCTTTTTTTCTCCTCCAAGGCCTCTAATACCATTGACAACTTCATCCGCTCCTAAAATATTCTGCAATAGTTTCTTCCTCTTTCATTTTTAGACTTTCAAACTATCCTTTGTATGTTTGAAGTTTGGATTTTTTACTTTGGATACTCCTTTATAGAGACATTTTAATTTTTCCTAGGCATGTTTGGTTCTCTTGCATTGCATCACTTTTACAAACACTGAATTTGTTAAACAACTTAAAATTGCATTCAGGGCTTTTGCATTGGCATAATATTGGTTTAGTTCATCTATGTCTAAGGGTAGGTTGTCTGGTACTTTATACTCTTTTTCAACAGACCTTCAGACTTTGTATCCAAGACACATTATATGGAACTTCATTCTTACACTCCAGTATGCATAATTATCTCTGGTAAATAATGGAGGTATGTTGGTGGATAACCCTTCTTGTTGATCCATAATGGTTTTTAATAGGATCTTCCTTCCAGTAATTTAAACTATAACGGAGGATCCTACTCTGATACCAATTCTTGGAATATTGAACAATACTGAGAGGGGTGGGGTGAATCAGTATTGATAACTTTTAACAATTAAAAAGCACTTTTATTGTTATTCATTAACACATATAAACAACAAGATACAAAGAACACAACTTTATCGTGGAATCCTAATTGAGAAAACCACGAACACTTTCTATTATTGTAAAATTATATTTTACAAAAGTTTATGCCTGCTTCTACAGACAAGGATGATGCTACACCCTATTAACCAATAACTACTGAAAGGAGGTTACGACCACTTGATTTTATCAACTGCTATTGAAAGGATTCTACGACACCCTGTTTACCAACTACCACTAGAAGGAGGCTACAACCCCCTTGTAGGCATGTAGCATGCCCTAGCACCACCGGGCCACCCTAATATGATTATTTGATCTCTGACTTTTGTACACCTATGGATCTTCTAATGTCATGTACAGAGACACTTATTTGAGATTTTAAATAATTGTTTATATACCCTCAAACATATATTTTCATCTAATAAAAACGTATCTTTATCGTGAATTTTCACAAACAAAAACCAATTTGAAATTACCTCTATGTTTATCATTTTCAACTCTATTTTAAATTTATCAATAAAAACCTTCCACAGTTACTTTTCCACAAGAGCCTTTCCGTAACGGCTTTCCACAATGATCATTTCTGCAACTACCTTTCCGCAATTAACCTTCCACTTTTAAGCTTTCCGCATTTACCTTTCCGCAATTACCCTTCCGCAATTGTGAGTTGCGGATTGCAGATCTGCTTTTGAATTTTCTTGAAACTACTTCTGTAATTCCCTTTTCGCAAAAGCTCTTCCACAATTGTAGATTGTGGATTGTGGGTCTTATTTTCGACTTTTCTCAAACTTGACTTCCACAATGATCTTTCCATAGTTTTAACAAGCTTGCACCTTGGCATTGTAGAAACTGTTATAGACCATTGATCTCTCTCTTATGATCTGGGACGTCCACATCTTCACTCCATAGGAACTTACTGTTATAATTCTTCTGACTCTAGTTGTCCAACTTTTGTTCTTTTAGCTTCCACAAAACCTCTTTGGACTATTTCATCAATGTTTCCTTCTGATCTTATGTTGACAACAATGTCAATTTAATCAATAGCCTTTAATCAATAATATTTTGTTATTCCTTTTTCATTATTGAACTCCTTTGACATCAATGAAAACCATATTCAACATCATTCCCTACAAAATTTGAGACCATTTGGTGCCATTCGAAGCCCCTAAAGTCAAGACTAATCAACCCCACTTTGCCCAAAATTGTTCCTTTGTTTGGAAATTTTATCTTAGGTCATTATGATGACCTATCAGAGCATGATCTTAGCACTTATTGGATTTCTCTATTCATGTTTCTTGATGATAATCTCCCTCCATTATAAATTGAGACTAAAGACATTAACGGTGGAAGAGAAGAAGGTGAAGAAGATAATTCTAAGTATAAGAAGATTAGGGAAAAACTAGGATTTGAAGATATGGATGATAAGGAGGATATTGAGGACCTTAAAACATTCATGAATACAACTCTTGAAAATATGACCAAACATTTTATGCAAGGGTTTGAAATGTTGGCTAGCCAACTTGGGGGCAAGTCAACACCCGAGATTAGTAATAGTACACCTCATGATGAGAAGAAGACCTATGGGGAAGCTATTTTTTCAAATATTAGACCTCATAAACGACCCCATGAATTACGGAATCATACTAGACCTATAATTCCTAAGTTTTTAGAGTCCAAATAGGGCCCTTACACTACTTATGATGTGAAGGGCAATTCCTAAGTGTGTATTTCCAGTTAATCCTATGGTTGAAGAAGATGCATTGAAAATGGCTATTTTACATCTTGAAGGGGAAGCTAGTGATTAGTGGTTCCATGGTATCAGAACCTTGGGACATGAACAAATTTTATCATATAAGGGTTTATCCAATGCCTTAATGGAGATGTTTGAGAGGAAAGACCCTGAACTTCCTATCAAAGAACTAGCACAATTAAAGCAAGTTAGAACTCTTGAAGCATATATGATAGAATTTGAAAAGCTCTCAGTAATGGTTTCTGATCTTTCTATGGCTAGGTTGGTTTTACTATTTACTGGAGGATTGACAGAACCTTTGAAAGTGATCATGAAATCCCACAATCTAGCTACATTGAAAGATGCCATGAATTTGACAAGAGAGTTGTAGAATGTGTTGCCAAAAACCAGATTTCCCCCTAAGCCTGATTTTCCTTCCAAATTCCAAGATGGGAGGAAACCATGGCAAAAGAAATATTTTGTCAAGGAGAACAAGGAAGGGCCAAGCAAAGAATAACTCAGAAGAAATAAGTTTTGTTTCATCTGTCAACAACCTTGGGTTTCGAGACATAGATGTGCAAAAAGGAAGGCACACTACATTGAGGTTTTCCCTAAAGATGAGGAAGAGGGAGGAGAGGAAGAAATATAACTTGCAGGCCAAGAAGAGCAATATGAAACAATAGAAGAAGAATAATCCACCCCTGCGACATGAAAAATTGTAGTACTTTTAGCTGTACCTAGATTTCACACGCTTAGGCTCACGGGTAAAATACAAGGTCAAAAGCTTACGATCCTAGTGGATGGAGGAGCCACTCATAACTTCATGGATGCAGCCTTGGTGGAGAGGATAAAGTTACAAGCTGAAAATTTTTATGGTTTCACAGTCATCATTCTAGGTAACAATTCTATGGACTGCACCAAATGGATTCCAAAGCTCCAAGTTACTATAGGAAATCATACTATTACTGACAATTTCTATGTAGTGAATGTGGCTAATGCAAATGTGCTTTTTGGGAGTCCAATTGGTTGTATTCTCTAGGGAATCATATAGTGAACTATCAATTCTATGAAATGAGGTTCAAAAATTCAGAGGGGAAACCCATCTTGTTGAGAGGAATGTGCACTTACCCAAATCAAGTGGTGTCCTCTCATAGTATGAGGTCTATCTTGAGGCATGGAGACATAGAATGGGCTAATGAATGTTTGATTTCATCTTCTAAGACTCACTTGAATGTTTCCAAGCATCCTAAGGAGATAGAGCAGTTATTGAGTAAGTGTGAGAGGGTTTTTGGAGACCTTTCCCTAGGGAGACCACCAGATAGAGGGGTGGAACATACCATTGAGTTAGATATAGGAACCCAACCTATCAAAATGCAATCCTATAGGCACCCCAAAAGGATTCGAGATGATATTGAGGTGGCCATTAAAGAACTTTGAAGTTGGGTAACATAAGGCCTAGTTCAAGCCCATATGTTTCTTCAGTTGTTATGGTAAAGAAAAAAGATGGAACTTTGAGAATGTGCATTGATTTTAGAGCTTTGAATAAGAAGATAGTGAAGAATAGATATCCCATCCCAAGGATTGATGAGATCATTGACGAGCTCCATGGATCCAATTTCTTCTGAAATATTGACCTTAGATCTGATTATCATCGAATTTAAATGAAGGAAGAAGACATACCAAAGACTGCTTTCAGATGCCACTATGGTCACTTTGAGTTTGTTTCCATACCCTTTGGCTTGAAAAATGCTCCTGCCACATTCCTATCATGCATGAACAATATATTCCACAAGCAACTTCATAAGTTTGTACTAGTTTTCTTTGATGACATTCTTATTTAGAGTAAAACATGGAAGGAACATTTGCATCATCTAGAAGTGGTATTAAAAATTTTACACGATTAATCTTTGTTTGCTAAGCTGTCAAAATGTGAGTTTGGTTTGATAGAACTTTTGTATCTTGGACACATCATTGGTCAAGATAGTGTGAAGGTGGATATAGAAAGAATAAAAGCCATTATAGAATGGCCTCATCCCAAAAATATCACTAAAATGAGAGGATTCATTGGAATTTGTACTTATTATAGAAAGTTTGTGAAGGGGTTCTCCCAAATCACTTCACCTCTCACTGATTTGACAAAGAATGATGTTTTCCAATGGCATTAAGAGGCTGAAAAAGATTTCCAAAGAATGAAAGAGGTAAGAAGCAATTGTCCTATTCTAGCATTGCCTAATTTTTCTAAACTATTTGTCTTGGAATGTGATGCAACAGGAGAAGGCAATGGAGCAATCCTAAAGAAAGGACAACACCCAATAGATTTCGAGAGTAGGAAGCTACAACCAAATGAGAAGATTTGCTCTATTTATGATAAATAAATGTTAGCCATCATGCATGCTTTGATCAAGTTTAGGCAATACTTGGTGAGAAATAAGTTTGTGGTCAAAATTGACCATAACAACTTAAGGTACTTCCTCACTCAAAAGGCTCTAAATGAAAGGAAGCAAAACTGGGTGAGTAAGATTCAAGCATTTGATTTTGATATTGAATATGTGAAGGGCAAGAATAATGTGGTATCAGATGCCTTATCTAGAAGACCTTCTATTTCTCTAATGGATGTTGTAGAAAATTGGAAAGCTATATTAGAAGTAGAATATGCCAAGGATAAGCTTTCTTGTGATATTTTTGATGGGACTAACCATGATGATAGGTATAAGGTGTTGGAAGGAATCATATACTACAAAGATAGAATCTATTTGGTAATGTTGGTATCAGACATGTCCCACCAAATTTTTGTATTTTGGCAGCGTGTATGTAAAGAAGGTACCCTGATTTACTACTTCTAGAATGCTCATAAATATTTATGTTTAAGTGATTTCCCCTAAATCTACAATCTTTTCATTGTCCTCCATTAAATTTTCCTCATCTCCCTAAATTCTGTCAAATTTGCCAACTTCCTTGTTATCTAAACTAATGTAAAGAAGGTACCTTGATTTACTGTTTCTAGAATGCTCATAAATATTTATGTTTAAGTGATTTCCCCTAAATCTACAATCTTTTCATTGTCCTCCATTAAATTTTCCTCATCCAAGTTCCTTGTTATCAAAACTAGATCTGGTGAGTCGTGAGTATTTGCTACAAAGAAAGCCATCTATTTTATCAAACCCTTTTGCCCATTATTATTTTAAAATAAAAAGTCTTATATCTTTTTGTTTTAAAGTAATAGTTTTTATTAAAACTAGAACAAAAACATAAAAACCCTTTTTTTATTATTTTAAAATAAAAAGTCTTATATTAACGTGTCATGTTGCATTTTCATGAAAGAGATTTTTATCAAAGATGCTGGTGTTTGAGCTTTAAGTCTTATCTCAAGAGAAGGCCATGGTATCCAGTTTTCTCGTCCAAACTGCACATGAACGGAGATAAGTGTTGACTATGAATTTCTTCTAGTTTTCGATTGTCCTGTTATATAAAGTTTTATATGAATCATTTTCTAATAAATGTGGGATTATTCCCACTGCAAATGTAAACGCCTACAGAAGTAAGGCTGTAGCTACCAAGTGTTCAGCGGACATGCTCACACCGAGGTAAAATTTCAGTGCTGAGTCCACCACCTGTGCAATGAACCAATGAAGACCAACGTTGATGAAAGAAGGATGCCCGAAGACATCAAAATAAGCATCGATAACGCAACACCAAGTGTCGGAGCCCGCCAGTCGTTTCTTCAATCAACATGTTGCCATTTAGCGAGTTCACTCAAGTATGCATGCAATACAGAGTTGTGTATGGGAATTTTTCCGGGATATGCAGAAAAAAATCGCCATGGAGAGGTGAAGATTCAACAAATTCAAAGAACATATTGTGCCATCCCTGTGACTCGAACTTGTCACCTGAGCACCAATAACATGTGTTTTTGCAAAGGTTCCTTTGATTGAGATCAAGTTTAAGGCATTGTTTTTGTTCTTGGTGCTTCCAAATCTGTTTCATTTCATGCCTTAACAGAAGGAAAGGAGGCTCATAAACCAAGCCGGCTGCGACCAGGAGAAAGTTTATCTCGGTCACCTTTCAAAGAAGAACGGGAGGGGCCTGCCGCTGCATACCCACCAGAAAATTCATGAGTGTTCAAAGTCAAAGTGACATTATCCAAGTGTCCGATACTGTAAAGTAATAGCACAAGTCTTCACCGGATGTTAAGTATCGAATGTCAAAAGTGTCACGCTGTCTACAACAGAGTATGTTAAAACAGAGCACCTAGCAGCTACTTCCATGATTTAAGGCATTGATCCAGTATTCAGATACGTGATGATTTCCCAAAAGATAAAATTGACAAGTGACAACATAGTAGTCGTAGGTGTCGATTTCTTTTCTTCCTCAAACATATCACTAGATTATTTTTGGAAAAACAGTTCCATATTTGAAGCATCGATCACCAGTCAACAATGGATCAGAATCTTTAGGCATCAATCCCATGTTTCCAGTGGACTCCAAATTGAGGGTATCCAACTCAGCAGCAATCGAACATTCAAGATTACCTGTGGCAGGGAATTTCTGGAGAATTAAGATTAGAAATCAAAGTCTAATCTATTCCTAATCTTAGCAGTCTCACATCTTTGTAGCTGAACCAACGATTTTTGTTTTAATATCTTATCCTAATAAGCTGCAGATGGCAGTAAAAAATCAAGCAGCTTCCAAATTCTATGTATCTCATTTGAGTTTGTTGATAGAATTTGTCACGTCCCGGTCTTGACCCCATTACATTAGATGTATATGATGTATATATTGTAAATGATCATGGTGTGGAGCTAAAGGCCAAGGCCACACCATTGATTGGTAATGCTATGTTTTGGATTTAAATTTGCCGCCGATGGTATATCGGGGCATGCGGCACATATTAAGTTTTAGCATCATGTAAATATGCATCTATAATAAAAATAAACACAACCAGCTACGGTCGCGGCAACTAAATCGAATGGGGCATGATTTTCTAAGGATAAGGGGGGGAAATATTTAACCTATGGGCCAATGGGGAAAAGCCAAATGTCTATGAGAAAACCCATCAAATTGTCAACTACCTTTCTTGTCTTTTTCCCCAATCATTTATTTCTGCCAGAATGTGATTGAGTTAGTTATTGCATGGAAGGGGAAGAGTATGGGCAACCAAATTCGAATTGGGCAGAGACCCATTTTTGAAAAACGTGTTCTGACTTCCTTGGCAAGGAAAATGTCCAAAAACGTATGCCATTCTGCCATACATCCACGTTTTTCATTTTTCAGGCCATTCTTCTTCACGTTGGGGCGTTTTGGGAGCAGCTGGAATTTTTTCTGTGTCTTTCATTCCACGATTTTGGTTGTTGGCTTCATTTTTCCCATGGGTTGGAGCTCGTTTTTGTAGTGCCAGGGACTGGGTTGTCTTCCTCACGTTGTTGGAGCTGCTGGTGCATTTTCCATTCACGTTTTTGGAAGTTCCATGTGTTTTTACCATGGCTGTGAAGAGCCATTCATGTTTTTGGCTGTCTCACTGACTACTGATCTCACGCACAAACTATTTGGGGCGTTTTCCCCTACTGTGAGTTGTGTTCACTGATAAGCTTCAGGACTGTGTGTTTTCCCCCACGTTGTGGGCCGTTTTTGCTGTTACATTTGGGGCTGTGTAATTCCTTTCCCCCTGTTTAAACTGTGGTAGCTAAATTGGTTGCTTGAGTGCAATGGTTGGTCTTTGGACTGTGTGAGGAGCAAGGATTTTGGCTTGGTTGCTTGATAAACCTGGTGCTGGAACCCACACAGACAGAGCTAGAGGGCTGGCCTTCTTCTCCATCACCCCTGAATAGCACTGGAAGGGAATGTAGGGCCTGAGGGACTGTGTAGCAGAGAAGGGACTGATTCCTTGTGTTGGGTGTGATTGGGTGTTTTAGAGGTCAGGCTAGTTCTGGTGTAGGTGTTCTTGGCTCTGTAATGAGCTCACCAGCTTAGCAATTTGCCTTCTCCAGCTCCTTAATGGCCTGATAAACCCAACTGAGTTGGCTTGGCTGTGTTCCGGTTATCCTTGGCTATGTGTCAGCCTGCTAGTTCCCTTATTCCTTGGAGAATCATGCCCAGCTCGGGGGTGGCAGCATTGCTGAGAGATTGATGAGCACGCTGGCCTATGGTTGGGTGGAACGTTGCAGCGACGTAGCTGGTTGCGGAGCAAAGCTTTCATAAGATAAGTGATCTTGTGTGTTTTACCTCTACAATTTTATATTTACTGTTAACGAAAATGAAATGAACATGTTGAAATAATGAATTGTGTGAATGCATGTTGTTTTCCGCTGTGCAAGACGAATTAATTAAGCTGTGTATGATGAACAATTAAATTTGTGCATGTTATACTGTCATGCATTCTGTTTTAGCATTGTATTTTAAGCCTGTACATGTTCATGGGCGGTTAGCCCGGTCTGATAGAGCTGGTAGTCGCGTCCTCTTTGCTGGTCGGAGGCATGGGGACGTGACAAAATTTTATTCCTAAATATTTGTAACAATCCAGGTCATGTAATTAATATATATATTTCATCGGTTTGTAATGAGGGGGAGAGAGTTCCAACCAAGAGGCTGAGAGTGTATTAGGGGTTGGAGATCAGACTAATACTCTTATTTGTTTGTAAGCGTGCATTTCATTTATATGTTTATAAAAATGTTTTGAAGTTATTATATTCAAGATGAGCTTGTTTTGTTTTAATATTTGAAATGATAAATGTTTTATCTTGTTCATAATTTTTTCCTTTGGACAGATTTTCTTATACCTGGATTCTTATGAATAAGTCGTATGTTTATCGATGATTTGGAGAAAGCTTGTCATCTCCTTATATAAGTTCATTCTCGTAATCTTTCTTCCTTGTTTATGTTTATGCATCCACTGTTGAGTAATCTGATATGTTAGCGTGATCTCTGTTTCTTTTACATTTTTTATAAAACCATAAACCCAATCATCCATTTACCAAAGCCATTTAAACTTTATTCAACCCTAGAGCTTAAGATCTACTAGCCACGCTCTCTCTATAGTCAAGGTGCATCTTTTAGCACTAACATCTTTTGGCGTCATTGTTGGGGATGGAAGTGAAGATTATCTTCCCTGGGAAGAACCACAATGATCAGATCCAACTCTTGATGGTAGACAGGGCATGACATTAGTTTGGCTGCAATTTTCTACCTGGCGAATCCACTATTTGAAGATTCATAATGACATCAAATGAACGAATGGTTGTCATTGTAGTTGCAAGGTTTGCTCCACTCAAATTTTTAGCTATTCTAGGCTTTCCAAATATAGTACCTATCATGGACGAGCAGGGAGGTTTTCTTCCATGATTTAGAGAGAAGAAAGAGGACAATCCAGCACATCATGTCATTAAATTTCATCAATACATGGATCAGTTGAGTATGCATCATGAAGATGTATTAATGAAAATGTTCATGTACTCATTGGATGGCTATGCTAGGCAATGGTATAAATCCCTTCCTTCTTCTAGTATTTCTTCTTTGAAGGACTTTCATGATGCCTTTTATTTATATTCAAAGAAGATTTACCCAACTGAGAAACTTTTTGAGCATTGTTGTGAGGGATATGCTACACTCAGGATTTTATAGATTATGTTTCTAGCAATACAAATGAAAGGGGGGATAATATTGAGAAAGAAGAGGATGATTCATTGTCATATGTAGCTTCTGCTAAATATGTTTTACAACAGGAGGATTTTCAGCAGTCAGATATTGAATTTGATGACAATAATACTTTGGATGCATTTGGCATCAATCCAAATGTTTCTTATAATGATGATTATGATACAAAAGCTAGTCCAAGTTTGCTTGAAGATCATATTACTGGTGATAATTTTTAGAAAACTTCAGTTTGTCATTAGAATTTTATCAGGGTTCTCCAATTTTTGATGAATATGATGATGATCTTGGAAAGAAAGATCCAGATATGTGTGATGTGGCAAAATCTAATCAACAAGTTCATGAAGACATTTAGTCCATATCCATGAACAACCGGAGCCAATGTATGACAGTTATCCATCTGAAGGCAGCATGGAAGAGGAGGACTAGCTTGTTGATTCTCATGATGACATTATTGTTAATGTTGTCCAAGAAATTGTGGAGCAAATTCATGATGATCTCGATTCCTTTGATTTTCAATGTCTGAATGATTTTCATGGCACAATGGATTTACAAGGACAACCTTTTCATTTCAAGTAGGAGGCAAAGGTAACCTTTTGTTGTCAAAATTCCACTTCTTTTGTTTTATGCAATATGATGGCCATCTATATGGAAGAAGTCAAAGGTTATTTGTTTTCAAACAAAGAGGAATGTATGCATGGGTGATTATTTTATGTGGATCGACATGTTTCTGATCTTGGTTTTAAGGATCCATTTGCAGCCTTGTTGGAGTCATATTTTTCAAACTTTAAAGGTTTCATATTTCATTATTTCACTGGCACTTCTGGGTGAGTATTGTTTTCTGAAGGAGTTTCTATCACTGTTGTTATATTTCAGAGATTATTTATTGATCAGTGGCATAGATGAGATCATCTCAGTCTTGAAATTCCTTGAATGGTTATTGTGGAAGTCTTCCTTTACTTGACCAAGTTGCAGATATGGTTAGAGGTAGGGTAGCGTAGGAAATAAGCTCGCTTCCCGAGTATTTGTTTTCCTTTAGTGCTATAGGTGCATTAGTTAGTTTGCTTGAATAAGTGGCAGATTTTGAAAGTTTGCAGAGGTTGGTTGTACATCTGACTCCATAGGCCAATGGAAAGGCCATTGGAACTGCTAGGTTCTTGGCAGGTCGCAAGGAACATGCCATCCCCAGAGGGAGACGATGTTGGTACCAAATTTGTCTCACAAATTTTTGTATTTCGACAGAGTGTATGTAAAGAAGTTATCTTGATTTAATGTTGCTAGAATGCTCACAAATATTTCTGTTTAAGTGATTTCCCTTGAGTCTATACTCTTTTCATTGTCCTCTATCAAATTTACCTCATCTCCCCAAATTTCGTCAAATTTGAGTCTTCGCTACAAAGAAATCCCTGTAGATCTCGTGAGTCTTTGCTACAAAGAAAGCCATCTATTTTATCAAACCCTTTTTCCAAATATTATTTTTAATAATTATTATTATTTTAAAATAAAAAGTCATATCTTTTTGTTTTAAAGTAATAGATTTTATTAAAAAATAAAACAAGAAAAATAAAATAAAATAAAATTATAGTTTTTCTTTTTATCCATTCATTAGCTTAATGTTATTTTTAACGTGTAATGTGGGATTTTCATAAAAGAGCTTTTGATAAAAGATGTTAACGTTTGAGCTTTAAGTCTTATTTCAATACAACAACATGGTTTTCAAACTTTTCGTCCAAACACCTCATGATGATGATGATGATGTTTAACGTCCACTAAGATCAAACTTTGGTCTATTAGACCCAAACAAACAAATTAATTAGTTTGTTTTAAAATTGTATTCCTATGCTCAAAGAGCTTAGTGAGAAGCGTCCCGGGTTCACTATAATTTTGACAAGTTAAAAGGCTAGGAAGGTCGGTATTGCAACAAAGATTAGGAAACTGAGACCTAATGTGGGTGTACGCAGAGAACTCTAAGAGGAAGTGGTTTTCATCTTCAATGTTCCTATTCTCACATAGATGACAGATCCTTTCCACCCATGGTGTTTTAGGAACTTTCCAACGACCAGTTTCACTATGGAGCTCATGAGTTTTCGTTCTTATCTTGGCTATATTAATTTTTTTCTTTGAACTCGTTAAAACAAAGAGATACTTTTGATCTTCCAGAGTAAGGTTGATGACCTTATTATTATATCTTAATTTTATTTTAGCCTCTAAATCTTTCTCACACTACAACTTCTCTTTAAACTTAGAAGTAGCTATATTTTTAATGTTATTAATATTTTGCAATGCAACATTTTCGTTGATCTCCTAGTGGTTTAACCAAGCCCTGGTATCTTTATATCAACCTCACTTGACCCTTTGGTGGTTTTGGCTAGAATTAAAAGCTAGCTTTGGAAGTCTATGGTCTCCCATGTTATTGATTTTGTGTTTGTACAACAGGAGCCTAGTCATAGCTAGGTTCTCTATAGGGGAAAGACTCACTTTTATAAGGAGAATAGGATAAGGTGTATTGCTTTTAATTTTTAGGTTATACGTTATAAAACGCTTCTGGATTTGCTCAATCTTCCTCCAAGATTCTCTAGAGATGCTGCAACCCCAAACCTCACAACCATACAATATAACAAGAGTGACTAAAGTTTCAAAGATGAGCTTCTTTTTATCCCACATCACAAGGTTTGTTGCTTTACAATTATTTTCAAGACCAAAATAAGCTTTCCACCCTCCATTAATCCTTTTCTCAACACTATAGTTTCAGTTGAGCTTGTGATGAATATCAATTCCTAGGTATTTGTAAGAAGACACTTCCTCCAAGTTGCTATTGTCATACACAAAATTAGCGTAAGTGTTCTTCTTGGATTTGATAATCATAACTTGTGTTTTGTGAGTGTTGACAATCATACCCATGGTAGAGCAGAAATCCTTAAGAATTCATAGTTTCTTATCAAGATCAGATGGATCCCTTTCAAAAAGAACAATATCATTAGCATATATAAGAAAGATGATGACTATCCCAGCTAAGAACGTGCCAATACAACATGTTTTTTCTTAACAACCTTCTAGCTTATCGATGTAAATGCCAAATAAGGTAGGGAAGAGGTGGAAACCTTGTTTAACTTCGATATTGCACTTAATATCTCTCGACCACCCTTCATTGCTCTTAAACTTGGCAATTACATTCTTATTGTGGAAGCCCTCAACTCGAAGTGAACCTTTAGCTCCTCTAATCTATTCCAAAGGTATATCTAGGTAATGTATCGAAAGCCTTTCTAAAGTCCACAAAGAAACAAAAGAGATTGGATTTATCATTACGACATTCCTCCACAATGATCCTCAGGGTGACGAGGTGGTCCGTTGTTGAGTGTTGCCTTCTAAAACCCGCTTGGCCTTTAGCCCACTTACCTTCATTTTCAAGCCATCTGCTGATCTTCTTTTCCAAAATAATACCATATACCTTGGCTAAGATGGGGCTAATCATAACGGTTCGATAATTAGAGAGGTTATTTGTATCCCCGCTTTTAAAAATAGTAATAATAAGGTTTTGAGTCCAAGGTTTAGGAAACCCTTGCTTAACTTCTTGATTTAAAATCTTGTAGATGTGAGAGATGAGGACAAAACCAAGCTCTCTCACTACACATTGATTTAATTTTTGGATAGCCTTTCATATAAAGTTTTATATTAATCATTTTCTGTTAAATGTGGGATTGTCCCCACTGCAAATGTAAACGCGGACATAAGTAAGGCTTTAGCTACCAAGTGTTGAGCGGACATGCTCACACTAAGGTAAAATGTTAGTGCCAAGTCCACCACCTGTGCAAAGCACCAATGAAGGCCAACATTGATGAAAGAAGGATGCCTGAAGATATCAAAATAAGCATCGATAACACAACACCAAGTGTCAAAGCCCGCCAGTCGTTTCTTCAATCAACATGTTACCATTAAGCGAGTTCACTCAAGTATGCATGCAATACAGAGTTGTGTATGGGAATTTTTCCTGGATATGCAGAAAAAAATCGCCATGGAGAGGTGGAGATTCAACAAATTCAAAGAACATATTGTGTCATCCTTGTGACTCGAACTTGTCACCTGAGCACCAATAACATGTTTTTTTGCAAAGGTTCCTTTGATTGAGATCAAGTTTAAGGCATTGTTTTTGTTCATGGTGCTTCCAAATCTATTTCATTTCGTCACTTAACAGAAGGAAAGGAGGCTCATAAACTAAGCCGACTGCGACTGGGAGAAAATTTATCTCGGTCACCTTTCAAAGAAGAACGGGAGGGGCCTGCATACCCACCATAAAATCTGCGTGCAACAAAAGTATATGAAAGTTGTATTCTATGACATCCTTGGATTTGGTGTTGCAAAAATGATCAGGAGAATTGTTGGGTAGCTCATGAAGAAGATTTCGAATCAATTGAAGATGCAAGCAAGCAAGCGATCAGAGTGTGAGCGTCGTGTTCTTAATTTTGCAAAGTTTTTTCGGAAGGAAATGATTATGACAAGGTGCTGATGTATTTTCAAAGAATTAAAGTTTGAGGGACAAGTGTTAAGGCTTATCAAGCGCCCACGTAGAAAATTCATAAGTGTTCAAAGTCAAAGTGACATTATCCAAGTGTCCGATACTGTAAAGTAATAGCACAAGTCTTCACGGGATGTTAAGTATTGAATGTCAAAAGTGTCACGCTGTCTACAACAGAGTATGTTAAAACAGAGCACCTAGCAGCTACTTCCATGATTTAAGGCATTGATCTAGTATTCAAATACGTGATGATTTCCCAAAAGATAAAATTGACCAAGTGACAACATAATTGTCGTAGGTGTCGATTTCTTTTCTTCCTCAAACATATCACTAGATTATTTTTGGAAAAACAATTCCATATTTGAAGCATCGATCACTAGTGAACAATGGATCAGAATCTTTAGGCATCAATCCCATGTTTCTAGTGGACTCCAAATTGAGGGTATCCAATTCAGCAGCAATCGAACATTCAAGATTACCTGGGGCATGGAATTTCTGGAGGATTAAGATTAGGAATCAAATTCTAATTTTAGCAGTATCTTTGTAGTTGAACCAATGATTTTTGTTTTAATATCTTATCCTAATAAGCTACAAATGGCAGTAAAAAATCAAGCAACTTCCAAATTCTTTGTATCTCATTTGAGTTTGTTGATAGAATTTTATTCCTAAATATTTGTAACAGTCCAGGTCATGTAATTAATATATATATTTCATCGGTTTGTAATGAGAGGGAGAGAGTTCCAACCAAGAGGCTGAGAGTGTATTAGGGGTTGGAGATTAGACTAATACTCTTATTTGCAGGCATGCATTTCATTTATATGTTTATAAAGATGCTTTGAAGTGATTATATTCAAGATGGGCTTGTTTTTTTTTAATATTTGAAATGATAAATGTTTTGTCTTGTTCATAATTCTTTCCTTTGGATAGATTTTCCTATACCTGGATTCTAATGAATAAGTCGTATGTTTAGCAATGATATGGACGGAGCTTGTCCTCTCCTTATATAAGTTCATTCTCATAATTGTTCTGCCTTGTTTATATTTATACATCTATTGTTGAGTAATCTAATATGTTAGCCTGATTTCTATTTCTTTTACATTTTTTATAAAACCATAAACCTAATCATCCATTTACCAAAGCCATTTAAATTTTATCCATCCCTAGAGCTTAAGATGTGCTATCCATGATCATTCTATAGTCAAGGTGCATCTTTTAGCGCTAACAAGTCCCTAGTCCGAGTTTGGAGGAGAAAGTCTTGAAGAGAGCTCATGATTCTCTTCTAGGAGGTCACCCTAGTTTCTTCAAAACATATAGAATGTTGAGGGAAATATTCTCATGGGAAGGGTTGAAGGATGATGTTCTGAAATATGTTAATGAATTCCCCACATGTCAGCAAAACAAAGTGGAGCACACTCATCCACCTGGCCTCCTACACCACTTTCCTATTCCAGAATAAAAATGGGAGAGCATTTCCATGGATTTCATCACTGGTTTTCCCAAAATACTTGGTAAGGATTGCATATTTGTGGTGGTGGATAGAATTACTAAATTTGCTCATTTCTTTTCTAGTACCATAACTTTCACTGCTTCACAAGTGGTTGAGCTATTCCTTAAAGAAGTTTTTAGATTGCATTGTCTTCCCAAGAGCATTGTTAGTGACAGAGATAACAGTTTTTTAGTGCATTTTGGCAAGAACTCTTCAAAATGGTGGGTACAAATTTGACACCTAACACAAGATATCATCCACAAAGTGATGGCCAAACTGAGAGGGTGAACCAATGGTTGGAAGGCTACTTAAGTAACTATGTTAGTGGGAATCAAAAAGCATGGATCAAATGGTTGCATTTGGGTGGGTTTTGCTATAATAGTACTTTTCATATGTCTATTGGCATCTATCATTTCAAAGCACTTTATGGTTATGATGCATCCACTTTTATTGACCACATTTTTGGTGATAGTAGAGATCCAAAATCTAAGGATTGGATTGAATTAGAAACTCAATAAATTTTGAAGGTTTAGAAAGATAACTTGCAGGTTGCCCAAAATCAACAAAAACAATATGTAGGCCAACATAGAGTGGAGAGACACTTCCAAGTGAATGACTTGGTATATTTGAGGTTGCATCCCTACAAACAACCCACCATAAAGGGTAAAGGTTCAGAAAATCTTAACCAAGGTTTTATGATCCCTACAAAGTGATTCAAAAAATTGGAGAAGTGGCCTATGAACTAGAACATCCAGCAGGAAGCAAAATTCATAATGTATTTCATGTGTCATGTCTAAATAATGTTATAGGTCAGCATATCTCAGTTTTAGAAACATTACCTCTCTTGGATGATTAAGGACAACTTATTCTCATTCTAGACAAAATATTGAAAACAAGGGAAAGAAAGTTAAGAAGCAAAACAATAAAGGAATACTTGGTACAATGGAAGGATTTTCCTAGTGAGGAATCAACTTGGGAAGATGAAATTTTTTTGCTACATCCAAACTTGACATTGCTTGAGGACAAGCAATATTGGTTGGGGAGGACTATCATGTCCCCATCCCAATGAAAGAGATTCCCTACACCTTATGACAACAATGATGGAAGATTCTATGAAAAAATCAGACCTGATTGTAGACCTATTACAATCTAACATGTCAGGGATAAAAATAGCTACCAAGAGGGCACATTTGGAGGTTGGTCGCAGCCATTTGAATTGGGAGGAAGATTGAGGGATGAGGAAGAGGACAAGTGTCATAGGGGTTACTAGACATCAAGGATGAGTTGGAGGAAGCCTATGGGAGGGAATTCGACCTTATATGACTTTATGAGGATTATAAAAATATTTCATGAGGAAAGATAATGGATTTTAATCATTTGAGAATTTGACTATGGCATTTTGGAAAGCATTAGTTTGTCCATTGCACGGTGGGTGCTTACTCTCCCTACTAGTGAACCAATTTCAAGGGAGTTGGATTATCATCTAAATTGGTTGTTGGAGAGGCCACCCTGACCTTTAATTTGGAGCATAATGGAGTGTTGTTACTGCATATAGGAGGATTGTAATAACCCAAAAATTCATAAAAATTTAAAATTGTTCATGTAACATAAATGTTCAAGGATGTCACTGCCTAGGAACCAATAACTGTTAGCAGTTATACGAACAGTAGTATTTAGAATCGAGCATTGTAATTCTCTAGTTCTATATAATTTATTTGTTTAACTTTGAAGTACTATGCTACAGATGTTAAATTCAGCAGTTTACGTTTTAAAAAGGACAGGAAAGAAACTACATCTAAACCTGATACTAAGTGTGTTTTTACCGTCTTCTGACAAGTAGGAAGGAACCTTAGTTGAGATCGGGGATTACTTAGCTTACAGCTAACATAGTGAAGTGATGCTTCTTTTACAGGTTCTATACAAGTAAGCAGTTTTGTTACCAATAATTCCAGATCGAGAATATCACTCCACTAGCATACGATAAAATGCTAGTTAAATTGTTTGTTTTACAGCTTGACCCCATAAGAGGTATTGTTGGTGTTTTTAAAGTTATAAACCTGCCTAAATGTTTGTAAAAACACTATTGTAAAAGAATGGGTTTAGTTCAGTTATGCTTACTGCCACAGTACTTGTTTAACTAACTTTCCTTTTTATGTTTTCAGTTATAGACTTGTATTTAATTTTAGATGGTGCATCTTATGGACAAATCTACTTCTTCCATTAAGAGCACATTAATCTAAGAAGTCTATAAACTAAAAGATATGTTAAGCATACTTGTGACCAAACTACCTATTTATCGTTAGTGTTGGTATAAAGTATTGTTTATATTTATTCAAGTTCTTTCCAAAACTTTAATTATTCTATTCTAATGATTCTCCTTAATCAAGTATTTGTATTTAATTTTCTTGTATATGAAATCTCATTTTATATGAGTTTTTGTTTATAATGCATTTATTTGTAATTTTAATTCCATGATTAGACTAAATCCTAGCTTAAGGATCTCTATGGTTAAGTATTTCTATATAAAGTTGATTCATCCTTTATTGTTTGTATCTTACTAATACCAATAGTAAACATTATTTAAAATGAGGAGAATATATACATTATTTTATTTTTGTACCTTCCATTGTTTCCTTGTATGTTTTAGTTTATTTTAAAACCCTAGTGTATGTGAATACCTCTTAATCACAAAGTCTATGGTTTATAAAAACAAAGAAAACAAAATGAGGATAATGATACTAAGCAATGATACCATAAGGTTTTAACTTTTAAACAAATGATTGTGCAGGTTGGACGAGAATTTCAAACTATAACATGAAACCCATAACTTGCAAATAATTTGGTGGACACGTGGTTGGTGTTCAATGATTAGGGTTTAGTTGACCTTAAGGTGCCATATGAACTTGTTCCAAACCCTAAAAAAATCGCATTTGTTTTGTCTTCGCTGTGGGGTGGATGAGCTGCGAACTCATGGCTGTCAAGCTTGTTATCAAACCTCCAACCATTTTCACACAGGCCTTCTGTAAGCCACCAAGTTCCTCTGTAAGTTTAGTTTTTACACAGCCATTGTTTTCTTCTGTCTAGAAGCTTTCCATCCCCATTACCATAACGTTGTAGGTACTTCTCTTCGCCATTACCTAGCCTCTGCAAGTTTGTCCTTCAAGCTCTAGTGCAGTAAAAGTGAGCACAATGCTTGCTATTGTCATAAGGTGGTTTTTTACTGTTGAAAAGAGTGTTGAAGGTTGGGTTGTCTTCACCGTAGTTTTTACTATGTGAGTTTGTACTCTGTGAGGGATTTTAACCATAAACAGTGTGAAGAGAGTCGTTTGATAGAGTGAGCTAGGTTCTTGTTTATTGCTTGTTTCCTATCGTGGGTTTGGTCCTTACCTTGTCATGGCTTGGGACTTCACATTTGAACACTGCGAATTGCATTTTCTTCTGACGATGCTCCGAAGGAGGCTCGGGTTGGCTCTCCACGTCATAGCAGCTGTGCAAGAGTCCTTTAGGTAAGAAATGAATTTGTTTTTAAGCTCTTATGCACCATTTAAAATTATTATTTTTTGAATTATGTGCTTTTAACAAATGGGGTTTTGATTTTGTGCAGGCTCTCAAACAATGGCTTGATTCTGATAGACTCCACCAACAGAGCTTCCATGATGGAAATCAAACTGGTAGGCCTCGATTTCATTTGAGGATTTGTTTAGGGTTTAAAAATCCCTAATGACTATTCTTGCAGAACTTCTTTTTGGAAGGGCTTTCATAGCCAAAACAGATGTTTAGTTTTTAAGTGAACTCGGTCTATATGTAGATACTTTTATTCAGGATTTTAAGCCTTGACTGGTAATGTAAAAGGCCGTAGGCTGAGACTATGTCTATTCAGTTTTGTTTTTGATATTAAAATAATTCTTATAGCTTAAATCTGAATTGCAGTATTTCTGTTTGGTTAATATTTATATATATTGTGTTCATTTTAGCTATTTTTATTGTTATTTACCTTTCGAAGGTTTAGGGTTAAGTATATTATTAATTAATTTTGTTTTCTCTTCAAAAGAATTATGTTTTGAGGACTTTTGACAGTGGAATACTTTGGTAGCAGCATAATTATTTACTCAGAAATGAATTTTGGAAATAGAACAGAGAAATGATGTTATTGAATAAATTTACCTCTCTTCTGTACTTTTTGAATTATACTGCTAGATTTTGATATTTATAAATTGTGATTTTATTTTTTTATAAAAGAACAGTTCTTTTGCAAACCCTAATTCTTCTTTAAAGTTTACAAAGCTAGTATTTCATTTTAGTTAACCCTAGTTTGCATTTTTCACATAAGTGAACTAACTGGGTAAATGTTTAACCTGGTTTACTCTTTTGCTAAGTAAACTTAATCTAGATAATTTACTATTTCTATATTATTTGTTTAGGATTACATATTAGATTTTATAGTATAGAATTTTTCTGGTTTTACTGTGTAAAATGTTACATAGACTAGTGTATAATATCTAAACTCTTGCCTCTATCACTAGTTATTTTGTTCAAATACTTTGAGTAAATAATCAAATACAAAAGAAATCCTATAAACAATTTATACAAACATCCTATAGAAAATAACCATTTGCATCTGCGTACATACTTTATTGAATCCACTGTTTGAAAATAAACTAACCTACTATACTAGAGTACTACCTTGCAAAAGGTGTGGAAAAATACAGTTTAGGTATTTTCTTTCTATCTATCAATTAACTCATAAATTTCTCTGCTTATTTACTCTAATCTAGCTAGTTACTAACTTTCACAGCATATACATTTCTCCTATCTATCCCTAACAGAAATAAAACAGAAATATAATATATGATCAATCTTAAACTTTCCAGATATAGTAAATATTTAAATGACTGAACTAAACAAGTAAAACCTAGAATTATAGATGAGGTGACAACAGCTTAAGGAACTTGTTCCTCCCAACCAACTTCTGGAGAAGAGCTGGACTGCAATTCTCAGGACCCCGGAGCTTGTCTCCTAGTCCACCTGCTAGAAGTACCGAGTGAGAGATGTAGTCTAGAAATCCTCTACAACTCCAGTGAGTGTTCAGCAATCACTCAGTTATGTTTACAGTAGTATGAACTCATCTTAGGATAGCTGCACTATTTCAGGTCTTCAACACTTTTCCACTCAAACTTACTTCAGCTAGTCCTCTCCATCGAATTCTCTTGTGCAGTTCATTCACTCAGAATGAGCAGCCACAGTTTTCTTCAATGGGAAGTTTTATTAGCATGCCTAGGTCTTTTGGGTCATTTTTTACTTAATAAGCCACCTACTCCTATTCCACTTTCTTGGGGAATCATGACCACAAAAATAGGGAAGTTGCCACCTGCAACAGCTAGAAGTAGTTTGAGGATGCTGCCACATGTCAATCTTCTATCAACCTAGCTTTCTCCACCAAGTGACCAGTAAAAAACTCATTTAACAGCTTCCCTAAGCTATTGTCTCATCTTTCATTTATTTATTAATAAAATAGTATGCAATTACATTAAATTATCCTTGACCCCACTTGGTCATTAATTACAAACTTTAACATAAAATATAACATAATGTTCCTCAAAAACATGAAAATGTTTTTCAAATTGGGGCATGTGACAAGCATGATATAGTTCGTGATCCATCTCTTTCCTTGTTCTTTCATTCCCCATCGCATTATTCCCATGTTTCCACATGATGGCACACTAGTGTGAATGATGCTTGCGCTTTGTTGAGTTCATTTTATGCCCAAGAATGTTTGAATGATGTTTTTCTATGTAATATGTTCCCCATACTCTCTGTAAGTCTAATTAGAAGAAATACATATGCAAAAATTCCACATTTCCAAGCTATGGTTTGACTAATTTCCATGTATTGGTTTCCATTTCAAAGGAGTTTTGTATATGATTTGTGTTGAGGAGTTGATATGATGTTAAATGATGTTGAGTAGGAGTTGATATGATGTTAACTTATGAACCATTTCATGTACATTTTTCGAGTTGAAGTTAATTTATCATTGTCATTTCCCTTAAGCAGTAGCACTAAAAATATGCATTCAAATGAGAAGCTTTATAACTCTATTTGCAGAAATTATAACCACACAATGATAGTAAATGAAGTCCAATATCAGTCCCCATACTCTATTTTTCACTTTGGTAGGGTCGCATATGAGTTGGAAATCCATTTTTGCTCACACCTTAGGGGGAATTTCACCACAATTTACTAGTAATTTTTTCCTTTTTATCAATGATCCCAAATCAAGTTGATGAAGTATAAAAATAGTTATAAAGTGACCAGAGAGTATTTTGAGTGGTCTTAAGACTCGCCATATCAGTCCCTACTAAATTTGAGACCCTTTCATGCGATTCGAAGCCCCTAGAGCCAAGACTAGTCAATCCCACTTTGCCCCAAATTGTTCCTTTGTTTGTAAATTTTATCTTGGGTCATTACACACTCCATGCTTTAATTTGATTGAACCCTTTCCTTCAGCTTGAATTTGAGTTTCATCTCCCATATGAATACTCTAACCATTAGTAAGTTGTAATGAAGAGAGAGATTCTTTAGATGCAACCATGTGATTAGAGGCTCGTGAATCAATGAGGAAGGCATGTGATTTTGAATATAGCCTTCAATGCATGGAATCTCTCATCATGATATTTAGTATTTTATCTAGATTTAGTCTTCCTTGCACCTTCAGCAAGTGCAATGTTGTGCTGCTCAAGTATTTTTTCCATCTAATCAATGGTATTCTTCATACAATACTTCTCTATATGGTTTCCTTTCTTATTGCACCAACAAAAGCGAGGTGCTCTCCAGCCCAGTATGAGGCAGATCCTATCACGTTAGTCACGTTATGCTAGCCGACATAAAAAAACATTATGTTAACCAACATAAATAAAAAAATAAAACAAATTATACTGTGAATTCATATATTTATATAGTGTCAACTCAATCCAAAATCAATTCACCAAATAAACTTCAATCTACCAGAAAGAAAGTAATAATCTAGGCAAGCGTGATTGTCAGTTTGCAAAAAATTGATCTATTTTCACTTCCTTTATAATTCTGTAAGTCTTAGCATTCATTGTTTCGCTAAACTGCCATAAGCTTTATGGTAAAATAAGAGTTAACTGAGCAAAATTGAATTTTCTGGATCAAATCTCTTTTAACAAAACTTGTTTGCAATGCTCCAGAGCGATCACTACACTAGAATTTGATAGATTTTGATTGCATTTTCTAATTAAAACTTGTTGCGACCTTCCATAGCGATCACTAGAATTTGATAAATTTTGATTGCATTTTCTAAGTGATTTAGATTATTAATGGATAATGGAAACTGCCTTTCTGGTACTAAATTGAAGAACTAATTAGTGCATTTCGTCATCAATTTGTTAACGTAGTCACCTCATTAATTAACTTGTTTTTCCAAATGTGAATAACATTTTAAAATAATTATTAATTTTAATTTATGAAAACATCATAGCATGTGTTATAGATTGCTTTCAATTATAGTGTGTGTTATAGATTGGTTTTCAACAATAGATTGATGCTATAAAAATATTTTGATAATGTAATTTTTTAATATATAAATTTATAATAATATTTTTATAATGTGAATTTTTAATATATAATAATATTTTTATAATGTGAAAAACATGTCGCTTAATTTATCAAATAATAAAACTAAATGAAAAGTGATTAAATAATCCATGTTAAACCGATATTTACCAAACACTAAAGGAATCAAAATGTTTGAGGTGTAATTTTTTATGAACATTTAAAAATTTAAGATAAAAATAACTTACATCTAAAGAAATTGGATCCCTCTCGGTGCTTTCTAGATCTAGGTTTAAGATGGATCTATGCTGGTAGTAAGAGCATTTTCCCTTGTCATACCTATGATGTTTGTCATTCCTAGAGCCCGAGGCTTCATATGATGGATCAAACTCATCTTTAGGTTCAAATTCAATGTTTCTTTTCTCTTTACCTTTCTGCTTCTGTCTTGCTTGCGCACTCATTGTCTCACTATCTAAGAGAGATTGATTTGGAGAGGCTATGAGAGATCCCATTTGTATCAGCTTGTATTGTTCTTGGATTAGAGACTATGTGAAGGCATCAAGGGATGGCATTCTCCAATTAGGAGTAGTTAGCCTCCTAGAGGCAAAGGTAGATACAAACACTAAGAATTATGAGCCATGTTTTCTCATTATGGATAGCACCAATTGCTCATCCTTCTTCTCATTCCTGCATTGCTTGCATTGGATGACCAATGATTTTAATTTTTAGAAAAAAAATTGTATAGTTTAGAAGTTACTGGGTTGTAGTGCTATCAGCTCATTCTCCAAGATATGGCCTCTCATCTCATCGTGTTTTCCAAATAAGAATTTGAACCTATCCCATACTTATTTTGGAGTCTTGAGCCCATCAAGATGGAACAATAGATCCCTAGAGATGTGGATGCACATGTATCCAAAAGCTTCATCAAGATTATTCAGATGCTTCGATTTTTCAATATTCTACTAGGGTTCGACCTCTCTTCCCATGGTCATCATGTACAGACCTTTGTTGCACAAGAAAATATGTATATCTTCCCTCCAATCAAGGTAATTGAAGGATGTAAGGATTATGGGAGTCAGATATGCTGAATTCTCCATTTCACAACTATATTGATCAACAATTCTTTAGAAATTCTTTGAGTGTACCTGCAAAAAACACTGCTAAACAACTCAATTCAAATTAATTTAGCTCAAACACTCTTCACTTCGAATTATGCACTTTATCTGAGTACATCTCACCTGGATAGACTTCTATGGACATAATATAGAGGGATCAATGCAATAATTCCAGGAATTATGTGGACTCAATGGCTTATGGTGCATCAATGGAAGTTTTCGAGGTTTGAGGAAGGCATGGGTACCCATTATGATACCATGTTAAATTCAATGAAGCATAGGATCATTAGCTGCATGAATTCAAATGAGAAGAGAAGGTTGCAGAAGAGAGAGAATAATTTAGCATAGACTGATTAATTGCTCATGGAAAAATTGTGCACACATAGAGACAAAATTGGAATAATATGATTATATTTATGAATCAGTAATTAATATGTAATACAATGGTTATACATATAGGATAATTGGAATTCCTAATATAGGATTCGAATCTACCAACCTGGACTAACTCTAGATCTAACTAAGTGTGGGAAAGTTACCACTAGAGCTCACTAATGCAACTATGGATCACTAAAACAATTCACAATAAGTTAACTGAAGAGGGTAGGTGAGAAAATACGCCCTACTTCCCTTGACTCATGGAAATTGGCGCTAGATACACTGAGGGTGATCTAACTGATGGGGATTAGATCATAACTAGAATTAACCGAATGCCTACTAGATTCAACTGTTGGAGACTTCCGGTGGCACTGAGAGTGGGTTCCTAAATTATAGGTGTTGGTCCCTAGGGAACCTAAACTCATGCAATCAAGTGCAATAAGTGGCAAACATCCCCTAGGTGTGCCCCCATGCATTATTGGAGTGATGAGGACCTCCTAATCTAGGAAAGTAGACAATTAGACTATGTGGTCAAAGGGAGGATTAATAATAATCCAAACAAAAAGAACACTTCAAACCAACAAACCATAATATCCAGTACTAAAAAGCACACTTCAAACCAAAAAACCATAATAACCAACCAAGTGTTTCATATTTCAACTCCAAACATCGATGTGACAATATGGTCTCCACGTCAACATTGTGTGTCCTAGCATGCCAAAAAAAAACAACAAAGAAAATTATACATCAAGAAGAAGCTCTCATTGTGGTTAAGTAGTCATATCAAAGAATCATATGTGATGGTAACTATACTATTGAAGAATGAAGACAACAAGATGATGGGAAGTCAAACAATATCCAACTGCACAATATTAATAGTGGGTAGTGATCAACGATTCTATCATCTATGCTTCTTAATTTTATATATATAAGAGGAGTTATGATCATCAATATTAATGTGGTAATAAGAATCTCAATATTTAGAGAGTGAAAATGGCCCCTAGCATCTCGATGAGGACATCGATATGGATGAGTTATTGATGGTAAAGGCTATGTTTATTTTTTGTTTATTGTAGTAGAAGGATTAAATGGTGAAGGTTTTGGTTGTTATTTATTTAGAGTAGAAGAATTAGATGGTAAAAAATTTATATATTGTGAATCAATAATAGTGGACGAGTCATCCTAACCCTTATCTAGTGATATAATATCTAGATAAATAAGGAATGTTATTGCTAGTATATCTCAAGCTCAATAACAATGGTAACCTTATATATGTTTACCAAATCCACCCCCTGCATACCCATCAATTGAATTAATTTGCATCTTGTGATTCTAGTATGTTTTTCAAAATCACTAATGTCGAAAGAAGGTTGCCCATCATTGACTACTAGGGCATAAAGAAATGCAAAAAAAAACGAAAAATAATTTTATTTTATGTTTAAAACATGAATAGTTTTGCAATGTGTATGCATTGCTTCCTTCTCCCCTACTTCATCCATAAACATTTGACAAGAAATACTCAAATTTTCATTAATCTTATTAATCAAAACTATCCAACTATCAACATATTCATAATTGTTTTAAAAAAAAAATTGTAACTTGCTAATACATTTCATTAATCAAACTTTTTTCTAACTCTTAATTCACTATTTTATTTTACTAATGTTAGTTAAAATATCACAAACTTTCAATAAACTTTGTCTTTCTCAATCACCTATTGAAATCATAATCATTATTCAAATCTTGATATTCATTAAAGAATTTAAAACTATCACCTTGAAATGAAACAATACTATCATGTCAAAAATAATTATGACTATACTTATAATTAAACATATAATCATATAAAATTGATTATTGTTACAAGTTCAGAAGAGTATTCAGCTTGTATGACGTAATGGACTAGCTTTCTTGATAAATGGGTTTATAGATGCACCTAAAGGCATCTAAATTATACTTGTAAGTAAAGCAATGTAGATCCAAATCCTAGGCTCTATCAAGCGCCGAGAGGGATCAAATATATGGAGGTGCAAACCTCTTATTAGGTATTGCACTCAATGAACTATCAACTTTGGTGTGTCCTATAGATAGCCATTGATTTGATTCAAACCAAAAGACACATCTTTTTATTTAAGGTCCACATATAATATTTTTATTATTAATATTTAATATTATTTATGGCTGACATAAAATATTTATTTTTATTTTGTATTTTGTTAGGAACGAACATTACAACATTTCCCCATACATGGTTTTAAAACCATATGAAAGGCCCTCCTACAACCATGGGTTGTTTAGGAGGCCTTGCACATAGTCTTAAAACCCTTTGCAAGGCCCTCCTAAACGATGTACAATAAAACCATTGGTTGTTTAGGAGGCCTTGCACATGGTTTTAAAACCATGTGCAAGGCCCTCCTAAACCATGTACAATAAAACCATGGGTTCTTTAGAAGGCCTTGCACATTGTTTTAAAACCATGGGTTCTTTAGAAGGCCTAGTGATAAAATACCCACAACTAGCTATGTCAATGCAACAAAGAGATGGGGGCATTATTTCACAAGGAATAGGGAGGGAAAATATTCAAACCCTCAAGAGCCAATGGGGAAAATCCAAATTTCAATGGGGGAACCCATAAAGCTGTCAACTACCCATGTTGTCTTGTGTGCCCAATCATTTATTTCTTCCAGAAATTGGTTGGGGCAGTTAATGCCTTGGGATGGAAGAGTATGGCAGTCAACTTCGAATTGGGGAAGCCACCCAGTTTTGAAAATCGTGTTTTTGACTTATTGGGAAAGTAAATACCTAGAAATTCATTCCCAAGTGATTATTCACCCATGCGTTTTGCTTCCTCTCGCAACTGGAGATAGCTATGGAATTATCATCTCATTTTTTTTGCAATTTCCTCCATTTCTCCATGGTGGAGATTTTGTTTTTGTTTTGATGAGTGAATGTGCAGCAGAGATTCACAATTTGGGGGTTTTAAGAGGTCATTTTTCCTTTCCTCACGCAACTAGAGATTGTTGTGCATTTACCCTCACATTTTTATGTCGTTTTCCTCACTTTTCTCCAAGCTAGAAACTCGTTTTTGTATTGCTCAGTACCTGGGAAGATAGATACACGTTTTGGGTGTTTGGGGAGGTTGTTTTTTCCCCCGTGAAGCCTAAGAACATTTCCTGAAATTGTATTGCTCACCCAAGGTGTTTTCCCCATATTCCATTTCCGTTTGTGGTTGCCAAAATTTTTTCTACAACCCAGAACTTGTGTTTTGTTGTTCTTTAAATCCTTGCTTTGGTCTGAACTGTTAGGAATGGAAGAGGCCAAAATTGGCTTGTTAAACCTAGTGCAGAGAGGAACCTCACCGAAAAATATAAGGGTGGTTAGTAAATATTCTATGCACACCCTGAAGAGAAATGGAAGGGAAGGCATAGCCCAAAGGACTGTGTAGTAGAGAAGGGGATGCTTCCTTGTGTTGGGTGTGTAGGTATTGTGGATGCCATGCCAGGTAGATCTTATGGATGTGTCCCTATCTCTTTAATGAGCAACTATTTTAGCCATTCTTCCTGTCCACTTACTAGAAGCATGAGAAAACCAATGGTAGTTGGCTTGGCTATGTCTTGTTGTGCATTTTGGCCATGTGTGTAACCCTTGGCTGGACAGCCTGGTAATCCAACTGTATGTTGGCTTGGCTAAGTAAGCCCAAGAAACCCATTTGTTAGTTGGCTTGGCTGGTCCTTAATATGATTGTTGGCTTGGCTGAGTAAGCCCAAGAAACCCAACTATTATTTGGCTTGTTTCCTTAGTGGACTGATAAACCCATATGTAGAGTGCCTTGGATGAACTTTGATGTGTATTTGGCTATGTGTGAGCCTATTGTTCCCTAGTTCCTTATGTAAATCATGCCCATCTAGGGGGTGGTAGTGGTGCTGAGAGATTGATGAGCACACTGGACTATGGTTGTGTGGAATGTTGTAGCGACATAGCTAATTGCGGGGAAGCTCATTATCAAGATAAGTAGTCTCTTGTATATTCTCTGCAATGTATTTGTCTAAGAATTATTATGAACATGTACTTGAATTCTTGAATGAAATTTGCTTCTGCTGTATATTTACATGTATTATGCATCTGCACATGTCTTTTATATTTAGTTCATTTTATATTATGTTCAAGGGGATAGATTTCCTGATTTGATAGACAGAGCAGTGCAGTCGCGTCCTCTCTATCGATGAGATCAGGGAAGGGGATGTGACATTAGGACCCATGATTGAGTGAAACTATAAATTCTACGTTAGTAGTCGAAGAGCAAAAGGAGGAATCCACCCAATGAGGGGCTCGTGCCTGATTAGTTTATTGGTAAGGAAATGTCTTACGAAGGCGAGTGGCCAATGTGAGGAGCAAGGGTGGAAGATTCAATTCAAATTAATTTCCACCCACAACCTTGGTGATGGTATAAGACTCATATTGGAGTGGTCTACGGTCACTTGATCGAGTGCAATATCATTACTCTCCTATTTTTATGCAAGTGTAGAACAATTATGGTCAATCTCCTACTTAGTTTGTCGAGCTTGTCCCGCCCTCATATTCAATGGAGCCAAGTTGACAAGCAATATGGGGCGGGTATGGCTTCACCTTCCTCAACAAACCCAATCACTCAACGCTTTCAAATTTCATGAGAAAAAACATTCCCATTGGTAGACGTTTATGCAAGTGTAGAACAATTATGGTCAATCTCCTACTTAGTTTGTCGAGCTTGTCCCGCCCTCATATTCAATGGAGCCAAGTTGACAAGCAATATGGGGCGGGTATGGCTTCACCTTCCTCAACAAACCCAATCACTCAACGCTTTCAAATTTCATGAGAAAAAACATTCCCATTGGTAGACACAATTTTTAAGATGAAGACCTTCTGAATCACCTTAATAAACCATGTAATTAAGAAAGGAACAAACTCTTAAAGAACTAAGTAGTAAGACACAATGCAATATTTATTTCTTGCTTTTTTTGCTCATGTTATTTATACATTCTTTCTTCCTCAATGACCCAAATTTCACTCATTATGTTTTCTTTAGTGCACAAAATATTACGCATTCTATCTTCTTAATTTAGACTTTTGTGTTTGGGAAAAAAATACTATGGATGGCTTCAACATGATGGCATTTTCTTGCTACCAGCATTGATCCATCTTAATTATGGCTCTATCAAGCATTGAGAGGATCCATCTTAACTATGGCTCTATCAAGCATTGAGAGGGATCAAATATCTTAAGGTGTAAACATTCTTCAAGGTTTGCATTCTAAAAGTAGTTTACACATGAAAGGATCGGATCGCTCTTTATGCTTAATAAAACTAAAGTTAAAATGGCTTTGTGATGGTTTAGTATATCCCAAGTTTAAGGTACAAGTTTCGTTGTCCATATCTTATATGTAATATTTGTTCATAAATTTCCATGCCTATAAGACCAATGCATACAAAGTTTTATTTCAAAATGGCTTTTTTCTAAGGCAATGTGAATAAGGATTTATCACACTTTCCCATTTGCAAGAACGTCATTGCAAATGCTTATACTCATGAATCTAAAATTTAACATCATAAAAAAATGGATCAATATAAATGTAGAAATAGAAAAATCAAGATAAGAAATAACTTGTATAATAAACAAATAACTAGGCTGAGACTAACATTAGGATGAGGAGAGAAAAATGCATTCATTGAAATTTAGATGACATATGATAGTTTCTTCATGTGTTAATATATATTATGTCTTAAGATATTCATATAAGGTTACAATCTAGAGCTATAGCGAGCAAATATCCTTAAGGATGTTGAGGAATAACCCTCAACCGTGGAAACATAGTGATGTTGTTGCATCTATAGAAGATACTTACTTTAGTGTATATAAGGTTGTGATTCAATATTATTTGATTTGCATTCATTCTATTATTTTTATTTTGAAATATGTAAATAATGAATTAAAAAGATTTAAATTGTAAAAATTCAATAAGACAGAAATAAATTATGTCTTCGACGAGGGACACACATGTTTTGTGTCAAGGTATTAGTTCAACATGCATTTTTGCAACTTTTTACTTTTTTTTAGTAATGTTTTGGTATATTTGTAGCAAGTTATATATATATATATACATATATATATATACATACATACATACATACATACATACATACATACATATATATATATAATTTTGATTTATCTTTGTTTCTATGTGTCATGTAGGTGATGTTTTCCTAGGTTTTTGTGCCTCAGGCCCCAACGACAAGCTAGTGTAAGCATCATACTGTTATTTGGGAATATTTGCTTGGGTTTAAAAGTTGGGGTTTAATCCTGCCATAATGCAATCATTCATACTAGTAGGTTTCATTAGAGCTAGAATGAGGATTTGTGTTCTTAGAGGTTGGGGTGGGTGCAGTATTGTGCAATCATTCTTGGGTTTAAAAGATGGTTTTTAATTATGTCGAAATGCAAGTGTTGAAGTTGTCGGGGTTGGAGGATTTAGGCATGTTGTGTGGTAATGGAATGTGGCTCATTTATTTTGGTGTATTAACTATTGTTCAGACGTCTTTAATATACTTTGAGGGGTGAGTTTGGGACGCAGGTATGAGCTTTTGGAGAGGTTCTTTATTGTGGTTATTTGGGTATTTTTCTCATGTTGTTGAGGTGTTGTTTGTTTCCCAACACAATATTTATGTTCCCTCATTGTATATGTTGTGGTTTCTAATTATAGCCTAGTGCATTCGCTTTTGTGAATTTTTGGTTGGTTGTGGGTCCAGTGGTGTTTTTGGCTTTGCTAGTTATTGTTGGTACAAGGAACAAGGTCATTTGTGTTGGTGTCGACTGTTGTTTTTTGGGGGTAGTGTCATTTTCACATGCTCATTGGTTTTTCCTATGAAACACAGGGTGCTAGTGCTTCTTTGATGTTTCAACAATGCTCGTTGTGAAGGCATGTTCTCCTTATCTGGGAATTTTTTTTTTTGTAGTTTGCAAGGTGTGTGCAATCCAAATATCATATCGTTTTTTTTTTATTTTGGTTTCAAGGTTGTTTGGTTTTGTTTGAAAGCCTGTGTTTGACCACGCCCTCTTCCTTGTTTGGTCGTTGGTTGATCTTAATCATTGAATTTGTTTGTATGTTATCCGTCTACAAAAATGTCAAAGTAGGAGGGATTCTCCTTAGTATTTCTTTGTACGAGTTTCAAAAACTGCCATGGTATTTTGTTAGATAATTAAATTCCATTTAAGCTTTTGCAATAGTTTGGTTGAATCTTGAATCATTTTTCTCTTCTGTCCATGCATAGATTTTGGGGTTTGTTTCACAAAGCTGTAAAAATAGAATTTCGATTGGTTTCATTTGTAGTTTAAAGGTGTATGTATAATTAATCTCTGGATTGCAACTATCTGTTTCACACTGGTTTAGAAATTTCCTATCCTTGGTTAAGATGGGAAATATCGAGCTCCATTTTTTGCAAGAATCAGACTTAGGTTAGGTGTCTTGTATAAAAAATACCCTCAACTTCTAAGTACCCATATATTGGGTGGTCTAGCATTGTTACTAACAACCCCCCATGAAATATTCAACTCTTTTTTTGCAAGGATTAAATTAACACAGAAACACAAGTCATCGATATTCTTTGAACAAAATGAATACGCATAGATGTTTAAGGTAGAGATATTGACAGTTTATAAGATTAGGTTTAAGTGGACCCAACATGCAAGCACTCAATCCAAATCTAGGTTGCATGTTAAACTAAATTTTATCAACAAATGAAGTGATAACTAGTGTCTAGGTACCCTATTCGAAATGCAATTGATAAAATTACTTGCGACTTTAATATCTCATTTTATTTATTGGGATTCTTGTATGATACTCTGATAAAATTGTCCCCTAAAGAATAGAGTCTTGAGAAGGGAATGCTAATGATATTTAAGCTTTAGGAGAGAGAAAATTGGAGCAATTGCACACAAAGAACACACCCATGACTCATATATATGAGAAAAGTAAGCACATTGTAGAGAAGCATGAAGAGGGCAAGGACAAAAATGGATGCTCTTGGGATGATGAAGGAGAGGGAAGAGCAGTGATAGTGTGATGTGTAATAGCTTAGAGGATTTTTATTTCATATAATTCTATTTCGGGAGGTATTTTAGCAATGGGTTTTGGATTTTGTGTGCCATTCATGCATATAGACATTGAATATTTGATAAAATTGTTGAATTTTGAACAATATTGAGAAACTAAACAAGGATGAAAACATATCACTATATAGTTAGAGAATTCCTTTGAAGATACACAGAGTGAAGTATAAAAGCTTTCACATAGATCCAAAATAGTTACATTGTTTTTTTATAATATTCCATACTAGGGTTTCATACAAAAATAGACAAAAAACCCTATTACTACAGTTTTCCTATCCTCATAGGGGTTGGATGTTACTACAGTTTTCCTATCCTCATAGGGGTTTAGAGCATAAAAATGGATAAAAACTTTCATAGTTTTCAATTTGCCAAATATTTCTCTGAAGTATATTGAATAGCATCGATAAAATGCTCCTTCAAATGGCATTGATTTAGTTTCAATCTGAGTTCCACATCGTAAACATGGAAATAGAAAAAGTGAAGGAAGTTGTTCCATGTATTATTTGCATGCACAAATTTTCAAAGATTTACTCCATGCTTATTGACCTTACAAAAAATTATTTCTTTATCAGAAGGATCCCTAATGAATGTAGAACATTATTGCTTGATCTACTTGGTGTTCCATAATTTCTTTTTTTTGGTAACATATTCCTTAAAATATGGCATGGCTAATAAATCTTCTCTATGTTACAAACTAGCTTATGGTTGATACAAAGAACAACCAATGGCTCCTAATCCAAGAGTGGAATTCTCTTTTTTCTATCCCATACAAACTATTTTACATTGTTGTAGTTCACTTGTTAAGGTTACCCCTCTAGGGTAACCTAATTTTTTTATGAGTCTACACAATGTGAACCTTTACATGTACTTGGTGTAGCTGCCTGTACAATTGCATTGTACTAGGATATATAATCGATGAATTTTGGGAGAATGTTGAGAATATAGGATCATTCTAGAATATAAGTGAAGCATTTTATGTCATATGCTATGTTAGTTGCTCATATTGTAGGATGTTTGCAGAAAAGTAACTAACACTGAGAGAAATTGAAAATATGTAGGTTTTAGCAGAGTGACAACTCGACTTGGTGCTCAACTTGGTTCTTAATCAAATTATTGGTTGAAACTTTAATGTTTTCCTGGTTTTAATTCCCAAGTCCAATTGTTCGATCTGCTCAAATACCCAATCTCACTGCCAATAATACACTCTCCATGTAAATACTGTTAGCACACATTTACCTGACCAACACGATTTGCATAGAGGTAGATTATGTGTTAGCAGGGCCAGTGGCCAATTATTTAGATAAACTCTCCCTGCTATTGAGATCTGGCTCTGTTTTATTTTGTGGTTGATGTTTTTTGTTTTAGTTTGTTGATGGCAAATGATGATAATATTAAAACTTATAGCTTCTAGATGATTGATGTTATATATATATATACTAAATTGTTGATGATTTAGTAATCATCACTAATTTAATTGTTAGAACTATGTTTTCATGTTTTATACAACTAATTTGGTATTCTGCATGTTTTTTTAATATATGTGCATCAAAATATATTAAGATATCTATTGTATAAGAAATGCTCCCAAAATGGAAGCTTTTGAAATTTTTTATTTTCTCTCGCACTTCCTGCTCCCTGCTCCCAACATCCTTGACCAAGAATTTTCCTAATAATTCTCCCAGCAAGCAAGGGACTATGTGGGACTATTTATAACCTTTATCTACATTTGGTTTGATAATGTTCAACTTAGAAGGGTTGACATAGAGTTTTTCTCCTAGTATGGTAAAAGCTGCCCATAGCAAAGAGTCCATGTTGTCACGATTTTAACAGACTTTGTTGTTTTTGTACTTACTGAAATCAACCCTAATGCCTAATTATTATAAGAATTTCTATCGAAGTCACCCTTTTTCCTATAGCTAATTACAATTGATACATTTCCCTTCTGAAAGTATGCATCATTTTTACATTATTATAAAATATGGCAATTTATGCTTTTTGCATTTGCATAGGTCATATAATGAATGGTTAATGATGACACTTAACTGACACATTGTGGAAAGGTGGGTGAAGTTGGAAGTGAAGTGTACATTTGTTATAAGTGATTTAATGGCTCACATTGGTCAAATGAGTTTACCCCTTACCTCGTTGTGTATGGCCTTGTGTGCCCTTGGCATGGAAACTCCCTATGACAAGAGATTATGACTATATTACCCATGTGATAGACATCAATGTTATCTATAACTTATATTTGGACTTTGTACATACGCTTTCTGTGGTTTTATGCATTGGTTTATGCATTTATTACTACCCCACTGATAAATGGATTTATGCACAACTAGTATTATTTATGTTGAGTAAAGCATCAAGGGTTCACATGAGTAATGGAAAATCCAATTAAGGATAAGAGGCAAGCTAGTGCCTACTTTTGGCATGAAACTTGTCATTGCACTTGGTTTAGCAAGAACATATCCACACCCATATTGTCCCATTTTAAATTTATATTCTAAATATCAATAAGGACGGTTGGAAGCACTAAGGATAAATATGATGTATGTGTCTTGAAAGGTTATGATAGAGCAATGCTATCATGCTAACAAATGGATTGGAGCCATTTTTCTCCAAAATTACGACCTTGACCAAAATTGGCCATCAAACCATAAACAACTCGATCGAATATATATATATCAATGTTAATCCAAATCATTATACAACAAAATTGTAAAGTTTGTTGATTTATATTGCATGTAATAGGAAATGGTTCATTAAGATAAGTAAACTATAAGTTCTAAGATACATATAATAAAGTCCTAAGATGAACTACATAAATAATGAGGCTCTACAAGGCCTCTAGATTCCAACAAACATAAAGTTGTAGTCTAATGAGTAAATGTTGAGAAATCCAAGGGATAACTCGGGTCAAGCAAATTTTGAAGTATTTAATATGAATTCTAGCTCATTAGAACAACTTGATCAAGTCCAAGAATCTAAATTCTTATTTCTCTTGCAACATGGTTTCAACAACTGTTGACATTTGACGTTTAAAATCAGTTGGAACCATTAAATATCCTATAGGTTTCAATCAGTTGGCACCATTGTGAAACATTTTTTCTTCTAGATTTCAATCTTTGAATCCCATAATTGCTAGCTCAAGAGGTCCAAGAGGTATAGAGTCCTCTTTTGCATATATATTGAAAAAAAATTGAAGTCCTATTTTCTGTGTGAGGTTTAATGGGTTTGTATCCATCACCAAACATCCTAAACTTGGCATCCCAATTCATATTTCAAAGTTAAAAATTTATGTTAATGGATAAAAATAGATAATATTAAAAGTGAAATACAATTCCATAGAAAAAGTCAACCGAATGACATGACTAAGTTGAATATGGTTAACTAGATGACAAACGGTGTTNAGATTTTTAGAGGGGGGGGGGGTTGGGGATGGAGGATTTTTTGTTTTAGTTACTTTATTAGGTTGACTCAATCTGCAGGTAAGGGGCAAAGTTGGCATGATAGGACCAATAGAAATTGTGTTGGTCCATTGAATGGATTTGTGCTTAATTGATGAGTTCAGATTGAATCAATGGCTCTCCTTGCCTCTTGTTAAACTAGTAATTTCCTAGTTCTATGACAACCCAAAAATATTGAATGTTGTCATGCATGTCAAGTCTGTTCAGTTGATGACAAAAATAGTTAAAAGAAACAATCACACAAGTGGAAAAAGTGTAAACAAAACTCAACCAAGTTCATACTTATTGCAAATGTCAAGACAAAAGAGTCAAACCGAGGCAATGGTCGTAATCAAAATTGCATGTCTCAAGTCATCAGTTTGACATGGAGATAGAATAAAAGACGACATGAGCAAACTCAGCTTTCCCAAGGGGAAGGCAATGTCACAAACATAAATAAAGTAATAAATAAAATATAAACTAATAATTAATTAATAAAATATCATTATTCCAAGAGGACACGACTCATCTCAAAAGGGTGCATAACAATATATAAAAGAGGCCCTCAATGTAATATTAAGCATCTTTATTCAATTATTATCCAATATGTACTATTTATGAGGATGGATCTCTTCTTTATCCAGATATAGATTCTCACATAACACCGAATGCAGTGTTACATGTTGATCCTTTGCAAACTTGGATTTACCTAAGCGATAAGACACTAAGTCTAAGTTTAAACAATATTGGATAGTTAAAGATCACCTAGTCCAAGATCCTATCCTAAGCTAGTTGATGTAGACCATAGAAAGAAAATGTTACTAATAGATTTTAATCAATAACGGTATTTTTAAGGTTATTATCACTTAAGGTAGTGGAAGTGAAACTCGTGGTGTTATGACTCAACTGAAATAAAAAATGATGTAAAAAATTTCAAATACAAATGCTATTCAAATGCTTTTTTCCTTTTTCTAAACAAATGAAATTTGCTTAAGAACTTTGAAAAACAAAAGACTTCTTTTTTTAAACTTTTTCTTTTTAAAAAAACAAAAAAACCAGTGTACAAAGAGTCTATCTAAGACTAACAATGCAACTACAAATTCTTTGTTTTATTTTTCTTTTCAAAAATCAAAAGCTAATACAAACTAATACAGCTAAGAAAGTAAAAAAACATGAACATGTATAAATGCAAGAAACATTATTCAGATCCTATAATCTCAACCTTGACAAGCACTGCAAAGCTGGGCCAAAACCCTACTTGGGATGAACTATTGACTTTGGAAACCAAGTAGATCAAAATATTGGAAAAAGTGAAAAGTTCATACCACTACTAAAGCAATCAGACATGGGAAAGCAGACCAAAGAACTGATAGAGGTCAAGAACTCACGGAACCACTTACAGTTCAACCAATAAAGCCAAGAGGAAATACCTAAACAAAATCTACCACATGTTCTCAAACTAACCTACTCAACATAAAGCTTGTAAAAACAAGTTATAGTGAAATCCACTAGACAACAAATTAGCATAGACTTAGGAAAAAGTCCTAAAGAAGTAGCCAAATGCCAAAAATGCTAAAAAAGGGAAAACCCTAGATCTTGGACACTATCCCACATGAACTCGCGAATTTCTAGTGGGAAACCCGCAAGTCACTTGTGACTATTACTAAGGCAACCTACGACTTCAAATAAGAACTCACGACTGTAAATACATAAACCTGCGAATGGTTCTAAATTTTTTTCAAAGAAAAAATTAAAAGACTAGGAATCCTAAGATCCATAAAGACTGACTGAAAATCAAATACTAGCAAATCAAGACCAAAACAAACAGAGCAAAAACTGGACAAAAAACTTGATTGGAGAGGCCCCAACACAAACTAGACTCCCCAATGGAGTTGCCAGTTTTGTTGTGAGGGATATCTACCTTATGAATTGGGGTCCTAGGGTCACAAACATACTAGGGTGTTGCTTACATACATCAAGGGTTTGAACATAAAAAAGAGGATAATGATTAGTAGGAGATGTGCCTTTTTCAGACGGTTGATCCTAGCTTTCAATCCCTTCTTCAAATGCTCCAAAGCTTTATGCACTTCAATACCTGCAACCAATATTGGTGCTTTTCCACGGTATCTCTTTATTGTTATTTAAAAAAACATGAACATATTACAATAGAATTTAGAAATAAATGACAATATAGATCATGATTCATAACAACAAAAGCATGCATTAAGACATATATGGAAGAAAAACACTCTTTACTACTGAGGTTCATGAAACATTAAAACCCTGTCTGAGACAATCCTTCTTCTGCAAACCAAGAACTGTGTCCTCCTTACTCCTCTCTCCAAGATATTTCTCTAGCATAACCTTTCTATCCAAAGTTTCTTCCCCTATCCTCTACCCCTCCCCTATATTTATACTTGCTAATGAGGACAAGTTACGAGGCCTAGGATGGTTAGGGGAGTTATAGAAGTTAGCATTTCGAACCCAATTTCCCATAAACTAATTATATTTTATTTTTAAATTTGTCTTAAGGAACTCACGGGTATAGATGAGGAAACTCGTAACTGACTCACGAATTTTATACAAGAAACTCATGAGTGCAACATTTTAGGGATAACTCATGGGTTGCATATGACCTGACCCGCAAGTGACACATGAGTTGTCACAATAGGACTTGCGAGTGCAAGGAAAAATCATCTATAAATATTGTTAAGGCTGACCAAACAAGTATGCATCAAGGCTTCACTTCATCTATAATTTTTAGGCTACTTCAATCCACATTGTTTTTTTGTGTCCCAACACATTTGGTGTCAATACTCAGATGGAGAAGTGTCGTTTCATAGTATAACAGGATGAGGGATTTTTTGTTTTAGTTACTTTCTTATGTTGACTCAATCTGCAGATAAGGGATAGAGTTAGCATGACAAGACCATTAGACATTATGTTGGTCCATTGAATGGCTTTGTGCTTAACTGACCAGTCCAAATTGAATCAATGGCTCTCCTTGCCTCTTGTTAAACTAGTCATTGGCCCAAACTATTTTTTCCCAAAACTTTTTCAAACCAGATGGTTCAGTATGAACCAACCCGTTATGATATCACTGCAATAGTGTGTGGAGAAAAAGTAAACTATTTTCAATGGAGTGTTGAAGGGATTAAGTTCCAATATTTAGAGGATACAAGTAACTTGCAGGAGTTTTGAGATAGTCATAAATGTTTTCCCTAGTAATGTGGTGTTGATGAGTCACAATGCATAGTTTAAGGATCATACATTCACTAGTACTAACCAAGGATGCATAACACACAAACTTTTCCATAATATTTTCCTTTCTTAAGGGGTGTTTCCTCCAAGTCAAAAAGGCCAATCCATTAACACATTCTTCCTATGCAATCCTTGTCATCTTTTTTCATTTTTTCTCAAATATCCAATGGATCTTCATATGGTCGAAAGTAATTGTAAATCAAGTTTCTAAAGAATCTGTTAAAATATAGAGTGTTTCTAGTCCTAAAATGTGTATAGTACTAAGTAAACACATCATAATTCTTGAAATTAAGCACTATGTGTTGTAATGAAATGAAGAGTAAATGCCAAATCCTAGGGCTCAAAAACATTGGTGTTGGCTATGGTCTTATTTTCTTCCTCAATAGGAATAATTACTAATCGAACTCAACAATGTTGAGAAAGGTTATGTACTATTTATGCAAATAGTTAAAATGAGTTTGAATAGTCCTCAAACATTGTTAGTGGTAACTTCCTAGTTATATGAGGTATTCATTGTACCAAGTGACATAGAAGTTACTAAGAAAGACTTTTTAAATTTCCCTCATGTGACTGAGTAATTGTCTAGTTCTATCTTTTTATTGTGCCACATGTTTCACATATAGACCTTATTTGATATGCAGTGAATCAATATCACAAAACATTTCTAATTTCTAGGTTAGAAATTTATTAATCGAGCATGTTGTAATCAATCTGTCTTTCTTGCAAGTGATAGTTGGTCTGTTCTACAAACGGTTAGCCTTAAGAAAGCTTCTTTCATCATAATTCCTAACCGATCCAATTATAATTAATACTCTTTATAATTTTTTCATCCCTCTACTTTGGAAGTCATGTTGTTTTATTATTTTTTTCCCTGAAGAGATTGCCAATAACAAAGTTGCTCCATCCGTTGATTATGAAGGGTTATAATTGAAATCTGACAAAATTGATAATGCCGCATGATATTTGATTGATGATAGATGTGTTACATAATGAATCAAAATCATTAATAGTGGATCAAGATTATATATTGTGCTAAATAATAGAATCACACTACTAATAGAGGAAAAATATGGCACTAAATAGATTTCCATAAATCTTGGGAGGACATTTTGGTGAAATTTGAGATGAAGTTGCTCGATATGAACAAGGAAGTGAACCAAGACTTGGACAAGTTGAGAGAACAAAGTAAGAATAAGCAGCAAAGTCTCCATGAACTAAATAGGGAAGAAGAAGCAGTCTCCATGAACCTCCTTCAAACTGGAAAGCCTTGTAAAAAATGGGAAAATTATGTGGAAAATGCTTTCCTCTCTCGACCAATTTATCAATAGTGAGCCAATTAGAAAATTAGTCAATCCCATAAAATCACAACCAGTAAAAAACTGACCATCCAAACAATACATAAAATTTCTAGATTTCAACAATCTGTGTGTGTGTGCGCGCTCACGTGGCGCTCACACACAAATCCAATCTATTGTAGACAAATATGCATTTTTTTTCATTTATGTAACAAGTATATAGAATTGGGTTTAGGGAATTTGGTGGGCTGGCATGTGTCCAAACAACGTTGCATGAGACTAACTAGTTCATAATGGAAACACACGTTCGCCATTACAGAACCGACAAGTTTGGTCATGGGACTGAACATTTTATGCACTTTAGTATGTTTGTTGAGCTGACATTGAAATCCTATGTGATAGTTATTTCACTTTGAATTTATTGCATAACATGTTCACTTATGTAAATAGGAGGAACAAAGGGGAAGGGAGGTAGCATTTGCTATCTTTTATTGAAATGCCAAAGAACCTACTTTTATATGTGTCTATGGATTTGTGAGCATGTTTTAGTTTCAATGGTATGTTTGCAATGAGACAAGCTCTACTCCACAAGAATAGCTGGCATATATCTTAGATAGCTCTTATTTGCATTTTTTTTGTGTTTGTACTTGAACTATGTAGCATAGCAATTTTCAATGAGTTATAAATCTAATAGCAAGTTCATATATTCTTGTAGTCTCAAATATACCTTCTTTGTTATTGAAACATATGTAGTTATGTAGATTGGCTCTAAGTCTCTGTAATTAATCTTCTCATCAGAATTTTATAACAATGTAAAATTCAATCCAACTATGTAAATATGTGTAGAGTTTTGAATACATTGTTTAGCATATTAAATATGTGGATAAAGCTATACCTTAATCTTTTACTTAACACTAGAATAGTAATGTAGCTTACCTTTCAGTATATAAACCTCGGTTCAAAATTTGAATTCATTACTAATACAATTACATGTTATTCTATTATGATATTATTCCATAGCAATATTTCAATTTTAAAATCATGTATTTGCAACAAGGAAATTTCCATGTAAGTTATCAAATTAGGATTTGTAATTTTGATTGATTTTGATCCGAAAACAAGATCTTTGCTACTCTATGACGTTAACATGAATTGCATAAGGAGCATGAATGAAGCTCACAAATCCATAAGAAGAGAACCAAACAGCATAGACAATACACACATAAAGACAACAAGTTGATAACAGAGTTCGTCCAAGATGGACTACTTCTCTGGGCCTGCTTCTCAATAGGAGGGCCGATCTATAATCTCAGCATAAGGCAAAATACATGGCAATGATACAATGATACCTTGGAGACAATTATTAGGAAGAGAACCGCTGCCCAAAACACAACAAGACTGCTTCCAGCAACTCCGAAGCCTGAAGACGGTGTAAAACGAGTATAAACACTCGTACCTTCCTCCTACAAAGCTACGCAATCTCACTTCTCTCCTTTAGCTACAAAGTCTCCACTCCAAAGCATGAGTGGGAAATGGCAAATGAAAGGGTTTATATAGGCTTGTATGGACTCCTCTCACATGATCCTCATGGTTTCTCAAGATACCACAATTTTTCCTAAATAGGCATATGGTTACAACTCCATGTTTGGTTATCATGTGGTTGGGCTCTTTATTAAATAATAAAAAAACATTTAAAAGAAACCCTTTTAAGATGGCATATGGTTAAAACCATATACAAACCCACCTTTAAAACTTAAACCCAAAGTTTGTTATGCAAATGGTGGTGGCGCTCCAACATACATTAGGTGGCATTTTATCCGTTTTGCAAAGCCCAATTTTGTAACCATTCCCAAAAAATAAAGTTTGTTTTTAACCCACTTTAAAACCCATAACAAAAATTTTAAAAGCACGTGGTAAGGAGTGAGCGCGTTGAAGGGAAGGTTGAGCTCCGCGTGATTTGTTATAACAACCTTGCCACGTTGAAAACCATGGATCGGGGCTTGCCCCGTCCCCCTTCTTGCGCCGTCATAACTCTTTTCAGTTTAAATAAATAACCTTACCACTCATGCCAAGAAACAACCGTAGCCCAAGTGGTGAACGCAGAGCGCTTATACAAGAGAGGTCATGGGGTCGAACCCTGCGGGGGCCATAACTTTTGCCTTAGACATATTGGCCAATCCCATCTTTCCATGTGGCAACCTGGGATTGGTCCACCTCATGCCCAGTCAGTGTCCATTCAACTACCCAGTCACTATCCATACTTTCCACGTCACCGTCCGTACGCCCAGTCAGCAGTATGCCAGCTCGAATCGTACTGCCACGTGTCACCTTGTGATTGGTCTGTGCACCTGCCATGTCACTTCGTCCATACCGTATGGATGCCACATGTCACCCTATTAGTGGTGCCACATCATCATGTTTGTACAATACGGATGCCACGTGTCACCCTATCAGTGGTGCCACATGGCACCTCTTTTTGCCAATTTTGCCTGTTGACCTTATAGAACAGAACGTGATAACTTTCTCATACGAAGTCCATTTGAGGTGAAACGAACGTCGTTGGAATCGTCTCGACGAGCCCTTCGATTTGGTGCTATTTTTTCTGATATTGGAGGACTTAAAAATTTTTGCCTTCTTGGATCCTCCTGGATCAGATTTAGTTGTGTGAAGTAGAAAGTATGGTTTCTTGAAACATGACTGGCAATTATTGATATGGCAAACATGTGAAGTCTACACAAACAATGCATTGCATCTCATAGACAATTAAACAATAGGTTGACATAGTAAATGCACAAGTAATAAAGACATTCTTCTTATTGGCGGGATATTTTGAGATTGGTCAAGATCAATTTCATGTGTTGAGTTTCTTTTTTAAACGCATTCTAAATTATATCACTTTGAACTACAACTCCTTAGCAAAAACCACAAGTTCATGAATGCTATCAAAGGAGAAAGGATCAAGAAACATCAACTGCTATGCAATCTACATAACAAAATTTTGCAAGTTTTGTCAAATATAAACATCATGAGCATGTTCTAGACCTCATTTGGAAACTTGTACCACTTCCTTGTTTGGAAGAAATATCCACAGAGATGTTAGGTGCCTCTTACATTAACATCCTTCTTTTTTTATTATGAATTTATAATGATCACCCATAGAGTCTAAGACGATAGTGTTTGTAAATTACCAAACCACTTTACTCTTCAATAGTATTTACATGTGTTATGTGCACATACCATAATCATGGCATTTAAAGACAAGTTATTTTGCAACTTTGGCACATTGCATGAAATAGTTGATCTTATTTTCTTGATTTGTACTTTGGACAAAGTTCTGGACAATTTGTTGTTGTAGGATTGACAATGATGTTACTTTCTTATGTTACCCTACCGGTGGCATGGAACAAATGGTCTATTTTAGCTATAGTTTGTTGTTGTTGGGATTATTGCAATATGCATGTATACAATTTACATTTGATTTTTCCATGTTTATCTTTCTGTACAACATAGAAAAAAATCATTTTTTACTTTCTTAGTTGCACGTAGTGATGGTTGTAACAAAATTTGATTCTACTTGATTCAAGCACTTTTGCTACAAATTCCTATAGTCATTTAATGTCTTGTTTATTGAGTGTTTGTGTAATCATATTACTGGTGCCATTGGCATTGCTTGTGTTCATGCATTGCTATTGCAATATATATTTCTGATGTTTATGCACCCTTTCTAATCAAATCCATTATTCCTAGTAGAATTGATAATTGTTCTCAATTGCCATCCTTGAACATGCCCTGTTGCTTGGATTAGATGTCATCCTGTCTTTTTCTTTGATGAACTTTACTTCAAATGAGATTTGAAACAATTAATAATGCCAAATCTATATATTTTTGTGTTACCAAAAAATACAAGTTTTTATGCACTTAAAATATGTTTGTCTTTTTATGTGCTTACTAGCCTCTGCAATGTGTAGTAATAGATAGACATTTTGTTCAAAACCTTGTCTTAAACATCAACCATCTTGCAATTACACTTGATATTTACTTCTTGCAATCTCTTTAAGTTCCCTTTTATGCTTTATATGAACTTGTAAGCAACACATTTTTTTCCTTAGATATAGAGGTTATTTTGCTTGTTTTCTAATGCAATTTTTGGCGCATATATGATAGCGTGTCCTTTGCTTTGGCCCCATAACACATTTTTGTTCCTATGTATAATTTTCTAGTGTGTTCCTTTGGTTGAACCTTTTAGCATTTTCTTGCTTGTTCATTGTTTAGGGGACAAATTGTATATGTATTAACATAAACAATCAGCAAAAAAAATTTCAGTTTACAAGGTTCTAAAACTCTTTTCGATGCCTTTGGCGATAGATTTATGCATCTACAATTGAAAAATTCGTTTGTAGCAGTTGCACTTAATTTTTTGGAGTTGTGAGCTTGAGATGCCTTCAAAAATGAACAAAGGTTCATGCAAATCATCTTAGGCATGCATGTTTTTTCTATCACTTTTTTAAACACAGTTACAAGCTGCACTTATGCATGGACATACTACCTTTTTCATTTAATGTCTTTGTCATTCATTTGCATAAAATTTCTTTTTTTTGCTTATATACATTTGTTTATATTTTGTACATTGTCATGTTGCCAACAATAGAACGAAATTGTAGCTTGCTAAAGCTGTTTGTTTCCAGTTTCCTTTTGGCTCTTGAAAATTTGTATTTTTGTAATTTTTTATAATGTAGATCAATTTTGAACAGAATCTAGTCAAAAGTACCCCCCCCACCACCACACCCCACCCAAAAAAAAATTAGAAACACAAAAGAAACAATTGTTGTAGTTCCTAATAGTAGTCATTGCTTGTATCTTCAACATTGCTTTCGATTTTGTTTGTAATTGTACATTGTGTCAATGATTGATGTTATTGATGAAAGTGTTGTTGCATTAACAAACAACTCTTTGAATTTTCCTTTGGCAAACTTTTTCTCTATTGCAATATAGCCAATGTTATTGCAAATGCAATGAATTCTACATGGGCTTAATCCAATTTAAAGAATTGCAACTTGTCCTTAATGTTTACATTTGTTTTTCTCATTTTTCATTGCTTGCAACATCAATGTTAGATAAAATAGTCTCTCGTCTCTTGGAGGTTCCTTTTTCTGCTCTTGTTCTTTAGATGCTTAAAAACCATTGTTCTATTACATTTTAGTTAGACAAATCAACATTTCAAAAAAGAAGAAGAAGAAAGAGCAAAGAAACCTATCTATGATATTGAACCATAACAATTGCTTTTGTTTTAAAGTTTGCTTTGTGTTTCTTTTCATAGATACCATTTTTATTCAGTCTATGTTGTAGATACCATGCCATTGTAAGAAATATTGCATGTTGATTGTACGAAGGAAGAAACTATATCAAAATCAACTTGTAAGATAGACATGTAGTTCACCGCCTACTTTATTTTTGGCCCAAACAACATTTGCGATTCTTAGCTAGAATAACATAAACTGATATCCTATAGAGCCCTTTGTATTGGACATATGCTCCTTGAAAGGAATGCCATGCCATGTCTATATTGACATGGTTTTGTGACACAATTGGAAAAATGGGTGAAATCAAGAAGAATGGAAATTTAAAATAACATACAATAATAGAAAAAATATCCATTTCGATATTACACATGGTCTAACTTGCCATGACCAAAAAATATTGCTCTTGATCATTGTATAGGAATTAAACATATCAAATATAGGAAAAAAACATGGCAAGTTTGCAATAGTGTTTCTCATGTTCTGCTACTAGGTCTACATATCCAGTTCACATTGTCCATCTACTCTAGGCTTGTTTGTTAACCCCTTGACAATAAGTGACCTTAACAAATCTTTCTTTTCCATTGCTTTGCCATAATTTCCATATTTTCATTTGTTATGGGAAACTATTTCCACAAAATATTTTTATGGTAATAGATCCCTAACAAACATTGCAATTGACAATTGGCTAATTCAAAGAAGCTTGAATATGTGTCTTGCCTAAGTTATTGTGTTATTTCTCTAGATCATTGTATAGTAAAAAAACATCACAAATATAGGAAACAAACATGACAATTTTGTAATAGTGTTTCTCATGTTCTGCTACTAGGTCTACATATTCATTTCCCATTGTCCATCTACTCTAGGATTGTTTACTAATCCCTTGACAATAAGGGATCTCAACAAATCTTTTCCTACCATTGCTTTGTCATAATTTCCATATTTTCATTTGTTATGGACAACTATTTCCACAATTTTTTTATGGTAATAATTCCCTAACAAAAATTGCAATGGGCAACTGGCTAATTCAAAGAAGCTTGAATAAGTATCTTGTCTAGGTTATTATGATATTGCCCATTTGTTTTGCAATAGACTATTAGAAATTCCTTGTTTTTTTTTGTTACCAACAACATGATTTGTTATTTTCATTGTATCCTTTCATAGGATAGGAACTAATGCCTAGGATATCAATTAGGAAAGCATTTTCCATACAAGAATTTTTTTTTGAAAGCGCTAATCAAATCTTTTTAAAATGAAGTCTTCTCTAACTCTTCTCTACTTCATAGATATTATGAAGTTTTATCAATAAAACGAAAATAGCTTTAGAAAAACAAGTTATGCAAAGCTGCCAAAATATTTGTTAATCACCATTGACAAGCCAACCAAATAATTTATATCTAAAAGGGATTTGAGGTTTTATTACTGAAACAATTCTAGAAGAATAATGAATTGATGTGATAAATTGCATGTGTTCTCCACAATCGCTGTGTGTATAATAATAAATAAATTGTTTGTATGCAAGAAAACTCCACTTAGTTATCTTGGTTCCTGTACAACTTCCCTATGATATCCATTCAACCATCAATGGTTATGCTAGGATGTTAAATAAATTGTTTGTATGCAAGAAAACTCCACTCAGTTATCTTGGTTCCTATACAACTTCCCTATGATATCCATTCAACCATCAATGGTTATTCTAGTATGTTCTAGAACACAATAGCTCTTACCAACAAAAAATACAAAAATAAACATAATAAATTCCTTGTTCAATGATCGATCTTTGCCTATTTCGTTGTCAAATTCCAAGATGTGGTAATGTTTAGTCAAATAAATATGTTTCAACAACAACTTTAAACAATACCATTGCAATGGACACAACCTAGTACCAATATGTGCAAGCTATCTACAAGAACATTGCACATGGTCTAGCTTGCCTTAGCCAAAAACTTATTTCCTTATTGACTGCATATGGAACAAACATGCAAGGTTTGCAATAGTGTTTATGTTATTCTATAAATTCATTTCCCATTTTCTATATGCTTTATGCTTCTTTGCCATGCCTCTAACAAGAAGTGACATTCACAAATCTTTAATTACCATTAATCTATCACAATTTGCATGTTCTATGTACTCTATAGATTATTATGTTATTGTACACTTACTTTGCAGTATCCTATTAGAAATTCATCATACACGTGCTATTGTTAGCATAATATGTGCTATGTTCATTGTATGCTTCCTTTCACAAGGATAGGATCTGAAAAAAAGATGAATTCCCTTTTAAGTATACATATTTTAAGAATGTAAAAAACTTAAATTCCCTATTTCAAATAATTTGATCCCTTCAATATTTAAAAAATCTAAATTAATCTACTAATTATTTTCAAATATTAATATAACTTATAATTTTTATATTATTTTATAACACACAATATATTTTATGTTGTAAAATGTGAAAGTGCGTTTTCATGCATCAACCATGTGCACACCTTTCTTGCGCTTCCTTCTTTTCAAACAAAACAATTTGATGTCTTTGTCTAAATGCATTTTTTTTAAACTAGCAATTGTACCTAGGGGTGCAATAAAAGAACGCCGTGTTGCAAGTTAAGCAAGGAGATGTAGACATATACAACAAGGAAGACAATTTGAAGTTTAGATACAATATTTTAAAGACATTATATTCCTCACATAATTGACCATTACATTATCCGCATTTCAAAAGTAATCATGAAAATTATTCTTCTCTAATCCAAATGACAATGGATTGTTAGTTTTTGTGGTTCTTATGTTACAATGAAGCAATAAATCTATGGATCTATCTACTAAAAAAATAAAAATATTTCAACTTTATAAAGAGAAAAAATAAATAATTTATTTATACATTCCTACATGCCTACTTTACATAAGATGCAAGAAAGGAGATGTATAAAAATATATTATAGAGAATGGAATACAACAGTTAGGCTTAGGCCTGTGGTGTGGAATCTATTCTATAATCACATATTTTACCATCCTAACAAATGGTATTTGTTTATTGGGCTCATTAAAAAAAATAATAATTATAATATAGTTTTCCTATTACTAATATAGGTCATTCAATTACTCATTACAGATTCATCAATCCATAAATACATTTCAAAACATTTCAATGAATGATAGGTAAATTATTTCACACATATTTATGTTGAGGCTTAAATTAGATTTAGTTGCAGAAAATTTAAAGAACATACACCACTATGGGATTAGATTGTAGATAAATTAAACGTTAAATTATGCTCTTTGTTTTTTCTTTTATCTTTTCAACACAATTACATTATCTCAGGAAAAGAGAAGAATATTAAGGAGTGTATACATTCGTAAATTGAACATCTATATTTGTAAATTAGAGATATATATATAAATTTCAAGTATTCATTTTCCAAATAGTTTCGATATCAATTTTTTGGTTTCCTAACTTGTTTTATATTTATTTTAAAATTAAGGGTTTAAATAGATGGGTAGATTTAAACCAATATGGAGAATAGTTTATCGCGACAAATTATCTTTACGGTTATGAGGTGCTTTGCCACAACTTCTCTATTACCTTCTTTTGTACCAAGTCTCAAATGACCAACAATGCATCCAACAAGTCATCAAATCATTAGGTCCTCCTCAGGCAACCCTTATCTTGAGATGCAATCATTTCTTGCAGATGTTTGTAGTTTTGATAATTTATATGTAATAAATGGACATAATGCATCTCTGAATGTAAGATAGTATTTTTCTCTTACATCATAGAATAAGGGGTTTGTATTTTAGTTGAAGGAGTTACCTCAATAAGTGTTGATGTTGTTGGTTACTTGGCCAATTCATTGTAAGAATATGTAAAGTACTAAGAAGGATCAAATTATTTGAATTGTATTTTTTATTTTATTTAATTCAATGTTACTTGTTAATTCCTTCATATATCATCCTTCTCACTACTATATACTAATAGATATGGCTTTAAGAGGACTCTAGTCTAGTTTATTTATATTTAATGTTGTCACATATATAAGTAAGATAGAACTACCCAATTCAACAGGAAATTTATTGAGTGACTTACATAGTTGGTTGAGTTTGATAACAAAGTAAATATGCACTTACATTTAAAGATGTTCTAGAACACCCCAATATTATCTTATATGTTTTCAAAACATGCTTAAGATAAAATACATATAAAAAATGAAAACATAAGTTTTTGTAATTCATGATCTCATAAATCCCATAAAATCTACTCTAAAAAATAAAAATATGTTATTATATCAATTAAAAAATCTCTCTCTATATATAATACACAAGTTAAAACAAATTTACCTTACAATAAAAAAAATTACAAACCAAATACTAAACAAAACAAGTAAGACAAAAGTGATTAATCTCATGAAAAGTTTAAACAAAACTCAACTCAACTATTCAAGGTAAAATATCTAACACACATGCAAATAAAAATATGTATCTTATTAATATGATTAGCATTTTGGACGAGCAATATGTAGCTTGGATTGGGGACCAAAATGACCTCCCCCCTCATGTGCGGTACTGGCATTTAAATTGACAGCCGTTGGGGACTTGAATGAGCTTCCCCAAAAGTGCATTCAAAACTTGCTTGGAAACATTGGCCGCATTCAGATTCCTAATACCAGCCCATTGTTTTCCTAGTCACAATCATCATGTTTACCATATAACATCTAAAATTAGTGTTATTGTAGCTCCTACCCGTTTTGCACGTGTCCTTTATAATATTGTATTATGCCTATTATGCCTTTTTTTTAATGCAACTTACAAAATAAAGAGCAAGCGGATGTTACTTATTCAGCCATCCACGAGTCACCATGGAAACCACCTGGACATACAAAACCATGCAATGAGGATCGTAGCCGATGTGACTCGTTCAACCATCCACGAGTCACCAAAAGTTGTTGCATGGAAACCACCTGGGCATAGAAAACCATGCAACGAGGATCGTAGCCTAGAAGAGGACACAACTTTGAGAAAGCCCATTCCTTCACACTTTGATTGTCAGTCTGCAATGATTGATTCTCCCAACCTACGTTTTACCCAGCATGGCAATTATATCATTTAGTTTAATGTCTGCTTCTATCACCAGATTCATAGTGTTAGTCCCATTTTTTGCAAGATTTATGGCCTGCCGTTCAATACATTGTTAACAGTTCAAGTCACAGTAGGGAGACATGGCGTTCACGATATGAATTTTTGTTTGCATGTGGCGTTCAAGATATGGATTTTTCATCATCCCCTGAGGCCAACTGGTGCGTATTGCATGTGGTGCCAGAAAAGGCTAATACAATGACAACCTATCATGTTAACTCTATGACTGAAGCCAATGATTTTTTTTTAAGAGTGAAAAAACACCGTGTTGTAAGCAAAGCAAGGAGATGTGGACATATATAACAAGAAACAGTATATTCTTCAAATAATTGGACATTACATTATCAGAATTTCAAAAGTAATCATGAAAATTATTTTTCTCTCATCTAAATGACAATGAATTGTTAGTTTTTGTTGTTCAGTGTAGATGCAAATTTTTTATGGATCTATCTACTAAATAAATTGGCCATTACATTATCAGCTTTTCAAAAGTATTCAAGAAAAGTATTCTTCTCTCATCCAAATGAGAATGGATTGTTAGTTTTTGTAGTTCATATGATTAGAGCTTCCATCCTTCTTATTGACTGCATCTAAAACGGAGTCGGCAATTTCAGGGACCAGGAGAACAGGATCCAACTCAGAGTTCAGAACTCTTGATTTATAGGCATGCACGAACAAAGAAAAGCAGTCAAATTCTTCACGGTTCTTCCACATAATTCTAAATTTAGACAGCGAGACGGACTGATGGGATGGTTGTCTGATACAAAACCCATAATTATAAAGCTTATTTAAAAGTGGAAATGTTTGCAAATAATGATTGCCTTGTCCGATTTGCTCATCTGGTGAGTATTACCATACAAATTAGGGAAACAGCTAGTGGGGGGGATCATTGTATTCATGTTTTAAAAGGGAGAGAAGTCAATGGAAATAAAATACTGTATCTCCATTAGATCCCTGGGGAACTTTTTGAACCCCGAATGATTGATTTACAATAGGATTGTGAGACCAAAGAGTGGTAGTTCACTAGATCAAAATCATAGTAATTGTTCTTAGTAATTGATCAAAATCACCAGAATATTTTTATTGTTCTTAGTAATTGTTTGAATTTAAAGATGGTAGAATAACCTATATCAAACGCACCATAAGATCATAAAGCTAATTCATACTCTGATTTATATAAAGCTGAGATTGTTTTGCAAATATTAGACATCTCCTTTACAAATGGATTTGTGCAATAATGAGTTTGAAGAATTATCTTTTTAAAATGTATGGGAGATTGTTGAAATTGTTCTTCCAAGATCAGACATCTACACTCATATTCACATGCATAGGAGAAGCAAAAATTATCAAACACGTTGCACTTCAATTATATGCGAACAAACACTTGGCCCTTCCAACCTGTTTCCGAAGGCATGGACACTACGCACCACATGGATCGGGGATTCGGGGGTCGCGGGTGCATCAGGAAGCACTTTTCCATGTCTCCGACAACCTCCATAACATTCTTTCCCTTACCATTATTGACCGGATATTAATCATACAAAATTTGATTTTTTAACACAGGATATTAATAATTCCAAAATTTGAATTTTTAAAATAATAATATTAATATAATTTTAAAACTTGAATTTCTAATATAACAAGAGCCACGAGGTGGCAATGTCAGGGAATTTACTAATGACTATTTTAATTTAACAAAAGTTATAAAAATATGGTTTTTTTGTCACAAAATTGTAAAGAAAAAGAAAAAAATTATTGCAAAATTTCATAGTCATCCAAACCCAGATTTCCTACCACCAATAAAATGATGAAACTTAAAATCTTACCATAATTTGTTATACAATATAAATTTTTTATTTTTTAAATTAATATTTTATGTCAAAAGCTATGAGCTTATTGATCTATCTTGTACTAATTATAATTATTAATTCTGAGTTTATTTGTAACACTAATCACTAGTAAATTATGGAAAACTAACATTATATTGTAAGAATTGAATAACTAAATCATAAGCATTAAATTTATCTGTATTCACATCATTTTAATAATATTTTAATTGTATTCATATATAATATTTTAAGTTATTTTAATTATATATTAAGTTACATTAGAGCTTTTTACATAAAAGATAAATGAATACTAAAAATAATTTTAAAAAACAATTAAAATTAAAATATTAAATTACAGTAAATTAGTTAAATTTTAATATATTATTATAATGGTAAATTAACATATTATTTATAATGATAAATCTATATAATGCATCATTATTTTCCTTACAAAAATAAATGTTCAGTAGAAATAATGCAGCAGCAATGCTTACTATTTGAGTAACGATTGATATTTTAGTGGATAGTCACCATGGAAGTTAGTGAATTTACACAAAGACTCGGGAAAATGGTTTCTAATTAATCTCCTTCGGATAACTAATTGTGTTTATTGGCTTTAGTGTATTAGGAAATATTGTATAACCACATAAGAAACCTTTATGAATAATTTTTTATAAGCGTGAATAATGTTTAAAATTCAATGATGTGAAAGTTATTCACATATACAGCTTAACCCTATCTCATAAATTAGAAAAACAGACATATTAATATATTATTACAACTACTTCTGAACTCTTTTTATTAATGTATTATTATGTCAGACATATTAATATATTATTACAACTACTTCTGAACTCTTTTTATTAATGTATTATTATGTTGTCAAGTCGTTGCATACTCGAAATAGAACTGATGAATGAGAGACTTCACGTACCCTTCAAACTTCCTTAGTCATTTACGGAGGAGGATTGGTTTGACTGAAACAGAGATCACAAAGAAGCACGAAAGTTGCAACATAGTCAGACAACTTTTTAACACCGATTCAATTCATTTTTGGAGATCTTATTGCAACTGTGTATTACCCAAAATTGACACTATAGATTTCTCATTGCCACTGAACATCCCACTGAGAAATGCACACTTCATCCAATGCATTTAATGTTAACCCATTAGCTCAAGCAACCATTCATCTACAAGGGAAATTTCACAGATTTGAACACAGGAGCACCATATAAATTGAAGCTTGGACAATCCTTTCATGTTTTTTATCTATAACCATTAATCTTGCAGAGTACACAAGGAGATTACAAAGGCAAGTCTAGTTTTGTGGAGCAACTGAACACACTACCAGTCTACTCACAAAATCTCAATTTGGTGACTGCGTTCCCAATTTTCCACATCTACATTTTAGAAATCAATAATACTGTTTCCTGGCTTGAAGTGGGCAATTCTTTTATTTCTCATAGTAAAGAGAAGCGAGTAGATTTCCTTATTTTCCATATATATTTTAGACAAATTCAAGTAGCTATTATCTTCTGCCTAAAATTAATGGATCACAAACCTGAAGTGTCATTTGTATAATTCATTTCATTGAAATCTCTCTGCAAGAAACTGAACCTCAAATAGAGAGATGGGGAGGGCCGTGCAATAATGACAACAATGGTTCCCTAGCCACCAGCTTGATCCCTGCAGCTACAAAATCTTTTGTCCAAATGATCCTGTTGTTGAATTTTGTGTGGACTGTATCTACTATGACAGTGTTCTTGGTCATTTCTAACTTACACTAGGTGGCACTTTGATACATTTTGTTATATTTGACAATTGAGAAATTTTAGCCTTAAATTTTGACACTTTTAATGACCTGGGGATGATGCCTATGATGGCTGCCTCTGCAACCCCTTTTATGTATTAAATTGCTCATACACAAATATTGATTTTTAAGCAGTTATATGAATTATCTTAAAAAATGCAACTACTCTACCGATTACCGTCTTGTGTATTTCAAAATAGGAAACTTCAGAAATGATTTCCATTGTACTACAATCAAACCTGATCCCTACTAAAGTCAATTTCTTGAAAATATCACAAGTCTTGTCAAAAGCTCCTAATAACCAGGCGTATAATAGTTAAGATCCATTTTTAACCCCATATCTATTAAGCACTAAGAAGATAAAAAACCTAGGTGTAAACCTCTCCACACATAAAAGATATGGCAGGAAGATATGCTAGTTTATTTATTTAAGATTGTTTTATTTACCTCCTTTGGACATGAGACTCTGATGTCAACTTTTTCTTTTTTAATTTATTAGTGTTAGATACTTTACACGACAAGTAATTTCCACCTCAGGCGGTAAGAACCCCAGTGCAATTATTAACTTCTCTCACTCGTTACAATTATTGGGACACATCTCTTCCACACTGGGATGTAGGAGCACATCGCATTTCTTAGCTTGATGCAATAAAAAAATTTTAAACAGAAAATATCAGAGCCTGCATCGAGAGTTTGAATTACATACTGTTAAGCCTATGTTGTGCATGCATAATTAAAGTTGTTTTCGCTCACATGTTCAACTATCTAACCTACCAGATAAAAACCAATTAAGATAAGATATTAATAGAAACACCCAAAGATAGAGAAACTAACAGATAAAGTCTAAAATATTTACCAGTTATCCGACATCCACTGCCAAGCTTTACTATATTCGCCAAGTTTATCAAAATCAAAAGTAAAATATTAATTTTCCACCGCCAATCGTAATTAATATGTATACTCAAAATATCTCACATTATTATCGCATTCAATGCCAAAATTACCACAGGATTTAGACATGCACTTAATCCAATGTTGGTAAACATTTGAACACGTCTGTTATCCATGCATGCCCTCTTTATCGATACCAATTGGCAATTAATTGTCGAATTTCCATTGCATGTCCTTTGAGCTGTCTATCAAATGTGCTCTCCCATGTCCCCGTGTCCATCATCTAAGCAAATTCTGAGCAATTGGAAAGGTGATGCAATGTGCAGACTTATTGGAACAAGAACAAGACCAAGCATCAATTCTTGTTTGAGCGGATCCAAGGACTCAGATCAGACATCAATTCTTGTTTGAGCGGAATCAAATCCTCTAGCAGATAGTTTAGCTCGAGCGACTATGTTGTTTGCAGGTAAATGTTCATTGAATATTTAATGAGGTTTGAGACTTCCTGGCAACCTTTCTCCTTCATTAGGAAGCTTTCAATTTTTCACTTTTACAGAGTATGTTATAGCCATGCACTCATCCACGGTTGCCATATGCTTCCATCAAGCTTTTAAGAAGAAGTTGTATTCCAGAATGCCCATTCTTTGCTCATTTTTCACTCTTTGAACCACAAAAAATTGCATCAACATCTCCCAAATGCTCATGGTAAGTCAACAGAGTTAAAAAATTTACTTTGTTCAGTAAAAGTAGTATGCTAGGGAAATGAAGATTAAAATAAATGTTTGAAAGAAGTAATATTTTACATTACAGGTCTCAAGGATATATCACTGCTATGATTACTCACTGAGTCGACCAGGAGAATCTCAGGAAAAATGCCCATATCTTGGCCTTGTCTGGTGAGAACGATGATGATGAATCAATGTTTTCCCTTATGCTAGGTTTTGCATATATATTTTGTGTTTGTTGGTTTCTTATTGAACTTTAAAAGGTCCTTCAAATGCTTTCTACCTGAAATCCTTTGTACTTGATCAATTCTTTTATTCTGTCCACAACAAAAAGGAATCCCTCCTCATCAATGTAACATAGATCCCCAGTTTTCAGCCATCCTTCCGAGTCTAAAGTTGATGCAGTTGCTTCATCATTACCAAAATAACCTGCATGGAGCAGCTAAAACTTTCATATATATTTTTAGCCAGAAGCTGGGAAAATTCCCATCAATATATAGATGATAGCGCTATGGCATCATACTGAAACTGTAGTTTGGGAGGTAGGGATGGAAAAATATCAGACTACTTGCATTGACCATTTTCTTGAGATATAGATTCATTTGCCGCAGAATACAATTCCGGTTTGAAAGACGGTTGTGGGTACAAGACATATACACTTCAAATTTCACAAGAGCACAAGATGTGCACTTGTGGGGAGACGAATCAAGGATCTTCAATGGAATTCTTGTAAATTGTTTTAACGTGATTTTGAGCACCGGCATGCTTATAAGGGAACCATGTTCACATTGTGGATATGGCATTCTGCACTTGCTGTTTATGAGATTTTTATCATAGTGATTTAGATGTTTAAGTCAGGATGAATTTGAATTTTTTTTTTTAAGAGTGAATTGAGTTAAATGATTGAAACATTTCCTGAATAGAGTGGGCATTTCATTCATTATCAGAGGATAGCTCATTAATAGTATGTACAATTTATGTGCTTTCTATAATAAGATGAGTGGAGTTTCAACTCTAAACTAAAATTCATGTTTCTGTCATTTAACACAGTTAGATTCAGAAATATTTACCATTACCATGATTAACTGAAAACCTACCCTCCCCAAAATATTCTTAATATTTTATTCGTAGTGGTGATGAGTCGTGCAGGAGATAGGGGACACTAACGTAATCTCTCTTTCAAAATAAAAAACTTGTGAAAGGAACCAAAATCAGTAAGGCCCCCAAATTTGTTAAAATTTCTTGAAAGGAAAAGATGAAATGATGTGTGGAAGTACCTTTCATGATTGTAGATCCCTGCAACCAGAGCTCTCCTTTATGGTTGGGAGGCATAGCTTTGCCACTGGCTGTGTCCACTATTTTAGCTTTCGCAGTAGCTGCAAGCAAGCCTGCTATCCCATAATGTCTGTTTTCTTCATCCGTTTTTGTAAAGGACACTGACCCACTGGTCTCTGTCAATCCATAACCCTACAAAATAATAAATATATTCAATTAGAATTTGTATAAAAAATAGATGGACATTCATAAAAAACAATGATTTTTCAATCTTGTCATTTGAGGTAATTGGAAAGTTGGAACAGAAGAAATCAAGCCTGTTATGTCTTTGGGAGGATGGAGATAGTTTTGCTTGAACCATGGACAAGAAAAAGTTAAAACGAGGCATGTTTTATAAGTGAGTCTTAGGTTTTCTACAGGATATATAAACATCGCAGACAATGGGAGAGTGAATTCCTGTAAAGGATTTGTATTCTTTACCCAATGGGAGAGTGTATTCCCGTATCAGAGGTGCAAGAAAGGCATGAATGTCACCTGTTGAACTTGAACAGTTGGAATTCTAGCAGTGAACTTGTCGATGACGTATTTTCCCAGGGGTGCTCCACCGCAGGTGATCGAGTAAAGCGAAGTCAAATCATAGTTGGCAACGATAGGAGACTTATTTAAAGCGACGAGAATGGGTGGAGAAGCTGGCAGGGTCTTCACTCTGTACTGCTGTATGGCAGAAAGCATTTCAGCCAAATCGAATTTGGGCATGATCACCACGGTACTTCCAGCGGCAATGCAAGAAATTTTGTAGCAAAACCCAAAAAAATGAAACAGCAGGATGATAGATAAACATATCTTCTCCTCCCCCTCCATATTGGCACCACTGCCCAGGATTCCAGCTATAATGGCAATGACATTCCTATGCATGGAGATGACTCCCTTGCTCTTGCCCATTGTCCCCAACGAGTAGAGAAGCGTGGCAGTGTCCTCCTGTTTGATGTCCACTGAAGGGAGGCTTCTAATTGTGGACTTCAAGAGGAGGTTTAAAGTAGAAATACAGCCTGAACGCGAGGCGCCTGAGCCTTCCTCTATGTTTCCCTCTATGAGAATGACCGGCAGTTGGGTTGCACGGACCTTGTTGAGCAAATTTGTTGGTGTGAAGATAATGACAGGCTTCAAATCCTTAGCCTGCTTTTTAATCTCAGCCTCTATGCTCTTCGGGTTGGCAGTGCACAGGATTGCTCCAATGGAGAGAATGGCGAGGTAAATGCATGGAATGGCGATGGAATTGGGAGATATGACAAGTACAAGTCACATGAATCTTGTGAGACTTCAGGGTTTCTGCACCGATTCTTGCCAAAGACTCCTGGTTTACGAGCTCATGAAGAAGCTGCAACCGCTGCAAAGACAGCATCGACCCAATTCGGAAGAAGAAGCGGCAACTCCAGCGACGACCACGGCCTCTGAAAATGAAGAAGTAGAGTACATTGCGAATTGCTTGGATTTCGTGAGGAAAATAGGTAGAAGGGCTCGAAGAAGAAAGAAGCAGCCACTGTGGATTGATGGTGATGGCACATGTGCACTTGTGCATCTAACCTTATCACCTGTGCACCTAACCTTATCGTTGATCAATGATCGAGATTGCTCCAATCGTCAAACATTTTCATCTGACAGATGAAGTTAAAAAATGCAATCACTGAGGGGAGTCGACTCCCATTTGGTAAATGCCTTATGGCGTAATTATTATCCATGTTAATAAATGTCTTTTTTATATAATTTATAAATAAAATAAACAAAAACAAGAGGTTTTACCCATATCTAAGAAAAAACCATATTTGTCACCTTTGTACAGTCTATTGGGGCGAGTTGTATTTATAATATCCTACGACGGTACATACCCATTCGATTCGATCACGTGTTGATTACAAAAGGGCATTACAAGATGGGTGCATGTCTCCACCTCAACAATGTGTGTCCCACCATGCCAAAAAGTAGCAACAAAGGAAATAGACATCAAGAAGACGCTCTCATTGTGGTTAATTAGTCATATTAAAGAATCATATGTGATGGGAACTATACCATTGTACAATGAAGATAACAAGATTATGGGAAGTCCTTAGACAATGTCCAACTACACAATATTAATAGTAGGCATTGATCAACAATTCTATCACCTATGCTTCTTAATTTTTGAAATATAAGAGGATTTGTTATCATCCATATAAATGAGGTAATAAGAATCTCAATACTTAGAAAGTGAAAATGGCCCCTATCATCTTGATGAGGACATCAATATGGACGAGTTATTGATGGTAAAGGATATGTTTTGATATATTGTAGTAAAAGAATTAAATGGTGAAGGTTTTGGTTCCTATCGATTTAGAGTAGAAGAATTAGACGGTAATAAATTTAGATCTTGTGAATCAATAATAGTGGAAGAATCAAGCTAACCCTTATCCAGTGATAGAATATCTATATAAACAAGGCATGCTATTGCTAGTAGATCTCAAGCTCAATAGAAATGGTAACTTATGAGGGGTGAGAGTGTGGTAGAGATGAGAGGTGGGAAGCGTGGAAATGAATGGAAATGGCAGGAGAGGAGATGAATGGAAATGACAACGAACTCACAGAGGAGAGAGAACCAATCGAACCAGATGCTTTGATACCAACTTGGAATGTATATTCTAACAGATTTATTTTATTTATTGAATTGGTGTGTTTTACGAGTACAATGCGGCTTTATACAAATTAAGGGTCACAATTAAATGATGTGACCTATCAAGCCATTCATTAATAAATAACAAATTACTAAATTACTAAACTATTTAGTTTTATTATAGGGTGGTCCTCCATTGTTACCGACGACCCTCATGAAATTTCTAGCTCTGTTTTTTGCAAGGATTAAATTAACACAGAAACACAAGTCATCGAGTTTATGTGAACAAAATGAATGGGCATATGTGTTTAAGGTATAGATATTGACAATTTATGAGGGTCAAGTTCAAGTGGACCCAACATGCAAGCACCCGATTCGAATCTAGGTTGTCTGTTAAACTAAATTTTGTCAAGAAACGAAGTGATAACTAGTGTCTAGGTACCCTATTCAGAATGCAGTTGATAAAATTACTTGTGACTTTAATATCTCATTGTATTTATTGGGAATCTTTTATGATACTCTACTAAAATTGTCCCGGAGCCTTGAGAATGGAATATTGATGATATTAGGCTTTAGGAGAGAGAAAATTGGGGCAATTTCACACAAAGAAAGCACCCATGACTCATATATATGAGAAAAGTAAATACCCTATAGAGAGGTAAGAAGAGGGTAATGACAAAAAAGACAGCTCTTGGGATGATGAAGGAGAGGGAAAAGCGGTGATAATGTGATGTGTAATAAATAAGAGGTTTTTTATTTCATCTGATTCTATTTCGGGAGGTCTTTTAGTGAGCCTGTCAGTCGGTATATCAAAGGAAGAAACACTGGGTGGTTTTGGATTTTGTGTGCCATTCATGCATATAGAGGAAATATTTTGGATTTTGGATTTTTTGTTCCAAATACACATGCAAACATATCATCAGATAGTTAGAGAATTCCCGTGAAAATACATAGAGTGAATTATAGAAGATACCACATAGATCCAAAATAGTTACATTATTGGTTTTTAATATTCCATGATATGGTTTCATACAAAAATAGACAAAAAATCCTATTGCCTAATGCTACATTTTTCCCATCCTCATAAGGGTTCAGAGCATGAAAATGGATAAAAACTTTCAGATTTTTCAACTTGCCAAATATTTCTCTGAAGTATATCAATTTGCAGTGATGAAAATGCTCCTTCAAATGGCATTGATCTAGTTTCAGTCTGAGTTCCACATTGTCAACACGGAGATAGAAAAAGTAAAGGTAGTTGTTCCATTTCTTGTTTGCATGCATGCATTTTCAAAGCTTTACTCTATGCTTATTGACCTTACAACACAATATTTCTTTATTAGAAGGAGTCTATTGAATGTAGAACATTATTGCCTGGTGATCCATAATTTTTTATTGTTTTGGTAACATATCCTTTAAATATGGCATGGTTGATCAATATTCTCTATGTTACATACAAGCTTATGGTTGATACAAATACCATCCAATGGCTCCTAATCCAAGAGTTGAATTCTCTTTTTTCTATCCCATACTAACTATCTAACATTGTTGTAGTTCACTTGTTAAGGTTACCCCTCTAACCTACCCTAACTTTTTTACGAGTCTACACTATGTGAACCTTTACATGTACTTGTTGTAGCTTCTTGTAGAATGGCATTGTACTAGGATATCTAATGGATGAATTTTGGGAGAATGCTAAGAATATAGGATCATTCTAGCATATGCGTGAAGCATTTTATGTCATAGGCTAAGTTAACTGCTCATATGGTAGAATGTTTTCATAAAAGAAACTAATACTGAGATAAATTCCTAATCTGTAGGTTTTAGAAAAGTGACCACTCCACTTGGTGATCAACATGGTTCTTAATCGAATTATTGGTTGAAACTTTAATGTTTTCTTGGTTTTAATGCTCAAGTCCAGTTGTTTGATCTACTCAATTACCCAATTGCACTACCAATAATACACTCTTCATGTAAATATTGTTAGCACCCATTTACCTGACCAATACAATTTGCATAGAGGCAAATTATGCGTTAGCAGTGCCAATGGCCAATTATTTAGATAAACTCTCCCTGCTATTGAGCTCTAGCTCTGTTTCATTTTGTGGCTGATGTTATTTGTTATAATTTTTTGATGACAAATGATGACAATGTTAAAAGATATAGCTTCTAGATGGTTGATATTATATGTGTACTAAACAGTTGATGATTTAATGATCATCACAAATTTAATAATTAGAACCATGTTTTCATGTTTTCTACAACTAATTTGGCATTTTGCATGTTTTTTTAATATATATATATATATATATATATATATATGCATTAAAATGTTGCAAAACTTGACATTGACAAAAAATTGGTGAAGTTCATCAACTCAGGAAATTGGCAAAATGGGGAAAATGGAAGGAATGTGTTGAGCATAAACTTGGACTTGAAAAACTTGGAAAACTTGGATTACTTGAAAAACTTGGAAATAATCAAGAGAAAACAAATGTTTTTGCAACATTGCTTAGACATTTATTAAAAAGTTTATATTCTCACTGATAAGATTATTTCTCACCCACAAGTCCCCTTGGTTATTAAGGAATCATCTCATTAGCTAGAATTCCTTCTGGGTGGGTTACTAAAGCATGTTGATGAGGTTAATCTTTGAAAGCTCTTCCTTCTTCATTTTAGATTCTATCTTGAGAATGGTTATATGACCTTGAACTGGGTGGATGTGTGAATCATCTATCCCTTGCAGTGAATTTCATGCAAATTAAGAATTTATATCATAGTCCTCTTTTGGATGAGGTTGCATTGCTGAAGGAAGCTTCTAGATTTCCAATTTTAGACAGAAGCTTATCCATCTGGTGGCCATCACTAATGTTCCTTTCATGGAATCTTTTGGTGGGTTTAAGTTCTAAGTTAAGTGTTAAGGATCATGTTTCTATTATTGGGATACTTTCCTATCAAGAAAACATGTTATTCTTACCTATGGAAGTGTCCCTTGGATGAGGGAGTCTCTTTTGTTGACTTTTTCACTTGGACTCCTATTTTATGTAGGAGTTAAGCACCTCACTTGGAAGTGACATTTTTATAATTTGAAAGTGTTTCTTTTATCTTTTTGTCCATGCAAAGCAAGCTTTTATTCCTTGTGAAGTAAACTCAGACTATGGCAGGAGATGAGCCCTCTACCTGAAAGATTTTGGGACCTTTTTGATGGAGATCTTAAGCATTCAGCTTCCTCAAAAGATGGAACATCACTTGAGGAGTATTTTGGCATCCATGTGGTGTATTCTTAGTAGGCCCTAGTTTTCCCACCTTCGAGGAGTTCTAGTGCAAAATTTCGCATACTTTCCTCTCCTATGCAGACTTGATTCATGCACCTTAGTTGGAGAAGGCTTCTTGAAGTTACTCTCTTATTTATTGTATTCTTGGTGGCATGAAGGTTCCCTCCATGGTAAATTGAAGCTCCCTTATTTCATTCTATTCTAGGGATCTTTCTATTTTAAACTATGAATCCCATTCTATAAGAGCTAGAGAGTCCTATTGAGTTGGTTAATCGTCATATTCACTTGAGTCTCTATCCTTTCATTCTGTTCTTTTATTTCACATGAATGTGAGAGATAATACCCTTTAGAGAGAGATAAAGGTCACTCTCATCTTGTTCATGTGATTCCATCAATGGAATTGGTGAGAGAAGGTTCTTGGGAAGTGATTTGTCATCCCATGGAGTGCTTTGAAGTTGAAGAAAATATCTCCAAACTATGTACGTGTAGCTTTAGAATAAAGGTATATTTTGTTATGGTGGATTAATATCATTCCATTGGTGTGTATCAGTATGATTTATTTTACTTGAATTTTCTGAGTTGATTCATCTTGGGGAAGGCTCAATTAATTTTCTACGATATTTGATTCCATATTTCATAGAATTCAAGGTGCTTTGGTCATAAACAGATTCAACGGTATTTACTTCACTATTTTCTATGTTTTTATAAGCATCTATGCATGGTATGCACCTTTTGAGTGCAGACCTAAAGTGTTTAAGGTGCAAACCTTTTTGAATAAACCTTTTGGAGAGATGATTTTCTTGGGAACGTGATGTGATGGTGTACATGTATGTTCACTTTTATGTTACGAATGATGAAGTGACCAGATTTGGATGAAATTGACTTCTTATATCTAGGGGGAGCTTACTGGGCTACAATTTCCTTCTTGATGTTTTGAAGACCAAATATTTTGGTTGGTGAACCTAGGAGTGGTTGTTTAATGGTCAAACCCTAGTGTGCTTGAGATGTGATATTTAAATGCACTATTTTGGTCATAATCTCTTCTAGGCTCAAGAGATCATATTTATAAGTCACCCCTAAAATTGTCAGTGGTATTAAAGTAAGTGCTCATAACATGTAATCAGATCAACAAAATAAATTGTAATGACTTGTACAAATTATAAAAGAATAATATTAGTTACTCACCTGTAGTGCGGGACACTTCCTAACTGTATACTTAGAATAGTACTTTCAAAACTGATTATGTCTCTTAGAGACATAGTCACATAAATGTAACAAGTTGGCCCTTAAAGGGATAGTACAAACCAGAGAGAGATGACAGTGTTTATTATACAACACGAGGATTCATTCTCCAAGACTTGTGTGGTATCAAGTCAAGACATTGTGTTGTATCAATTCCTAAGTATCCTCATATGATTGAAGTGGTGACGGTGTATTGTAGAGATTGTGACTAATATCAAGACTTGTCTTGTGTTGTATAAATATTGTGGACTTGTATTGTATCAAGTCAATGATTCTCATAGATGGTACGCTATGAGAATGGATCTCCAATTGTGGAGATGATCTTGTTTTGTATCAAGATTGAATTCTTGTGTTATATCAAGACTGTGGACGTCCATTTGTTGAGGAGGTTATACTATGTGATATATTGTTATTCATGGTCACTAAATGCTATAATTATCCTTTAGGGCTTAGATACCCCTAGAGTGAATTACTTTAGCATATGACTATATGGTTTGAGGTAATATATATGATCATCAACATGTATGGAATAATTCTTTTGAGTGTGACATGATAAGATGGATAAATAATACACATATGGACCATGCATTAATTATTTAATGATAATGAGATCAATCATAGAGAAAGAGAATTCAAATTTCCCATGCAAATGTATGAGTGAACTCAAGTTATAAAGCTTCAATAAAATATGAATGCCTCAATCAATGCCTCAATCAAAGCACCGGTTGAAATATTAATGAATGTAATCATTTAAGTAAAGAAGAGCTTAATGTTCATCAATCATCATGCATTAGTTAACTAAAGAGATCCATGCAAAAGTTAATATTATAAATTGTGCATGGATGGCACTAAGAGTGAAGCACTGATGACACTTAAGTTATCCTATTAACTAAGTGATGAACAGTGAGTTAACGATTGAGTTCAATTCACATTTAGTTAGCATTCATTTCAATTCAGTTATCATTCTGTTCAAATCAATTAACATTCTGTTCAAGTAAGTTATCATTCAATTCAAGTAAGTTAACATTTGGTTCAAATTAGTTAACAGTTAGTTCAAGACAATTAACATTCAGTTCAATTTAGTTCAAGACAGTGAACATTCAGTTAAAGCTAAATGAGGTAAGGAAGGGCACTAATGTTTGCATGGAGGGAGTTCTAGTTAGCTTCTCCTTGTGAATGCACTATGTGGTGCTCTCAGTATGTTTATTGAGTCTCCTATGCACTACCTTCTACATGCTAGGGTTTTTGGCTTGTTATTAATATGATAGGCATATGGAAAGTTCAATATAGTTGCATATAATTGTTTTCTGCAAGGTTGCATTGGATCTCTCTTCTCTACTGTTGTAGTGATATCTCTTATTAGGAAATCTTCTTATGTTTTGTAAACCATTCTCTACAAATATATCTATCATACTCAAAGAATTGTTGGGTTTTTCATCCTCCATGTTTGGAGAGTTTTCCCAGGGTATATCTTGTCCCTTATGTTTGATTGTTTTATGTGGCTAATTTATTTATGAGATTTATATATTGGTGATATATGTGGCTGATATATATGTGGTTGATTTATATTTGGTTGATTTAAGAGAATCATATGTGTTGAAATTGACCAATAAAAGTTGTAAAGTTCAAGCATCTCCGATTTTTCTCAAAACATCAACATGGTATCCAAGAAAAGGGTGTGAATGAGCTTAGTTTTGTGCAAAAAACTAAATCCTATGTAGATCTTGATCAGTTGAGAAAAATATTGCAGCCATGATATCAATCTCCATTACAATGAAATACCATCTCGAGGGCACTTCCAATTTCAGCACATGGAAGGAAATGGTATTGGACATATTGGAGGATAGATACATATTGGAGGATAGATACATATCCACAATGATTGAGGTGCCTTCATCCAATGCATGGCAAATTCAAGAAAAAGTCAGTATGCACCATTCTCATCACTTTCTAGGAGACAAATTTCATGGATCATTTATGATCAATCTATGAGGAATCAACCAAATTCATTGAAAACTCACTTCCAAAATGTGTTGATTTAGCTTACTCATGAGCGTATTTCAAAAATTCACAACCGTTTTGGAGATGCGATCAGGTATTTGAAGATGAAGTTTTAAAAATTCATGTTATGGACGTCATTCCAATCTAGAAGAATTGATTGAATGACCTAGGGATTTGTGGATTGGATATTATTCTTATTCAATGGATCGTGTGTGTAATGAAATCCTATTCTAGTTGAGAACTGATCCAAAAAATAGGACGATGAAATTCGGAAGAAGTTTTTCTTGAAGAAGAGCATTCACTCCAGGTTGCATGGGATCCAGTTTCCCCATGCAGAGATTAATTACCTCCTGCATGCACTCAAATTTACAAGGAGATCAAGACTAAGGGACTCCAATAATCTCTGCAAGGAAGCAAAGATCAAGAGGGAGCATGCAAGACAATAAAATATAACTACTTGTATTTTGTTTATTATATGCTCCTTATATCTCTATGCTTTTGAATGTGTTTCATTATAGTCATATAGAGTTCCATATTCCCAGGATTAGGAATTGTGTTATGAGATAAACATATTGAGAAAATATGTTGTTTGTCTTTCTTTTATTGGCAAATAACAAAACTCATGAATAATACATGCATGATTGTTTAATTATCATATGCTTTTATAAAATCAGATTTAAATTTTTTATTTTAAATATATTCCTGGTATTAGGAATGATGTTATAGTATAACATGATTAAAAACATATGTTACAATCCTTCTATTTATTGTTAAATAGTAAAATTCATGTTATGTTGAAATTAAGAAAAGTATAGGGTTGGATGATTTTTCATGAGATATGAATATGGGCATGCATAATTTATTTATGAAATATGAATGGGGTTATGTCAAAACATCGATTTAGTCTATGTACAGAACTCTGTGAACCATTGTCAATAAGTTGAAAGTTTTCATGTGATTACATTTCTTGGTTATGTAATGTGATTAATCATTTAAATAATTTTCATTGTAGGGAAAAACATATTAACTAACCTACAAGAAGAGAATGACATGGACTCATTCATATGGCTGATCCTGAAAAAAGAGAAGATTGGGAGATTATTATGTTTCTTAGGAAGAAGTCAGAATAGAGGCCCTAATACTATTTTGTTAGAAGTAAAGACTCTTGAAGGTAATTAATTTATACTAGTTATATTCATATATGTGTTATACATAGAGGATTATGAGTCTCTGTGATGGAGGACTCAAATTATGATTCTCACATCCTAGATGTTGAGAGGGAAAAGTTAGATTTTCTAGCTCCTGGAAAACCAATGGATTTGGTTAGTTAAACTCTTGCTATGTAGAAACCTTAATGATGCTCATATTCAAAAGGAATCTATATTTAAGAATCTTGGATGATTCTTAAGTTTAGAGGTGTATCAGTCATTGAATAAAAAAAAATATTCCGTTGAGGAAAAATGTTTAGTAGATTTCTTGAAAGGATTCAAGAACAATGGATTGTAAATCCATGAACACACACATAAAGATAAATATGATTCTTATTCATATTTGTAGGATCTCATACATGTTAGATATATCTGTACAGGTCCTAGGATTAGTTATATGCTTTACATTCAATACATAGACATGTATGAAAAAGCATGTGTTTTGTTACCTACTTGGTATATGTGTATTTGGATTTAGACATGTCTCAGTCAGTGAAAGTAAGTTTCACGGACATACATATTCTGACTAGTTCAAGTGATCGAGAAAGATCACATCAAAGATGTTTCTCTAGATATAGCATACTATAAGGAAGTAAAGCTTTACAAGTTTCCTAGTCGGTTATATCTCAGACATGGTGAAGAAAGGATTTGTGTAATTCCTGTACATATCCACGGATGAGAAGTATTTCCAACATATTTACTAAGCCTCTGTATAGAACAAGATTGGTATAATATGAAAGATTCCTCTAGTTGAAAAGGGAGTACTGATGTATCTTCACAAGAAGCAATAGTTAAAATTCCTCAAACTAGTTAGTCATGATACATGACTCAAGCAACCAGAGGCTATGATACCTTGTGGAGAGAATCCACATGAGCAAAGACATTATCAAAGTCTTAGAGAGTATTGATACTCAAGAAGAGTTATAGTATGGAATGTCAGAGAATAGTTAAACCTCTTAGAGAGGTAGTTGGGGTGTTTTAGTCTAAAATGAATAATCACTGAGAAAGTGAACATGCCTTGAAGAACATCATAGAGAATGGAAATCTCACAGAGAACTTATCCAGGTAGAAGAAGATTCTTGAAGTCAAAAAATATTGAAGATTGAAAGAAAATATGATACTTTCTTTCTGCATGATTTTACACATTTGATGTAAAATGTTGTATATGTTGGATATGAAATCCATTATTTCAAGTTTAGAGAAACTGCATTATGGATTGGATCTAGATGATGCTAAAATGTGTAAGTAGTTGGTTGGTATCTAAGTAGGCATATTCTATGTATCCTTACTAACTAAGCATATGTTTGAGTACCTTTGAGGTACATTAGAATAGTCTCTTTACTATATTTGATACATGATATAGTTATTGTTCTATCGAACTATTCTTTATCCTAGTATAAGCTATGTATATTGTGGTTAGTACTACAACAGCCAAGTATTGTGGCTAGTAGTACAAAAACAAGGTGTATTTCAGCTAGTATTAAGCAAAGTGTCTTGCGGACAATACTACATGTTGATGAGTAGTGTGGTTTCGAAAGATACCTACTAGGGTGAAAGGATTGATCCTACATTTATTAGGTGTTAATAGTCAAGCTTTCTAAAAAAACCTATGTGTTATGATAGAACACATTGAGATGAATTTTTACATCATTGAATTCATGGTCCTGTAAAGAAAAGATTTTAGTACATAAATACTGATGAGCAGATTGCAAATTTTTGGACAAGCCGTTGTTAGTGACAAAGTCGAGATACTTCCAACATAATCTTGGTATTTCAAGAAATTCCTGGTAAAGCAGAAAATGTCTCCCTCACTAAGAGGGAGTATTGATTGTTCAACATCATGAGTCATTCTCCAAGACTTGTGTGGTATCAAGTCAAGACATTGTGTTGTGTAAAATCCTAAGTATCCTCATATGATTGAGGTGGTCATGTTGTATTGAAGAGCTTGTGAGTAATATCAAGCTGAGTCTTGTGAGTAATATCAAGACTGGTCTTTTGTTGTATGAATACTATGGACTTGTGTTGTATCAAGTCAATGATTATCATAGATGATACCCTATGAGAATGGATCTCCAAGTGTGGAGATGATCTTGTGTTGTATCAATACTGTGGACCTCAATTTGTTGAGGTGGTTATGCTATGTGATATCTTTCTAGTCATGGTCACTGAGTGTTATAAGCCTCATTTAGAGCTTAGCTACCTCTAGAGTGAATTAATTTAGCATATGACTATATGCCCCTGGCTAATATATGTGATCATCAATATATATAGCATAATTCTTTCGAGTATGATATGATAAGATGGATAAATATTACACATATGGACCATGCATTAATTATTTAATGATAATGAGATAGAGAATAGAGAAAGAGAATTCAAATTTCCCATGCAAATGTATGAGTGAAATCAATTTATAAAGATTCAGTAAAATATGAATGCCTCAATCAATGCCTCAGTCAAATCATCAGTTGAACTATTAATGAATGTAATCAGTTAAGTAAAGAAGAGTTTAATGTTCATCAATCATTATGAATCAATTAACTAAAGAGATCCATACAAAAGTTAATATTAGAAATTGTGAATGGATGGAACTAAGAGTGAAGCATTGATGACACTTAAGTTAGCATGTTAACTAAGTGATCAGCATTCATTTAAAGATTGAGTTCAGATCACATTCAGTTCAATTCAGTTATCATTTAGTTCAAGTCAGTTCACATTCTATTCAAGTAAGTTATCATTCAGTTCAAGTCTGGTAACATTCATTTCAACTAAGTTAACATCTAGTTCAAGTCAATTAACATTCAGTTGAAAACAGTTAACATTTAGTTCAAGTCAGTTCACTTTTAGTTGAAGACAATGAACATTCAGTTAAAGCTAATTGAGGAAAGAAAGGGCACTAATGTTTGCATGGGGGGAGTTCTAGTTAGCTTCTCCTTGGGAATGCACTATGTGGTGCTCTCAGTATGTTTATTGATCCCCCTATGCACTACCTTCTGCATGCTAGGGTTTTTGGTTTGTTATTAATATGCTAGGCATATGACAAGTTCAATACAGTTGTATACAATTGTTTTCTGCAAGGTTGCACTGGATATCTCTTCTCTATTGCTATGGTGACATCTCTTATCGAGCAATATGCTTATGTGTTGTAAACCATTCTATACAAATATATCTATCCTACTCAAAGAATTGTTGGGTTTTTCACCTCCGTGTTTGGAGGGTTTTTCCAGGGTATATCTTGTCTCTTATGGTTGATTGTTTTATGTGGCTGATTTATTGATGAGATTTATATATGGATGATATATGTGGATAATTTATATGTGGTTGATTTATGAGAATCATATGTGCTCAAATTGATCAATAAAATTTTTAAAGTTCAAACATCTCTGATTTTTCGAAAAACATCAAAAGACAGGTTGTAGTAGGGAAAGGGTCATTGACAATCAAGTCACAATGAAAGCCCACAAAAATATAGACACAAGTTTAATCTCAAAAATCTTTGACAACATGTCACTTAGGATTACAGTCTGCACTATAGTCTATAGTAGAGACTTCACCTTGGAGCAGTTCATACCTTACAAGCAATAGAACAAATCACTACTAGTGTATATCATGGAGTATCAAGTTTCAAATTAAAAAATCAAACCCTACATATAGTGGATCAAATCAAAATGAAAGCAGATCACAACATATTAGATCTCAAATATAAGGACCAACTCAACCACCAACATATCGAGTCACCCCGAAGACAATGGATCTCTCAACAATAGGCACGAACAGGTTGTGGATCTCTCCCAAGTGAACACCAACTCAACAAGAAGTAAATCCACCATGCAACAGGAGGCTAGAGTCACAATAGACTTAGAAAAAATTCTCCATCCAAACAGTACAGATAACCCTTGATGTCAAAGCTTATATCAACCACCAAATATGGATGATGAATGATGTCAAATATCATTTATTTATAACGCACAAATAATTGTAGATACTTCCCTCAAAATGAGTTTCAAAGGTAATTGTCACCTCCTAAAATGAGGGAGATCCTTAACCAAAAGATACAATAACAATAATAAGTAGACATCAAGGGTCAATAGTAAGGAGTTTAGGTACCACACCACACAAAATAAGGAAGGTGCTAACACAATACCAACCATAAATCAAGGAAAGGTCCAAACCCCCCTTTTAACCAAAGTACCAAATGGGTGAGACACAAGGAGGGAGAAGAACCCCCTTTACCCATAATACAAAACCATAAGGACCAAAGGGTTGTGCCAATAAGGTGGGGTACAACCAATCATATCTCTCTCAAATGTATGAATGTTCCATGCTACTTGAAAGTTCATCATCACTATATAAGGAAGGGTCCACATTAGCATTTCAAAGTGTCCACAGTGTATAGTGAAATCTTGAATCATACTCTGGGAGTAGTGGAAAATTCATCCACAATAAATTAGAATAACAACTTTATTGTTTTTCTTACCCAATGAAGCATTTTGAAGTCATGATTTCTAATGAGGGAAACATGTCTTGTGGAGGGAAATGGCATAATTTCAGTTATCCATGGGAGGTTATTATATAGAAACAAATATGTATGCTCAAAAACCTATAACTTGATGGCACACCTCCCTGGGGCACACCATTATATGTCTCCAACTATAGAGCCCATCCTTTCTAGTTTATGTTTTCACAATGTGAAATCTCATTAGTTGGCCATGTAGATATTATTATAGGGTTACTAAGTGAGATAATAATACCTCTATAACTATTTCCAAAATATCATAAAATATCCAAAATAGACAGTATCCTTGGTAGTTAACCCAAGTGTCTATTGAAAAAATTAAGGTTTTTAAAGATAAAGGAAGTTTGAGATTCTAAGAGGCTTTACAAAGATGAATAAACATGTCTAAATAGGAAATTGAATGACCTTAAGGTGTAAGAGAACATTGTTGATCCCTTGGGGTATCTAGTTAATACAAAATCATAACATTAATTAGGCTTTATGGGTTTTATTATAATGATGTAATGGGTTTTAAGCCTAAAACAATTGTCTATTTATGTGTCTAGTGTATTGATAGTGGAGGTACCATAAATGTATCCATGATATGCTTAATGTCAAAAGATTAGGAAGGTTTATGGGTTTGACCCAAGTTGACATTATAAGTAGCAATTCCTAAATGGGTTTGGAAGGCTATGGAACCAATTTAGGGAATCATAAGTTATCATGGACCTAGGCCAAGTATTTTCATGCACAATTGGACCCATGATAATAAGAAATGCCCCAAATAGGTGCATAGATGGTTTCATTCAATAAAACTAGAGATCAAGGATGGGATATGAAAGGGGAACGTGGACCTAAGGAACCAACCTAAGTTTTGAACATATATGTGATGTCCCATGTATGGAATAAGGTAAGAGGGCTTTAGGAATGTGATCCATCACATTAAAGCAATAGTTTATAGGTATCATATCATCATTTGGTAAATCATGCATAAAAATATGACCACTATATATAAAAAATAACAATTAGAAATATGATATTATTTTAAAATCTACACATCACCAAAAGCAACCCTATGGATTCCACTTGTGATGAAAAAATTGGATGTCAACTTGAGCTTCATCCAAAGACATGAAGCCCATTTTTCACACCTCTGTGTTAGTATGAATTTTTATGTTGAATGATGGTATTATAAATTTGGTATTATGCACTCTTTCCAAGTTAGAAAATTATGAGCATATTGAAGAAGTTGCAATTTTTTGGATCATTTATATTTCATTTGTTAGTGTTTGTGACAATAATGACGATGAGTATGAGCATGGTGATGATGAGGATGGTGACAATGTCGACGATAATGATGATGAGGATGAGGATGATGATATTACCTGATTTTCCATCACTTCCCTAAAGTGTTTTCTCCAAGAGAAAATGGGGATTACTATGGAATCTTAGAGACTAATGTTTGATTGTAAGAATATAGTGAATTCACTTGTGTTGTGTGAATATAATATTTGTAGTGATTTTTTCCCTCTCTTTGGTTTCTTGTTTATGTGGAGGAATTTTGGGTAAGGGTAATACCTCATTATCCAAGCCTATATTCAAATGATAAAAAAAAACATCTCCATATGATTTGAATCCTTTTATGCTCAGTGCATATACAATGGATAAGGTGGAAGAGGTTTCATAGTTGGAAGTGTCTTCCTATGAAATCAATGATATTTACTCTAATTATTAAAAACAACAATCATAAGTAGGTCTAATGGTTTTGACCTCCTCCTAAAATGGTGTATCAGTGGATTCATACAAATAAACTCTAAAGCATTTTTTATTGTTCTGTTTACAAACATGATGTATATTAGAAAGTGATGGAGGAAATAAGACCTTAGTTTTTCGTGGAAACTAAACTGTATTTAACTCCATGATTTCCATAATGTGATCCTAACACTCTATTAGTGACTAGAACTCCTCAATGGGTCCATTTGTTGATTTTTAACTTATACTTTTCGAGGATATTGGAAATACATTGAGTAGATATATTAAGACAAATGTTGAGAGAGATAAGGTGGGTTTAGACACATATTCTTGCATTTATGTTGAGGTGTATGTTAGAACATTGTTACCAGATAAAATGATATTAAAGTGGGAAATTTATAGGTGGGAATAGATTATGGATTATGAAAATACATATTTTTTATGTTGGAATTATCAACAACCAAGTACCTATAGGTTACCTACCCACACACTCATTCTCATCATCCAAGAAAGAAAGGGTTAGGCCAAAGACAAAGAGTTTGAAATATCTTAAACATATAATGTAGAATAAAGTATATGAAAAAGAGCAGGATTTACATCAATCTATGAATTGAGAGATGGTTGAAGGCATGGGTTTAGGAAATTTAAATGAGCAAAATGCCTTTCTAGTGGAGAAATATGAGGATGTACACTTTTTGGACATTTCTTCTTCAAGGGTAGTGGTGAACATGGATACTTCATCTAGAGAAATCAAGAGAGCATATAAATCAAAGAACTTAGACTCAAATAATGAGAAAGTATCTTATTTATTTATTTTCTATTTATTTATTTCAATTCATTGCCATGTACTACACAATTGATTATTTTTCATCATCCCTTAGCTTAGAAGAGTACAACCATTACAATTTGGAGACTGGACTTTGTTTCCTACTTTAGAATTTAGTTTAAATTACAGGCTAATTTTATGGATTTAGAGGAATTATTATATTTATTTGGTCTTATGCACCAATCCTATGAATAAACCCCACATTTTTTATGAATAATTGAAAAAGGTTATCCTCTAACCGTGCCCATTTTCCTGATTCTTGGATTGAAAAATCAATGAACTAAAGAAGCCAAGTTAGGGATATTTACTATAGGTCTAGACACTTGAATTGCATATGACTATGAAGTTTGGTATAATGAGGTCATGGTGAATATTGTTATAGGAACCAAGTGATCAAAGAAACTATTCAATAATGGTTGTAATATTTGGCCAAGTATCGACACAACAAATGTTAATTCCAAATAATAGAATGAGTCAAAGGTTGTTTGATTCACTTCAGTTTCCAATAAAGCTTGATGTGCAATCAACATGCTATTTTTTTACAAAATTAGCCAATTCCCAAGCCATGACCTTGTGGCAACAAAGCATACAATTATCTCTCCAAAAATTCCCAAACTCAAGCAATGCAAGGGATCAAAGTGAAATATAAATCCTCACAACCTTCTCCTTATTGTTTAAATATTTGATATCAAAGTGATGGAGTATCCAAATTGTATCAAACTAATAATTCCTGTTACTGAATTTGTATTATTCAAAAATTATATTTCATGGATAACAAAATTCTTAATACGAAACACCAATGATCAATAGATTACCTACTTACATATAGAAAATACCTAAGGTCTACTTTGATCTCTTTATTAAAAAAAGAACTACAGGGATGGAATTGTCGAGGAAACTAATGTTGAATACAAAAAACTGATAATTGTTGGCATGTTTGATACATTTTGGTGTTCAAACAATTTTGAGTGTCTAGTGGCATGTAAATATCCTTTGAGTGACCCTCCTTTCATTCCCTACATTTCTATTATAAAAATATTATCGGTGTGGATTTGCTTCTTTAAAATGAGGTCTTAAGGGATGGCTTCCTTCATGGGAATGCAATATTGTCTCATTTTTGGTTTTAGAATCCCCGAGGATTCATGTACATGAATTCACAATGTTATGTGCTGCACTTGTTTGGATATGTAGATCCCATGGATATCTTCCTTTGTTGGAGGTATTTTATATTCAAAAGAGTGAGATTCTCATGCATCAAAAGGTTGAAATTTCAAACTTACTTTTGTATCTCCTATGAATTGATCCTGTTCCCAATGGAACTATGGATAGTGGGTTGGACTCCCTTAGATAAGACACTTTTGGATGGCATTACTTATCATTCTCACTATACTAAAAAATAACTCTCATTTTGATTCAAAGAGCCCTTTTTCCCCTTTATTCTTTTTTGTTATCTCTATAAAAAAAAACTAACAAACTGATAAGTCATTCTAAGGATATGTTGATCACATTACACTATAGACTAGGGTTAAAAACAATTCATTTATTTTATTGATCAGGAAGATGAGGCCTTACCGAAGAGATTGTAGGGTTTGAACTTTCCTGTTCTTGTCTGCTCCTATTGATTTTCCCTACCACAGGGTGATTTCTAGTTCAAATCTCCTCTACTCATATTGATTTCCCATGCCATAAGAAGATTTCAAGTTCAATTCTCCTTTCTTCCTATTGATTTCGATTGACATCGATTTCCCACGTCACAAGAAGATTTCTTATTCAATGATCCACATTTCCCATTGAGTACGACTTCCAAAATAGGGTTTTAGGTTCAAATCTCTTGTTCTCCCATCAATTTCCCACACGATAAGAAGTTTGTCCACACTAATTAGTATCAGTTTCCACACTAGAAGAGGATGTTACATTCATGCTTTACAGTTCCCATTGACCGTGATTTCCAAAAGAGTGTTTTAGGTTCAAATCTCTTGTCCTCCCATCAAATTCCCACTCCATAATAATTTTGTTTGCATTGATTATTGTTGGATTCCCATGCTAGAAGAGGATTTCAGGTTTATTCTCCTTGGTTCCCATTGACGATTTCAGGTTCATGCTTCACTGTGGTTCCCATTGACGATTTCATGTTCATGTTGCGTAGTTCCCATTGATTTTGATTTTGAAAAGAGGAGATAACCTATAACCTTTAAAATATGAGATAAAAGAAATGTAACCATTAGCCATGACTCCTAAGTCGAATTCAAACCCAATTGGTTTGGAACATACATGATCACTATATATTTTGATTTAGGTTCCTTCAACCTTACAACAATAGAAGGGGAGCCTTTATCATAAATAGTTAATGCCTTATAGTTATGAATATAATATATATAATCTATCCATCAAGTATTGGGTCTTCCATAATCCTTTTATTATTGTGTTTAAGTAGCTCTCATCGAAGTTATAAAAAGAAAAATTGCATTGGAACTTGTTTATATCAGCATACATTCACTTCTAATCTATATGTGAGTTTAAAACTTGTGTTATTCATTATGTATATCATGCAACTCATTTCATCTCATTACCATCATTATGTAGATCATCATTATCATTATCAGCAACATCATCATCGTCATCATCATCATCATCTTCATCATCATCATGACCATCACTGTCATCATCATTAAAAGTGAACTATTGGTGATTCAGCCTTTATAAAAAGTGAATATTCACATTTATTAAAGTATTTACAAGTATGACTGGGCAATTATTTTCCATAAGGAAAGGATGTTTACAATAGTAACAATTTAAGGTCATCTTTTAATAAAATAGAAATTATACCTTCATTAGTATATTATTGTTCTTTTTTGTTAAAACTATCATTAGCATATCATTATTGAGATATTTTCGGTTGATTATATGAAATAGCACCTCTACTCTCTTTAAAATTAAATTACCATTCATACCTACACCTTCATCCTTAAAGCCATTTTTCTCTCTTATTTCCAGCAAAGGCATAATCCCATACATTTTAGGTGATATATAGAACACCTTGATTGATCCAATTCCTCTAATGCTCTTGTTATCAACAAAGTTGAAGGTTGGGATATTTTCCAATGCGGATGAGAACAAAACCCACGAACTATACCTATATACAAAGATGATCTTACTTATATAAAATTTGTAGGAGGATCGATTTAGGAGTTGTATGAAGTACACTTCGAAATAACATTCAAACATGTGTGTAATCAAACTTGGATAATGGAGAAGAAGAATGTGTCCTTGCTTGAGTTGATTGAAAGGGCTAGTTTAAATGAAAAGTATGATGAACTTAACTTGGTTGTTGAGAGTTTAAGATTTCAAATCAATGAAATTAATAAACTTAAAAACATTGTCACACTTAGCCATAAAATGAAAAATTATAGACAAGGTTGAAAAACAAAATATTCTAGCTAATTCATATTGTAAGAATGTTTCGCTTTTCCAGAAAACATCGATATGTTTACATGCCCATTTTTCAAATTGACGCCTATAATGATGGGTCACTATTGAAGTTTGACCAATCCGAAAATTTTATTGAATTCATCTAACATGCTCTTCTTTCATACTTTATAGTATCATATTCTATAAATTCTATTAGCTTAACCAACAACTTTCTTGGCCTTAGCCTTTATGGTGATTTTGTCTCACATTACATGGAATTTTGGCCCATTTTAAAATTTCATTAGCCTCACCAACCATGGATTTTTTCCTCGCCCTTTAGGGTCCTTCTACCTTACAATCAATGTAGATCATAACACAATAACCTTCTATCATAAATGTACCAATATTTTGATTCCCCAATAAAATAATTCATTGGGACACCAAGAGATATAATACTTTTTTTAATTATAGTTCTAATGGACGATGCTTAAGCAACGCTAGTCCGATGCTTATATTGTGCCATTTACATTTAGTTAACATTCATGGCACAAAAAGAGTGTTTGGTTACTTTTGGAAACTACCTCTTTTATTAACATATGAGATGACCTATATTATACCCTATGGAATTTACCACTTCTATTATGTTGGTATACTATAATCGGGTCAAGGTCTCATTATCCTAGACATAAGGTCGAGTCTAGATAATTATCCTATTCAAACATTTTCTACATTTATTACCACTTTTATTTTTTCCCCTAGATTCAAATTTCAATCCTTATAGTCTAAAAATGAATTTGAAACTTCTTCAACTACTGGTTCTATAGAGGTCTAATATTCATCTTTCATAAGTTAATGTTTTCCTTTATCTTTGGACAACTTTTGGGAGACATTTATGTTGCAAGGTTCATTATATTAATCATCAACCATACATATCATTGTCAACTATAATTGGAGTTCATACATATTTATTTCCTTATGAATCAATATGTATGTTAGTTGTGGTAACATGTTGGAAAACAAGCTTCTGAATGGACCCGTCTCTATTGAATATCCTAGGAAGAAACTCATGGAATGTTTGGTTATGAAAAAAATAGTGATGAGAATGGTTTGGGTGATAACTTGAATAAAATGCATGTTGTAACACATAATATTGTGATGAAAACATATCATATGCTTATTGGTAAAATTTAGACTTATACATCTAAAGGTTCATAAGATTATCCTACACTTTCCCAATTAACCAACAAATTGTGTTCTGAATTCCATGAGTAGAATATGAAGAGAATATTCAAAAAGTAATCTCAGTTGACGATCATTAATAAATTTTGGATTTTAGTTTCAATGCAACCTATTACCACGTTGGAACCCTAGGTACCATATCATTCCATTCTTTTAGTCTTGTAACAACAAACAATGACATTCCACAATCATTTGTTCATGAAAACATAAGAAATAAAATATGGGTAGTGGTTCATACAATAAATCAACAAAGACAAGTGTCAGGTAGACCAAAGAGACAAATATGACAATCTTTTCACCATTAAGCGAGGAGGCATTGCATTACTGATATTCTCTTTGTTCCGAGAATAATCTAATATTTTCTACTAAACAGGGCCAACCATGTGAAGGTGGAAGCTCATCCAATCCCCCCTCCCTCACGTCACTCTTAACTCCCCATAACCCAAAAAAATCTATGTACAAAAAATAATTTATTATGTTTTTTGTCATACATAAGAAGTAATGTCTCTTATAACATATGCCAACATACAAGAAAAAAAAATAGCCCATATATAAAGTAGAGTAGATATATTAAGGCATACCTCATACACTTCAATGGAATTCATCATATTCTTCATCCAAGTCATCATATGTATCATCTGATCTAGATTCAACATTGTAAGGATTGCCCATATCATCATCGTCATCAATGTCAATTTCAATCAGCATGTCATCATCAATATCATCTTCATGGACATTGTCTACTACATCATCTGATTCAAATAATTCTTCATCATATTCCTTGGAACATGATCATCCTCAATGTCATGTTCTTCTTCAAGACCCTCTTCATTATCTTCCTCCACATTATACTTTTCCAACCTTCCCCTTGGATCGTGTCTCACAATAAATGACCAACCCCCTCTACCTAGAACCTCAGAGAAAAATACTTGTTCACATTGGATTAGAAGAACATAGGGATCCATTAATAGCTCAAACAACCTTGTATTAACCATGGTAAATCCACTATCATGTTCAATAATAGTTCTATCGAGACCACGTTGATTCAATCGTAACCTATACCATTTGATAATAAATAGAACTCATTTGAAGGAGTTAAAATTACACTGAATAATATCTTCCAAATACCCATAGTATCGATTTTCTGAGAGTTTTGGATGTTTGTCACTTCTAGAGGAAACATTGGTCACCTCAAAGACTGTAGTTATCCCACAATCAGAAGTTTTATTCATTTCATCCAACTTTTTGATGAAAAATTTACGACCATTGCACCACATAGACTTATGGTGTTTTACCTACAAAAAGCCATACACATAAAGATTACATCCTAAATTGATCGTGATTAAGTGCATGTTTATGCTTTGTAGGGAAAAAAATCAACATGTACATCAATATATTTGAAAATAAATAAATACTATGGCTAATTAATATGCTTTCCTGATTATCTTTTAAACCATATGCTAAATCGATTTCCTTTTTTGTAATATTGGTATCTCCATTGCGATGAGATGATTTAACCAATGAAGCTAACCCTTCCCATGATATTCCATGACCAGATTGTTCACATCATTCAATCCATACCTTCATCCAATCAATATTGTTTGCAATGTATAAATAAAGTGCATCCCACTCATGACCAACTGCTTGATGAAAATATAATTACAATTAAGTACAAATGTATATTCACTTAACATGGTATACACTTTTAATTAATGCATATTGAATATTAAAAGTGAAATAAGTATGATATATACATAAAAATCAACAATCAAATTTACTATAATTAATCTACACTACCTAATAATTACCTTTCATCTTCTTCGATCTACATTTCCCCTTCAAATACCCCCTTCGAAATTGTTATTGGATTTTGGATCACAAATGCGACCTAAATTGAGATTTGATTCTAATTTAGGAAGTTATTCACTAATATACATCATGTTATGGTATACCATATATACCTCCACCATAGAACCCTCAGAACATGCTCATTGTCTAACCAAACCCACAAAAAATTTTAAGTGCCTCTCAACCATCTAAATGGACCTTGAGTGTACAGGTCCACACAATTCAATTTCCTCAACTTGGTGTATGAGGCAGTGTTCTTATGCATTGAAAAATTTCGAAGGTAGATGATTTTTCATTTCACACATGAGACAAGAAATTTCTCTCCTCCAATACTTTATATATTTTTTAATGGATTTCTTTAGATGACAACCATCTACAAGTAATGCAAACAAATAACGAGATTTAACAAAAAAAAAACATTATATTACGTAACAATTATAAAAAGAAATATCAAATATAAGTTCTATAATAAATTAAACAAATACATTATGTATGCAAAATATCGCTACTTACCTCATGTATTTTCCAAGACCATATATAAATTGTTTGACATTGTTGTCGAAGTTGTCCAAGAGAGATAGAGGTAGAACATACTGTAACAATATAAAAAATGTTTCATTATTTTTTATAAAAAGTAGACAAAAAAACCAACAATATGCACCAGAATAAAAAAAAACATAGCAATATAGCAGTATATATATATAGACCATAATAATTACCTTGCTGAAGATATGCCAATCATGCATTGTCACCCCCGCAAAATAACCTTTCTTGGTTATGATATTGTTCATGTTCGAACAAAATACGGTGGGAAATTTAACTTTTCGTATGAATTATTTTACAACATTGATTTGATGCTCTGTTAACAACCATGTAAGTGAGTTTATATTATTTTGGTCTCCATTTCTATGTAATTGAATGACATCTTTCATTGCATGATTGGTTTCCTGGATGTCATTGCAAATTTTGACAATTTTTTCTCTGTCACTTCTTAGATCCAATATTCGCCATAATGTTTCAACCATTTTCTTTCTGATATGCATTGTATCAAACATATGATCAATTTGTAGGTGCTCGTAGTAGGGAAACCTACTGGATTTCTTAGGATAACTTTTCACTCCTCGTGGAATCCCATTAATGCATTCATGATCGCGACGACCATCATGAATTATAGTTTATAAAGAATTTACAGAAATCAATATCAATTATAGTAAACAACACACAATAAAAAAAATCAAAACATTTCATATATGATGATAGATAGACAATTGGATATGTATGCACCTTGACAATTTCTATTATATTGCAACTTCCATAGGTGAGGTGTCATTCTTTGTGGTTTTAATAAAGTCTCTTGCTTCCCATTGAATAAATGTTTTTTGGTATTTTGATGCCTGTGATTCTTAGAGAGGAGGTGTCTATACTCATCAAATACCTCCTTTCGTAAAAAATTTGGATGACAGTATTTGATCTTAGGACCACAAACTGGACATGCAAATTTTCCCTTTGTTTGAAGACCTACATAAAGAAATGGATTAACTATGCCAATTATAATCATATAAAATGAATGGATTATTTAAAAAACATGCATGCATAATATATCAACTTCATAAAAATAATACTATTAAAATGGGCGTTATAATTACATACCACAAAAATAGGTTAACCCCAGGGCATCATGTATTGTCCATACAAGCATTTCATGGAATTGAAATTTTCTTTGTTGTATTGGTCTAGATACATCATACATAGTGATGTCATTCCATAGCTTTAGCAGTTCGCCAATAAGAGGCTCGATATATACATTCATATTTTTAACATGGTACTTACCTGATTGATTTGAACATATGAAATATATAATTATTACAAGCATTAATATATACAAATAATACACAAGAGTAAAAGAAAAAAAAAGTATGACATTATGCGACAAAATATGACAAATGAGATGCCACTACAATAAAAAAAATTGTTGTAGACACATACTTGGAATAATCATTACCAACATTACGTGCTCCCTCTTTATTGACAACCATGGAGGAGTGCTATTGTTGATAACAAAATAGGCTACACTGAGTAAATAGATCTCATCTTTGCAAATGGATTGACACCATTTTCTTCCAAATAAATCCTAACATTACGAGGTTCTTCTTTAAAGTGTGGCCATCTTTCCTCCATATCTCTAAATGCAAAACCATCTACAGGAATTTGAATAATGTCATCTTGACTTCTATTATGTGCATGGTAATCTATAAATTGTGTTATTTCTTTGCACCAAAATAGTCGTTGAAAACGTGGAATAATTGAAATATAACTAAGAACCTTGCAACAAACTTTTTTTGTTACTTGATCTAATCGATATCTATTGATATGACATTCTAGACATTCTGTTTCAAATTCATAATATTTATAGTATATAATATGGTCATTGGGGCATGCATCAATTGCTTCATATTGCATTCCAATTTCTTTCATGATTAATAATAAATATCGATATGTGAGAGGTAAAATATTTGACGGTGGTAACAAAAATTCAACCGTCAAGCTACAACAAATTAAAGTAAAAAACTAGTTAATATAATATATGAATAATATTAATGAAACATGTTTCATCCATATTAATTTTACTTATGAATGAACAATAAAATTATTAGAGTAACAAAGATAACCTTTATCAAAATCATATATATGTGATGGAATGCATTACATACCTTAACATATGAGTGACTAGTGTGTTTTAAATACCATTCATAACCTTCAAGTTCATTATTAATAATATAGATGAGAGAATATTTGTGTTGGAGCCTTCATAAAGGGGTTTGTATGCTTTCTCAAGAAGAGGTAAATCATGAACATCGTCAAAGTCATCATTTTCATGATCATGATTATCACCATCCATTCTAACATTGAATGTATCATGGATCAATGTATTTGTACTATCATCTTCAACTATGTTATCAGTATGATCATGTTCTTCAATATGATCATTAACTTTTTCTTCATTATTCATAGCTCCATGTTCCATCGGTGCTTGTTCTGAAAGAACATCCTCTGGGTGATATGTCGTAGGAGGTATTTCCTTTATAATTACATGAAACCATCAAAGACATATTAGTTAATATAAGAAATATTAAAATGATATATAGATTTACAAAAACGATTAATATAAAGACTTATATAATGAAAAACTTACCAATGGACGATAGTCATGTCCCCCATTAGCATGTTCATATTCCCTACAATATCATTTCCAACCACACTTTCTTTTCAATCCATCCCATAATCTAGCAATAAATTCATGGTTTTGATCGTGTGGATCATGAATATTGTTATGTTGTGACATTTTATGATACCAAGCTTGACTGATGATTACCGATTTTAAAAAATAAAACTCCACACTTTGTTATTTTTAATCACAATAATAATTGAAATAATTGTGACTTTTTGTATGTAAAACAAACCATGTGAAGATTATAACTTCCGCAAAACATCACTCGTATAGCAAACATGTCGGAATATTCCTAATATATAGTTTATAAAAATAATAGAGTGTTAAATATACGACGACATTAACATAGTTACCGTTGTAATCTGGTCATCAAATTTTCAACAACAAAAGTCGAATTCGACTACTTGAGTCGGATATTTGACGACAACTTGGGTAAATTAAAACAAAAAACAAAAAAAATCGTAATTACAAAGGTGAAGTCCAACGGCAAGGTCAATTTCATCGGATTGTGTCATATTTTCTCATTGGATTTCAGGTTCAAATATTGTTGTGTCACAACCTTGACCAAAATTGGCCATAAAACCATAAACAACTCGATCAAACAAAAAATACATCAAACATACATACACACACACACACACACACACACATATAGCCCGGTGGGCTAGCTCAAGTGGTTGAGTGCTGTAAGTTGTGAGCAAAAGGTCGACGTAGCAACCCCCTAGGGGGTTTGTGAACCACGCTTTATACACACACACACACACACACATCAACTTTAATCCAAACCATTATAAACCAAAATTGTAAAGTTTGTTGATTTATATTGCATGTAATAGGAAAATCTTTATTAAGATACATAAATTATAAGTTCTAAGATACATAATAATAAAGTCCTAAGATGAAGCACATAAACAATGAGGCTCTACAAGGCCTCTAGAGTCCAACAAACATAAAGTTATAGTCTAATGAGTAAATGTTGAAATCCCTAGGGATAACCTGAGTCAAACAATTTTTGAAGTATTTAGTCTAAATTATAGATCATTAGACCAACTTTATCAAGTACAAGAATCTAAAATTTTCTTTCTCTTCCAATATGGATTCAACAATTGTTGACATTTGATGTTTAAAATCAGTTGGAACCATGAAGTAGATATAGGTTTCAATAAGTTGGAACCATTGGGCATCATCTTCCTCTTCTAGATGTCAATCTTTGAATCCCACAATTGTTATCCCAATAGGTCCAAGAGGTATAGAGTCCTCTTTTGAATATATATTGAAAAAAAAATTAAGTCCTATTTTTTGTGTGAGGTTCAATGGGCTTGTATCCATTACCAAACATCCTAAACTTGGCATCCCAATTCTGCTTTCAATGTTAAAAATTTAAGTTAATGGATAAAATATAAGTAAAGGTAAATGTCAATATTAAAAGTGAAATACAATTCCAAAGAAAAGGTCAATTGACTGACATGACTACGTTGAAGATGGTCAACTAGTTGACAAACGATGTTTATAAATTTGGGCTTACATTTTTAGGGGGGTTTTGGGGGTGGGGAGTTTTTTGTTTTTGTTACTTTCTTAGGTTGACTCAATCTGCGAGTAAGTGGTGGAGTCAGTGTGATGGGACCAGTTCACTTAGACATTGTGTTGGTCCATTGACCATTTTAGATTGAGTCAATGGCTCGCCTTGCCTTTTGGCAAACTAGTCACTAACCCAAACTAGTTTTTCGCAAAACATTTTCAAACCAAGTGGTTTATTATGAACCAACCGGTTATGATAACATTGCAGTAGTGCGTGGAGCATGTAAATCATTGCTTATGGAGTGTTTAAAGGCTTAAGTGGCACTGTTTAGAGGATACAAGGAACTTGCATGAGTTTTGAGATAGTCATAAATACTTTCCCTAGTAATATGGTGTTGATGAGTCACAATGCATAATATAGAGATCATACATTCAGTAGTCCTAACCAAGGTTGCATAACAAACAAACTTTTCCATAATGGTTTCCTTTCTTAAGGAGTGTTTCCTCCAAATCAAAAAGGCCAATCCATTAACACATTCTTCCTATGCAATTCTCATCACCTTTTTATTTTTTCTTAAATATCCAATGGATCTTCATATGCTCAAAAGTAATTGCAAATCAAGTTTCTAAAGACTTTTTTAAAATACAGATTGTTTCTAGTCCTAAAATGCATTAAGTACTAAGTAAACACATCATAATTCTTGAAATCAAGCATTGTGTAAATTGTAATGAAATTAATAGTAAATGCCAAATCCTATGGCTCAAAAACATGACATTGTCCATGGTCATCTTTTCTTCCTCAATAGTAGTAATTACTAATCAGACAATGTTGGGAAAGGTTAGGTATCTTTTATGCAAATATTTAAAATGAGTTTGCATAGTCCTCGAACATTGTTAGTAATAACTTTCCTAGTTCTACAAGGTATTTATTGTACCAAGTGACATAGAAGTTATTAATTAGGCCTTTTTAAATTGCCCCCATGTGACTGAGTAATTGCCTAGTTATATTTTTTTGTGCTACATGTTTCACATATAGAACTTGTTTGACATGCAATAAATTGGTATCACAAATACATTTCTAATTTCTATATTATAAATGTATTGATCCAACATGTGGTCAATCTGTCTTTCTTGCTAGTGATAGTTGGTTTGTTTTGAAAATGATTGGCCTTAATCAAGCTTCTTTCATCAAAATTCCTAACTGATCCCATTATAATAATACTCTTTATAATTTTTTCATCCCTCTACTTTTGCATCCATTTTGTTTCATCCTTTTTTTCCACAAAGTTACTGCCAAGAACAAAGTTGCTCCATAAGTTGATTATGAAGGGTTATAGATGAAATCTGAGAAATTTGACAATTTTTTTCGTGATATTTCATTGATTATAGATACATTACATAATGAATCACAATCATTAATATTGCATCAATACTATTTCTTGTGCTAAATAAGAGAATCACACTACTAAGAGAGGAAAAAATGTGGCACTAAATAGATTCCCATAAATCTTGGGAGGAGATTTTGGTAAAATTTGAGATGAAGCTGCCTAATCTAAGCAAGGAAGTAAGCCAAGACTTGGACAAGTAGAGATAAGAAAGTAAGAATAAGCCATAAGGGCTCCATGAACCTCCTTCAAACTTGCAATACTTGTCAATAGTGAACCAATTACCAAATTAGTCAATCACATAAAATCAGAACTGGTAGAAAACTGACCATCTGACAAATCCATAAAATTTCTAGATTTCAACAATGCCTATGTGTACACGTGGGCACACGTGTGCAAATCCAAACTATTGTAAACAAATATGCAAAAAAATTTCATTTATGTAACAAGTATCTAGAATTAGGTTTAGGGAATTTGGCAGGCCCACATGTGTCCAAATAATGTTGCTTGAGACTAACTAGTTCATAATGGAAACACATGTTCTCCATTATGGAACTGAAAAGTTTGGTCATGGGACTAGATATTTTTTGCACTATAGCATGTTTGGAAGAAATATCCACGGAGATTTCAAGTGACTCTTACATTTGCATACTTATTTTTATATTATTATGAATTTATAATGATCACCTGTAGAGTCAAAGACTACGGTGTTTGTAAATTACCTAACTATTTTACTCGTCAATAGTATTTACATATGTTATGTGCACATACCTTAATCATGGAATTTACAGACAAGCTCTTGTGCAACTTTGTCATATTGCATGACATAGTTGATCTTGTTTTCCTATTTTGTTCTCTGGATAAAGTTCTGGATAGTGTGTTGTTGTAGGATTGACACTGCTGTTAGTTGCTAATGTTCTCCCACTAGTGGCATGAAGCAAACGGTCTTGTTTAGCTGTAGTTTTTTTTTGCCAGTATTATTGCAAAGTTTTCATTTTATTTTCCCATGTTTATCTTTTTGTGCAACATAGAAAAAAATCATTTTTTACTTTCTTAGTTGCGTGTAGTGATGGTTGTAACGAAATCTAGTTCTACTTGCTTCAAACACTTTTGCTGCAAATTCCTATAATGAATTCAATTCATTGTTTATTGAGTGTTTATGTAATCATATTGTTGGTGCAATTGGCATTGCTTGTGTTCATGCATTGCTATCGCAATAGAAACTTCTGATGTTTATGCACCCTTTCCAATCAAGGCCATTGTTCTAGTAGAATTGCTAATTTTTCTCATTTTCCATCCTTGAACATGCCATGTTTCTTGGCTTAGATGTCAGCCTGTCTTTGTCTTTGATAAACTTAAATTCAAATGAGATTTGAAACAATTAATATTGTTGAATCTATAGATTGTTGTGTTGCCAAAAAGGACATGTTTTTTTGCACTTAAAATATGTTTTTCTTTTTATGTACTTACTAGCCTATGCAATGTGTAGTAATGGATAGACATGTTGTTCAAAACCTTGTCTTAGACATCAACCATTCTTGCAATTGCACTTTATCTTGCTTCTTGCAATCTCTTTTTTTTCCTTTTTTGCTTTATATGCACTTGTAAGCAACAATCTTTTTTCCTTAGACACATAGTCTATTTTGCTTGTTTTCCAATGTAGTTTTTTTGTGATAGACTGCTCTTTGCTTTAGTCCCGTAACACATTTTTGTTCCTATGTAGAATTGTCTAGTGCATTCCTTTGGTTGAACCTTGAATTAGCATTTCTTGCTTGTTCATTGTTGAAGGGACATATTGTATATGTATTGACATATACAGTCAACCAAATTGTTTCAGTTTACAAGGTTCTAAATCTCTTTGTGGTGCCTTTGGCGATAGATTTATGCATCTAGAATTGAAATTTTTGTTTGCAACAGTTGCATTTATTTTTTTGGAACTGTGAACTTGAGATGCCCTCAACAAATGAACAAAGATTCATGCAAATCATCTTACGCATGCATGTTTTTTCTATAACTTTTTCAAACACAGCTACAAGCTGCAGTTATGCATTGACATACTACCTTTTCCATTTAATGTCTTTGTCATTCATTTACATAAACTTTTTTCTTGCTTACATACATTTGCTTCTATTTTGTACATTGTCATGTTGCCAACAGTAAAATGAAGTGTAGTTTGCTAAAGCTATTTGTTTCCAGTTTGATTTTTGGCTCTTGAAAAATTGTATTTTTTCTAACATAGATCAATTCTGGACAGAATCTAGTAAAAAATTCCCCCATTAGAGGAATTTTGAGGTCTAAAATGGGCCTCCTAAGGAAAATAATAAAATAATAGTTAAAATAATAAAATAATATTTAAAATAATAAAATAATATTTATTAATGGAATAATCTATCGACACGACCATTTGCACCAATCGGATGACCAGGGCTCCATTTAGGCGGTGGCGATGCTCTGTTGGGCGTCGGATTGGTGCAAATGGTTGGGTCAATAGGTTATTCCTTTATCAATTTTGGATAAAAAAATAAAAAACTACTTTTTGTGTTCGTATTTTCGACATATCTCCTTGTGTTTTTACTCAAATTTTGATCGGGAAAGCTCATTGGATGCGGAATTTGATTATGCATCCAACGAGTACCCACACGACATACTTTTGATGGACCCCGCTACCCCAAAAACAAATAATACTTGAAAAAACGTGATGATGATGTCATCATCACGTTGTTTCAGGTATTTCTTGTTTTTGGGGTAGCGGGGTTTGTCAAAAGTATGTCGTGTGGGTACTCGTTGGATGCGGAATCCAATTCTGCATCCAACGAGCTGTCCCAATTGAAATTTGAGTAAAAATACAGGGAGATATGTCGAAAATACGAACAAAAAAAGTATTTTTTTTATGACAAATATGTCAATTCAACCATTATGGTTGACTCATTTTATTGGAACTCTATTGGTTCTTGAATTCCAACTCATAAGAACTTATTGTTGGCGTGTTTTTTTATAAGGCCCATTTTAGATCCCAAATTTCCTCTAATGCCCCCCCCCCCCAAAAAAAAATAGAAACAAAAAAGAAACAATGGTTTTAGTTCCTGATAATTTCTTGTAGCTTTAACATTGCTTTGTCTTATATTTGTAATTGTACATTGTGTAAACAACTGATGTTTTTTATCCAGGTGTTGTTGCATCAACAAACAACTCTTTGAATTTTCCTTTGGAAAACTCTTTCTCTATTGCAATGTTATTGCAAATGAAATGAATTCTAGATGGGATTAATAATTTAAATCATTCCACTTGTCCTTATCATTTACATTCGTTTTTCTCATTTGTAATTGCTTGCAATGTCGATGATAGATAAAACAGTCTCTTCTCTCTTGGAGATTCCCTTTTATGCTCTAGTCCTTTATATACTTAAAAACCAGTGTTCTATTGCATTTTAGTTAGATAGATCAACAATTAAAAAAATAGAAGAAAGAGCAAAGAAACCTATATATGATCCATAATAATTGTTTTTTCTTTAGAGTTTGCTTTGTGTTGCTTGTCATAGATACCATTTGTATTCATTCTATGTTGTAGATACGATGCCATTGCAAGAAATATTATTTGTTGACTATACAAAGGAATAAACTATAGCAAAATCAACTTGTAAGATAGACATGTAGTTCCTCGCCTCCTTTATTTTTGTCCCAAATAACAATTGCAATTCTTAGCTAGAATAACAGAAACTAATATTCTATAGATCCCTCTGTATTGGACATATTCTCCTTGAAAGCAATTCCATGCCATGTCTAGAATGACATGGTTTTGACACAATTGGCAAAATGAGTTAAATCAAGAGAAATGAAAAAATAGCATACAACAATAGAAAAAATATCCATTTTGATATTGCACCAGAAACATATTGCACATGGTCTAACTTTCCATGGGAAAAATTTTTGCTCTTGATCATTGTATAGGAAACAAACATCACAAATATAGGAAACACACACGACAAGTTTGCAGTAGTGTTTATCATGTTCTGATATTAGGTCTACATATTCATTTCCCATTGTCCATCTACTCTAGGCTTGTTTGCTAACCACTTGACAACAAGTGATCTTGAAAAATCCTTGTTTTCCATTGCATTGTCATAATTTCCTTATTTTCATTTGTTATGAGCAGATATTTCCACACAAAAAATTATGGTAATAGGTCCCTAACGAAAATTGCATATGAAAAGTGGCTAATTCAAAGAAGCTTCAATATGTGTCTTCTATAAGTTATTATGATATTAATCTTTATCATTGTATATAGAAAAAAAACATCACAAATATAGGAAACAAACATGGCAAGTTGCAATACTATTTCTCATGTTCTGCGACTAGGTCTACATATTCATTTCCCATTATCCATCTACTCTAGGATTTTTTGCTAATCCCTTGACAACAAGTGGCCTTGAAAAATATTTTCCTACCATTCCTTTGTCATAATTTCCATATCTTCATTTGTTATGGACAACTATTTCCACAATTATTTTTTATGGTAATAGGCCCCAACAAAAATTGCAATTAAACAAGCTAAGTCAAGAAGCTTGAATATGTGTCTTGTCTAGTTTATTATTATATTTCCCATTTGATTTGCAATAGGCTATTAGAAATTCCTTGTGTTTCTTTGCTACCAGCAACATGATTTGTAATTTTCATTGTATCCTTTCATAGGATAGGAAATAATGCCTAGGATATTGATTAGGAAATCATTTTTCATACAATAGTTGTTTTGTGAAAGGGCCACCCAAACCTTTTTAAAATGAAGTCTTCTCTAACTCTTCTCTACTTCATAGATATTATGAATATTTGCTAATAAAATGAGCCTAGATTTAGAAAAAACAAACTTTATGTCAAGCTCCCAAAATATTTGCCAATCACCTTTGACAAGCCAACCAAAATAATTTATATCTAAAAGGGATTTCAGGTTTTATTGTTGAAACGATTCTAGAAGAATAATGAATTGATGTGATAAATTGCATGTGATCTCCACAATATCGCAGTGTGTATTGTAATAAATAAATGGTTTGTATGCAAGAAAACTCCACTTAGTTTTCTTGGTTCTTGTGCAACTGATCTATGATATCCATTCAACCATTAATGGTTATGCTAGGATTTTCTATAACACAATATCTCTTACCAACAAAAAACACAGAAATAAACATAATAGAATCCTAGTTTAGTGATCGATATGTGCCTATTTCATTGTCAAATTCCAAGATGTTGTAATGCTTAGTCAAGTAAATATGTTTCAACAAGAAGTTTAAACAATACCATTTCAATGTCCACAACCTAGTACCCTTATGTGCAAGCTATCTACAAGAACATTGCACATGGTCTACCTTGCCTTAGCCAAAAAATTCTTTCCTTGGTCAATGCATATGGACAAACATGCAAAGTTTGATATAGTGTTGATGTTATCCTGCTTCTAGTTCTACAAATTCATTTCCCATTGCCCATATGATTTATGCTTCTTTGACAGGCCTCTAATAACAAGTGACCCTGATAGATCTTTAATTACCATTGATCTGTCACAATTTGCATGTTCCATTTCTTCTCTAGGTTTTTATGTTATTGCCCACTTGTTATGCAGTAGCCTATTAGAAATTTATCATGCACATATACTCCTATTAGCATAATATGCTTTGTTCATTGTATGATTTCACAATGATAGGAACTAATGCCTTGGATATCAAATTAATTCTAAAGCTAAATACAATGAAAAATATTAAAAAAAATTGCTCAACAAAGGCCATATTGTTAGAATAGTAGAGTCAAGCTAAACTAGTTAACCTATCTAAGCAACCAACAAATTATCATAAAAGATAAGAACATGAAAATAATAGGACAAGAGAACACCGATATACGTGTTTCACCCTAATGGGTTACATCCACGGGAAGGTAGTCTTCTATTATCTCCAAAATTTCTTCTCCAATCTTATAATAGAGCAAAGCACAAATATCCCAAATAATATAGATGATGTACACTAGTGTCATAATAGTACCACTACTACATCAAGAATACATGATATGTAGAGACTAAATTGACCCTATTATATACTAAGAGATGAGAAGGAATTACTACAAAATAACATCTCTTAATACAATACCATGGACAAATACTCTACACAAGTAAATACACCACCATATAATTATGGTTTAAACGTATTGCTCTTTTATATAAGATTGTAGACAACTTCCAACATAATACAAAGACATTATTACCTTCCAAGGAATATAATGTATTCCAACACTCCCCCTAAATAATGGTTGGGAGAAGGGCCCACACTAACACTAAGGAATGAATGAATCATTATTGCTCCCCCTTGATGACAACTTCTAGAAGAACCAAAAAAGAAGAACACTTCGGCTGATGGAATTTGACGATGAACAACTGCTTCTCACTGAATCATGAAAGTGCACACAAACCAGGTTGTACGATGAAAGAACCAACAATAAAATGCCGAGAACATGTGACGTAATCCAATCGCAAGATGCCCAGATCACCACAAGAATCATCACAACCATACATGATAGCTGAAGAAATCTGATATAACATCCACACCAATGTATAGATACCGTCTGACGACAGAGACAACAAAACATGTGGCTAAGAACACCACAACAATGTACAAAAAAACCCAGATGGCCAATACACATGCGGATAGTAGACATTCTTCCAATCAAGGTGAAATATAAATATCTGTAGAAGACCTCGAAAAAACAAGACCCCAATGGTAAATACATCGAAAATGATATCATACAGATGAACATCATAACTTTAATAGTAGAAGATGGTGCTTCATTACTTCTGGAATAAGGTGAAAGCCTAAACAGAGAACTTATCTGCACAAGAACTTTCAAGATTGAAGCATATAAAGATCATAAAACAAAAATGCTCATACAGAAATGAAAACGCTTATATACCAAAGGTTAACAAACATCATATAAATGAATGGAAACATAATATGATCAAATAAAAGCTTAACTTGCACATTAAGTGTCAGCCACAACATATAAATAGTGAGCCAAAGATTTCACTTAAATATATGAAAATTTAGTCATCAAGCAACTAATTTGAAGCATAGGTGCATTTCTTATTCGTATGAGGTTAATATGAAAAAGATGAATGCCCTGAAAATGTTAATGCTTCCATATAGGAACGTTAGAGACAAGTAGGAACAAAATAACCTCTGCACTCATAAAAATAGAAATCTCATTGCAACAAGAACAAGGTGCTCATGATAAATAGTTCAAGATTTAAAGATTGCTCAAATCCATATAACTATTGATTAAAAGATGATCGAAATAAATATGACATGAGATATAGATAAATCAAAATGTTTAATATGATCAACATATAGCAAATTATGATCAACTCATGATATCACATATAAAAAATTATGAAATGACAAGTCACTAATGGTCTTAATCATGGGTTCATTTCTTGTTGACACTATGTAAATATTCAATAGACGAAATGCCCTAGAAATGTCAATGCTTCCATATTGGAATGTTAGAGAGAGACAACACATGAATTAGATACAATCTCTGCAATACATGAAAAAGAAACTATATCCAATTAAATAACTTATGACAAGCCAAAAAATATGATATGACGTAGATTAAAAAAATGATTTTACTTAAGAATCTAATTAGCAAGAGCATATAATGATCATAAATACATTACTTATAAAAGAATGAAATTGTTTTTACACAAAGGTCAGCAATAACATATAAATAAAGTAAATAATGATCTCTAGATAACACATATGAGATTGTTCTTATAAAATTGTTTTTATAAACAAAACAAAGAAAAGAAAAAATTAATTCTTAAGTATATTTAAAAAATATTAAGCATTAGATGGTTTATAGCTATCATCATGACAAAATACTAGAGATCTATGTCCTTAAAATATGCCAATATTTCCATACAGAAATGTGAGACAAATATATAGCAAGAACAAGAAATAGTATCTTAATAAACATGATTAGAAACAAAACCTAAATGCAAAAAATGAATAACAGAAAATGTAAATACTTTACCGTACTGATCTAAATCTGCAAAAAACACAGTTAAAAAAACAATAAAGGAAAGAGAAACTTTTACTTATAACCCTTTGAAAAAACGTACCTAGAAAATCTCAGTATTTTGTTTTGATCGTGCAAGTGGATCCAGAATGGTTGTTCCAATTCCAAAAACAAGTTATAATAAGAAATCCGGTAAGAAATGACCAAGTTATGGCCCTTTTTTATAACTGTCATTTTTTATTACTGAAAGGAAGCCAATAAATGCCAAGTTTTATGTTCTGGCCATGTGGGTGGATCCAGAACGGTTGTTCCAATTCGAAAAACAGGTTATAATGAAAACACCGGTAAAAATGACCAAGTTACGGCCTTTTTGTATAACTGTCATTTTTATTACCGAAAGGAAGCCTAGAAATACCAAGTTTTATGTTCTGGTCCTATTAGTGGATCCAAAATGGCGTTTCCAATTCCAAAAACAAGTTATAATAAAAATTCCAGTAAAAAATGACCAAGTTATGACCCTTTTTTATAACTGTCATTTTTATAATTGGAAGAAACATCTCCTTGAGGAGAGCCCCAAAATCATGTAGATCTACAAAAAAAAAGCATCAAGAAACCCTTGAAAAAAATTTGCAAAAATCCTACACAACAAGTTAGGGTTAGGGTAAAAAAGAAAAAAATGCAGAAATATGCTCAGATCTGAAGAGAAGCCTAATGGCTACCAAATAGAAAGCAAATCTACAACAAAATGACAATGCCCAAATGATAATCGTTATTGATTGAAAGCTATAGAAGGTACTAGATCATAGCAACCCACTCTGATACCATGTTATAATAGTAGAGTCAAGCTAAACTAGTTAACCTATCTAAGCAACCAACAACATATCGTAAAAGATAGGAACAGGAAAAGAAAAGGAAAAGAGAACACCGATATACGTGGTTCACCCTAATGGGTTACATCCATGGGAAAGTAGTCTTTTGTTGTCTTGAGAATGTCTTCTCCATTCTTACAAGAGAGCAAAGCACAAATACCCCAAAGAATATAGATGATGTACAACAATGTCACAATAGTACCACTACTACATCAAGAATACATGATATGTAGAGAATCACTTGACCATATTATATACTAAGAGATGAGGAGGAATTAGTCTCCCATACTGCATGTTGGATAATATAATTCTCCAAAATAACATCTCTTAATACAATACCATGGACAAATACTCTACACAAGTAAATACACCACCATATAACTATGGGTTAAATGTATTACTCTTTTACATAAGATTGTAGACAACTTTCGACATAATACAAATACATTATTACCTTCCAAGGAATATAATATATTCGAACACATATATATTTTGACTTATTGACGCAATATTCCCATTCACAATTCCTCATTTATTCTATGGGATGAGAAAGCAATTTTACCTACAATACTTGTTTCATAAAATCACCACTCAAATATGCTTGGAACAAATCCAACCAGTTGCTTGGTTCTCTCATTCAATATCTCTTTCATTCAAGAAATATTCAAGAAAGGAGGAAAAAATGGATGGAAATATTTGAAGAATCTAACCTATTATATATCTTTTTGCTATATGATGATATGTTGCATTTACAAAACTGCTAACTATTATCTCAAAAAAGGTGTTTTGTAATCAAACTATGTTCTTCTTTCCTTTTCCATTTCATGTGTTATTCCTTGCTTGACTTTGTTCGAATATTTTTTACATTAAATGCTCATTATGGATTTGTAACAAAATGTGCAAGTGCATTTCAAAAGGGTGTCTATCTAGGGTCCTTTACTAGAGAAGAGGAGGAAAACAATGGAAAGAAAACCTTTCATTGCTAATAAAGTTTTACGTAGGATGAAGAGAGAACCATATGTTGTTGATTATGTCATAGCAACAAATGGTTTTCCATCAAAATATCAAGCTTGAGTGACATAGACATAATTGATTTGGACAAATTCCATTTGTTTCGGCTAAGGAGTTTCTATTATATGCCAGGAGATTGTTTGTTTGATGCATTTGATGTCTTGTTGCACTTTTGATATACAACATTGGAGAAATAATTGTGAACCATTTTCATGTATGTTTAGATTATAATGATCCAGATGCATTGCAATCAATGTGTTCAGACTTGGCAATTAAATATTTGGCAAATTTGCACAACATTGCAACTGTTTTAGTATACTTGAATAGGATGTCGCAATCTACTTCACAGTCAACCAAGAAAGATATGAATGGATTTTGGGGCAATATTCTCTGTATCAAATGGTTTTATAAATGGGTGAATGTACCAGTGGTGATTTGGTCATTGACAAAAAAATAATACCTTCATTTCAATCCCATCCAAATAGAATATTGTTACAATCTCTTATTCCGTGATAAAAACCCAACATCTGGTCACTTTGAACCACTTCTATCATATAAATTGATGGAAGACATGCAAGATGGTTGTTGTCTAAATTCTGAAATCACTAATTCAAATCAATGTTACAATAGCAAAACTGAAATCTCATCTTTGGAAAAAAAGTTGTTGGAACAGGGTTTCTTTATTCTTATTGTTGTTATGGGCAATTGCCATGAATCTTTATTTGAATCTGTTTTGAAACTGGCAATGTTCTCTAATGGGCAACGTGTCAGGAAAGCAATTTGCCAAACCTTTTACAATTACTTCATTTCAAATGAAAATAGATCAATAAAGTGCTTGGAAATCTATCTTCGTGAAGACACAATTCGTAAATAAAGACGTGTTTGTGATTGGCAAGGATACATTGTTAATTTGTCAAAGCCATTTTCTGTTGGTGGCATAGAAGAAGATCAATTTTCTATTTAATGGTTGTGTGTGTTACTACACATTAATATATACTTATGGCATATTAGGTTTAAGAAAATGTCTATAAGATTCCACCCAACAAAAAATTGTCCAAATTTTTTATATCTAATGAAGGATACATCGCATTCACATTTCCAACCATTGCTACAACAACCTTGTATGGATGTGTCTTTGCTTAGGTTCCATTTCCTAACAAATAGTTTTTCTTTCCTTTTGCAATGGATATTTGTGCACCATCGCAACAAGACATTGCAAAAATAAATGATACTCAAGAAAACATCAAAATTTCCTTCTACAAAAGACAAAAAGACAACAATGTAACCAAGGAACAAGATGAAAACACACAGGTTTTCCAAAGGCTATAAGAAACAAAAGCTATGCAGCATAGACACACGCATTGACCATGTCAATGAACATTGGCCACAATCCAAACACAAGACACAACTTTGCATTGGGCATGATTCAAAAAAAAATCGCATTCCTTGAAACAACAAACGTGTAAACAAGGAATGCATGCTTTTCAAAGAAAACTATAATCTGGAAAAAAAATGCAATTGTTTAATACCTAAAAATTACACAATATACACCATGCATGCTCCATTTGTGAACGCTTGCAATTCAAGAAAGACATTTGTGCAATTGACTACAATGCCATATTGACTTTTAGATCTTTTACGACTACAAAACAAGCAAAATCAATTGTTCTAGATGGCCACATTTGCAAATTTTGTAAAAGCACATTGGCCAGTGGCCAACTTCCAACATTTGTAGTTCCCACATGTATTCGACACAATAAACATTAGAAATTGTATACATTTTGAGTCCTCTATAAGAATGGTTGGTATCACCAAGAACAACCTTTGCACAATAAGACAACTTGGTTACAAAAGAGCTCAAGTTGAGTTGAATGGAACAATTATCAATGTGCCAACTGATTTATATAAAGTATAAAGAACATTGCCTGAAAGCATAAATGATTCCATGACAGTTGCGGTCATGCTAAAGAAAAAAATGGAATACAGAAATTCATTCCTATCTAGAAATGTTCGGCCAAAGGTTGTCATGACTACACTCAACGATCTATGCAAATCTAAACTTTACGAAGCTGAAGGCATTGTTATAAGTAACAAATGGGAGGAAAAATGCAACAAGATAGTTGAACATGAATCATCTTTGGTATCAAGGACAGAAGTAGTAGATGAGATTGAAAATGAAATTGAGTCAGATGCAATATTAGAAACATTGATACATGGATATGTAGAAACTCATGTTGTAGATGAATTAGACAACATAATCATAAAAATTGCACCTTTCGTGAATTTCGCCCATTGGGGATTTTCCAAGATAAGTATTTTGAAGAACTAAATTTTCCAACACTTTTCTACAGATCAATTCGACCCGAAGACATTTTGGATCGATTCTCATATCAACAAATAGCACAATGAGAGCTTCAATAGAACACTACAGACTCTGATACACACACAACAAACATTTTATTTAGAGCATTATGAGTCATTCAACACTTCTTGGATATCTATTTGTATAGGAGAACTAAAAGGAAAAAAATGTTAGCAAGAGATGTGAGTAAAAAAAAAACAACCTTTAAAAAATTCATAGATATCCAATCAGTGTTCATTAAAAGCAATAAAGGTGGTGTCTGCTTACTTTTAGAATATGAGGAAAGATCCTTTTGTAATGATTTGACAACTTGGGCCTCCCACATTCTTTATGATGTTTACAAGTGCAAATATTATTTGGACTCCTTTATGCAATGCATTGTGACGAGTTGAAAAATAGTATATGCAAAATACTCCAAGCAGTTTTCTAGAAGATTTATTGGCATATTGATTAGAAAACACACATTACTTTGCAGTCGTTACTATAGACATAGAATAACAGAATTAAAATCCTTAATTATAAAAATTAATGAGTTATTTGGACAAGTAGAAGACTTCTTCACAACTGAATTCCAACAAAGAGGCAATGAACATGAACATGGATTACTTTGGATTAAGAATACATTAGTTTATGGAAAAAATGTAGTAATGAGATTGTAGATTTTGTTGATTGTTACCTATCCATAGACTCATCATTTCTTGATGAAAATCCCCTTAAGATTCAAACTCACTGACACACAAATACATGCAAGAAACATCAACACTCTACTTGCATATTCAATTTCCCACTTCTTCCCATGGCCCTACAACTATAATCTTACAACCACTAGAAAATGATGGAAATGAAAATGGTCTGAATGAAAAAGTAAAACTTTTTTTCTCTTTTTTCAAACATAGGCAATACCCAAAAAAATTGTATTTTCCAATGCTTTTGATAGAGCTCGAAGTGATCAAGAATGAATATATTTTGTTATTGCACTCTTTGATTACTCACCCTACACTGATACTAATAAGAGATCCTTCTGACATTTGGTTCAATCCATTTGCAAATGCAATACCAAGCCTATGGAAACCAAACACAAATGCACAATATATCTTAGATGCTTATGCCACAACTGTTAGATTTTTAGCATTAAGCTAGCATAACATTAGGATCTTTAACTAAGAGAACAACAAGCACGGCAATCAAACACAAGAGACAATGAACACAGTGTTTTTCCTTGGGGAAACCATAAATGGAGAAAACCTCGCAACTTCCTCAGAGATAGAATCAGCACCAAAAGTGAAACCCAAAAACAATAAGATGATCTCCCGATAGCAGTAACCTCTTTCTTCCTTGCCCCAGTGTCTTTCTCTTCCTCAGCTATGCACTAAAACTGAGTGTGAGTGAGTGTGTGACAAATGGAGAGGCTAGCTCTCTATTTATACTAATTCTCAACTTGACTAAACCCAACTAGAGTCGACTTCACTAGGTGAGTCTAATAACCCTAGTGCCCCGGAACTGTGGGGACTTTAACCCTTAGACAATAGGAGGGTTACCCACCTTGACTTGACATGACTTGTTTACATTATAGAAACTCCCGATAGGAACCTCGGGGCATGACATGACTCAAGTAAATTACAAATACATCCTGGAATAAACATCATGTTACAATACATAAGAAATACAAGTGAATACATTTCAAAGTTACAATTACATCAACACTCCCTCTTAACTAGGAAGGTATTCTGTCGACACAATTTATCAGCACAAGTCTTCTTCTATGTATCATCTGGATCATCATCGAGTATTCATCATCTTCACCTTCAAGTCATCTCTATCTTCAAGTCACCTTCATCTTCAAGTCATCTTCACCTGGATTTGGATCATCACTCAATTTGGATCATCATCACTGGATATGGATCATCCCTTGATCTGGATCATCTCTGGAGCATCATCATTGGATCTAGATCATCCCTCGTTCTGGATAATCTCTACTGGATCATCATTATTGGATCTTCATGGGTGCTATCTCATGATTCTTCTTGTCACAAGAAGTTCTACAAAGCCAACCCTTTTTCATGTTGGTTGTAGGCCTAGCCTCCATGTAGGTCTTCTTCAGCGCTTATATCTGACCCTAAGTCAAAATGGCCCACCCATCACTTACATCTAATCATGTAGGAACCAATCCTATAATCATATCAGAAAGGCACACCCAGCACTCACATCTGACCATGTGGGAACACCTCCCACAACCCTGTCAGAAAGGCCCAGCACTCACATCAGTTAACCAATGTCAGAAAGGCTTAGCACTTACACTCGGCCATGCGAGGAACCAATCCTCCATGTTAAAAGGCTCTGCACTTACATCTAACAACCAATGCCAAAAAGGCTCAGCACTTATATTCGACCATGCAAGGAACCAATCCTTCATGCCGAAAGGGCTCTGCACTTACATCTGACAACCAATGTCAGAAGGGCTTGCACTCACATCTGATCTTGTAGGAACCAATCCTACAGTCATATTAGAATGGCCCCCAGTCCCAGATTGAGATACCTGGTAACTGACCAGGTGCCTCCATTCCAAGAATGGCATTCAACGCTTACTTTTGATCATGTAGGAACCAATCCTATAGTCACATTAGAATGGCTCAGGACTCACATCTTATATGGAAGGAACTGATCCTCTCACCATGACAGAATGGCTTGACCCTTACATCTGACCATGGAAGGAACCAATCCTATCACCATGTCAGAATGGATTTGGGTCTCATCATTTCCCCTTGGAGGAAACCTCGATCTAAAGAACACCAAGTTTCTCCCTGAAGTACTCAAACTTCACCCTAGCCAATGGCTTCGTCAACACATCAGCTATCTGTTCCTTCGTCACAACATACTGGGGCTTCACTGCTCCTCTTTGTACCGTATCCCTAATATAGTGATACTTGATCTCGATATGCTTCGACTTGTCATGGAACACTGGATTCTCTGACAACTTCACGCAACTCTAGTTATCACAATATATACAAGTAGCATCCATCTGGAGATCAAATAAATCAGACAGTAGCTTCCACAGCCATACTGCCTCACAACTAGCTGAACAAGCTGCAACATACTCTGCTTCAGCTGTACTCAGTGCCACACAGGATTGCTTCCTGCTAAACCAAGATATCACACCTGATCCCATACTGAAGCAACATCCTGAACTGCTCTTCCTATCGATGGCACTGCCTGCCCAATCTGAATCAACATAACCCTCCAGGTTAATCTTCTGATTTGCCTCGTACTTGAACCCATAATCAACTGTACCCCTCAGGTACCTCAGAATATGCTTTGCAGCAATCAAGTGAACATGTCTCAGATCTGTCAAGAACTGGCTCAAGGTGTTTACAGCAAAGCAAATGTCTGGTATCATGTCCGTCAGGTACATCAAGGACCCAATCATCTGACGATACATTGTAGCATCAACCGTCTCTGATAAACCATCACTCAATAGCTTCAGGTTCAATGCCATAGGTGTGGTCATGGCCTTGCATTCCATCATCCCAAACCTCTTCAAGATCTCTACTACATACTTCCCTTGTCCAAGGGAGATTCCATCCGCATTCTGCCACACCTCCATGCCTAGAAAATAATGCATCATACCCAAGTCCTTCATTTCAAACTCGACAGCAAGATTTCTCTTCGTATTAGAAATCATCTCATCCATAGCTGTCACAAATTGATCATCTACATACAGTAGGAGCATCACTGGGTTGCTATCTTCAACCTTGTAGTAAAGGTTGGGATATGCTTTACTCTTGGTAAAGCCCAAACTAGATAGAAAGCTGTCAATTCTACCGTACCATGTCCTGGGTGCCTGTTTCAAACTGTACAGGGCTTTCTTCAATCTGCACACATGAGAATCCGTGTCATGTGTCTCAAAACCAAGTAGCTACTCTACATACACTTCCTCTTCCACTACACCATTCAAGAAAGCAGTCTTAGCATCCATTTGGTGTATCTTCCATTTCATTACTGCAGCCAGAGCAAGTACTGATCTGATGGAAGTGTATCTAGCTACAGGTGCAAAGGCTTCTTCATAATCTATTCCTTCTTTCTGGGAGAAACCTCGAGCCATGAATCTTGCCTTATATTTCTCTATGCTACCATCTGCAGAATGCTTGATCTTGTAGATCCATTTGGAAGTTACAATCGACTTCCCTTCTGGTCTTGGGACAACATCCCAAACATCGTTCTTCACGATCGATTGATACTCTTTGATCATAGCATCCTTCCATTCTTTTCGTTCTGCCGCTTCTTCATAATCGGAATGTTCTTCATTGATAAAGTCACATAGTAAAGCTACATATCCGGAGCAAGATCTAGTGCTCTTTCTTTCTCTGCGATTCTCTTCTGGAGCCCCATATCTTTTCGCACATTGGATAATTTATCGTACCCAAGCAGGTTCCTCTTGTGAGGATTCTTCTCCTGAGGTGGATCTACAGGTCTTTGTGGTTCTTCAAATTCTCAATCTTCTTCTTGAGTTTCTTCATTCATGATTGTATCATGAATTCTGGGTGCTTCTACTTCTTCAGGTTCTTTAGCAGGTCTCTTTTTGGATTTGTTGTAAGCTTTGTGATGTCGATCTTCTTGAATCCTGGGAAGTATATTCTGTAAGCCTTCGAGGTTTTAGAGTATTCCACAAATATACCCTTCTTTCCTAAAGGATATAATTTTGTTCTCTTCTCTTTTGGAATGTGTATGTACACTGGACAACCGAATATTCTGAGATGGATGACTTTTGGTTTCTTGCTGGAAAATACTTCTTTAGGTGTCTTATTCTTGAGTACTCTGTGTGGAGTACGGTTCTTTAAATACACCATTGTTCTAGCTACTTCTGCCCATAGATGCATGGAAAGATCTTGATCATGAAGCATTGCTTTTGCAGCTTCCATGATAGTTCTATTCTTCCTTTCTGCAACCCCATTCTATTGTGGATTATATGGAGTGGATAACTCCCTCTTAATCCCTGATTCTTTGCATAATTCTTTGAATTCATTTGATGTGAATTCTCTGCCATTATCTGATCGAAAGGTCTTGATCTTCTTTTCTGTGTGATTCTCGATCAAGGCTTTGAATTCCTTGAATTTGCTGAAAAATTCATCATTGTTCTTTATGAAGTAAATCCATGTCTTCCTAGAAAAATCATCAAAGAAAGAAACATAGTATACATACCTGCTTAGTGAACTTGATGACATTGGTCCGCATACATCGGAGTGGATGATTTCCAATATTCCTTTTGCCTTGCTCTCGCTACTTGGAAATGTCTTCTTTGTATTCTTTCCTTTCACACATCCTTTGCAGACCCATTCATGTTTTTCTTGAATTTCTAGAAGACCTTCAATAGCTTTTCTTGCAAGTGGTAGTGCTCTGTAATGCACATGTGCAAGCCTTCTGTGCCAAAGTTCATTTGGCTCTACTATGTTATGGACCAAAGATTTTTCTAGATGGCCCTTCAATTTGTATAAACCTCCTTCTTGTTCTCTAATTACTATTGTATCGTCAATAATCTTTCCACTTGCCCACATAAGGACTTGGCCATCTACAAATGCAACCCTCCTGCCTTTTGCATCCAATGCTGATATGGATAGAAGATTCTTCTTTAGTCCTGGTACAAACAAGACATCCTTCATTTTCATAGACTTTCCTGAGTCTAGTTTGTAGGAGGATTCACCACTACCTTTTATGGGATATTGGTAGTCATCCCCAAGTTTCACCTTATGGGGTGAATTATGTTCAGATAGTTTCTCAAAGGATTCCTTGAAACCTGTCATGTGTTTGGAAACCCCACTGTCAATAAGCCAATCTTTGCTTCCATGAGTGACAGTTCCTGTGAGAGCGGAGATCGGAACATATTCATCTTCACTTGAAGAGTCTTAACTTTCTTGTTTTACTCTCTTCCTGGGAGGATCATCATCCTCAGCAGTGTGAGCATGATGTCTTCTTTTAGATTTCTTCTTCTTCTTGGATCCATTCTTATTCATGGGACAATTTCAAGAAAAGTGTCATATTTCATCGCATGTACAACATCTGAGTTTGGATGGATCCCTTCTTATAAGATTGTTTTTCTAATGAGAATGTTTACCTTGGTGATGATGATTTTCCCTTCTTCCTTTCCTGGAGTGTACTGTGAGAGCTTGATCTTCACTTCCCATCTTTTCTTCTCAAGCTGCTATCTGAGCTTCTTCTTGTGAACATTCTTCCCACTGTCTACTGAACTTGACTAACTTCTTCCTAGCACAGATTCCTTGGATGAAAGAAACCCATGACCTAGGGAGGCCATTCAATGTTGTCATCACAGTTTATGCATTATCCACTTCTTCATCTACTACTTCTAGCTGTTCTTTGATCTGGGAGACCCTTGTGAAGTATGACTATATGGTCTCCTCATTCTGGATCTTTACATTCTTCAACTGGTTCCTTAGAGTCATCTTCCAATTAATGTTCTTCCCTTCAAACAATTTTGTTAGGGCATCAAACATGGATTTAGGTGTCTTGAGGAAGGACACCTATGGTATGAGGTGATCCTTGATAGAATCAGCAATGATCCTATTTGTCATAACCAACTTCTTCTTATCTAAGGCCTTGGCCTCATCTCCCTCTGGAACTGGAACCTCCTCACTGATATAGGATTCCAAATCATTTTCTTCTGGAGATCCTATACTTCCAGGATCGGAAGTTATCAGCTCCCTCAAGATTTTCATCAAGCTTGGTATGATGAGACCTCTTAACTGAGAACCTCAAATAGAAATACAAAATATTTAGATCTTACCAAGTCAAGATGTCAGATCTGGATTTGGAGCTGAAATCCTGCAGTGCTGGTTCAGGAGAAGATTAGGGTTTTACTTTTCCAGAGTTCTGTCCAACCAAATGCTTTGATTTTGATCCCTAACTTCGATTTTGGGGAGGAGATCAATCCAGGCCTGGGCTCACTGAAAAAATCCACTTTTGTGAAAAGCCCTAATTTTCGACAGTAGTGTCGAGTCCAAAACTAAAAAACCTCAGAATTGGATTTTGCTTTAACAGAAATATGCGCCCTAGGGAGGAGAGTTATTCCACCCTACTTTTGCTAAAACTATGTGGAGAGAGATCCACAAAATAGGAAGCCCTAGTTCCCACAGCTACACAGTGTCTTCTTCTCAGGTTAGCTCTGATACCATGTTAGATTTTTAACATTAAGCTAGCATAACATTAGGATCTTTAACTGAGAGAACAACAAGCACAACAATTAAACACAAGAGACAATGAACACAGCGTTTTTCCTCGAGGAAACCATAAATGGAGAAAATCCCGCAACTTTCTCAAAGATAGAATTAGCACCAAAAGTGAAACCCAAAAATAGTAAGATGATCTCCCGACAGCAGTAACCTCTTTCTTCCTTGCCCCAGTGTCTTTCTCATCCTCAACTATGTGCTACAACTGAGTGTGAGTGAGTGTGTGATAAATAGATAGGATAGCTCTCTATTTATACTAATTCCTGACTTGACTAAACCCAACTAGGGCCGACTTCACTAGGTGAGTCTAATAACCCTAGTGCCCCGGAACTACGGGGACTTTAAACCTTAGACAATAGGAGGGTTACCTACCTTGACTTGACATGACTTGTTTACATTATAGAAACTCCTGATAGGAACCTTGGGGCATGACATGACTCAATTACATTACAAATACATCCCGGAATAAGCATCGGGTTACAATACATAAGAATACAAGTGAATACATTTCGAAGTTACAATTACATCAACAACAGAAAGATACATTAACTCCTACATGACCAAGATAGATATAAATATGACAAATTGTTTCAAGAAAATAAGATAATAGTTCCTACAATGGTTGCACACTTGATGAATTTAGTGGCAGAAAAATTCATCATTGTTCTTTATGAAGTAAATGCATGTCTTCCTAGAAAAATCATCAAAGAAAGAAACATAGTATACATACCTGCTTAGTGAACTTGATGACATTGGTCCACATACATCGGAGTGGATGATTTCCAATATTCCTTTTGCCTTGCTCTCGCTACTTGGAAATGTCTTCTTTGTATTCTTTCCTTTCACACATCCTTTGCAGACCCATTCATGTTTTTCTTGAATTTCTAGAAGACCTTCAATAGCTTTTCTTGCAAGTGGTAGTGCTCTGTAATGCACATGTGCAAGCCTTCTGTGCCAAAGTTCATTTGGCTCTACTATGTTATGGACCAAATCTTGTTCTGGATGGCCCTTCAATTTGTATAAACCTCCTTCTTGTTCTCTAATTACTATTGTATCGTCAATAATCTTTCCACTTGCCCACATAAGGACTTGGCCATCTACAAATGCAACCCTCCTGCCTTTTGCATCCAATGCTGATATGGATAGAAGATTCTTCTTTAGTCCTGGTACAAACAAGACATCCTTCATTTTCATAGACTTTACTGAGTCTAGTTTGTAGGAGGATTCACCACTACCTTTTATGGGATATTGGTAGTCATCCCCAAGTTTCACCTTATGGGGTGAATTATGTTCAGATAGTTTCTCAAAGCATTCCTTGAAACCTGTCATGTGTTTGGAAACCCCACTGCCAATAAGCCAATCTTTGCTTCCATGAGTGACAGTTCCTGTGAGAGCGGAGATCGGAACATATTCATCTTCACTTGAAGAGTCTTAACTTTCTTGTTTTACTCTCTTCCTGGGAGGATCATCATCCTCAGTAGTGTGAGCATGATGTCTTCTTTTAGATTTCTTCTTCTTCTTGGATCCATTCTTATTCATGGGACAATTTCAAGAAAAGTGTCATATTTCATCGCATGTACAACATCTGAGTTTGGATGGATCCCTTCTTATAAGATTGTTTTTCTAATGAGAATGTTTACCTTGGTGATGATGATTTTCCCTTCTTCCTTTCCTGGAGTGTACTATGAGAGCTTGATCTTCACTTCCCATATTTTCTTCTCAAGCTGCTATCTGAGCTTCTTCTTGTGAACATTCTTCCCACCGTCTACTGAACTTGACTAACTTCTTCCTAGCACAGATTCCTTGGATGAAAGAAACCCATGACCTAGGGAGGCCATTCAATGTTATCATCACAGTTTATGCATTCTCCACTTCTTCATCTACTACTTCTAGCTGTTCTTTGATCTGGGAGACCCTTGTGAAGTATGACTAGATGGTCTCCTCATTCTGGATCTTTACATTCTTCAACTGGTTCCTTAGAGTCATCTTCCAATTAATGTTCTTCCCTTCAAACAATTTGGTTAGGGCATCAAACATGGATTTAGGTGTCTTGAGGAAGGACACCTGTGGTATGAGGTGATCCTTGATAGAATCAGCAATGATCCTCTTTGTCATAACCAACTTCTTCTTATCTAAGGCCTTGGCCTCATCTCCCTCTTGGACTGGAACCTCCTCACTAATATAGGATTCCAAATCATTTTCTTCCGGAGATCCTATACTTCCAGGATCGGAAGTTATCAGCTCCCTCAAGCTTTTCATCAAGCTTGGTATGATGAGACATCTTAACTGAGAACCTCAAATAGAAATACAAAAGATTTAT
>LPNX011001284.1:51611-91296 GCA_001517045.1 Pseudotsuga menziesii | reverse complement strand
TTTAACTGAGAGAACAACAAGCACAACAATTAAACACAAGAGACAATGAACACAGTGTTTTTCCTCGAGGAAACCATAAATGGAGAAAACCCCGCAACTTCCTCAAAGATAGAATCAGCACCAAAAGTGAAACCCAAAAATAGTAAGATGATCTCCCGACAGCAGTAACCTCTTTCTTCCTTGCCCCAGTGTCTTTCTTGTCCTCAACTATGTGCTACAACTGAGTGTGAGTGAGTGTGTGATAAATAGATAGGATAGCTCTCTATTTATACTAATTCCAGACTTGACTAAACCCAACTAGGGCCGACTTCACTAGGTGAGTCTAATAACCCTAGTGCCCCGGAACTACGGGGACTTTAAACCTTAGACAATAGGAGGGTTACCTACCTTGACTTGACATGACTTGTTTACATTATAGAAACTCCCGATAGGAACCTTGGGGCATGACATGACTCAATTACATTACAAATACATCCTGGAATAAGCATCGGGTTACAATACATAAGAATACAAGTGAATACATTCCGAAGTTACAATTACATCAACAACAGAAAGATACATTAACTCCTACATGACCAAGATAGATATAAATATGACAAATTCTTTCAAGAAAATAAGATAATAGTTCCTACAATGGTTGCACACTTGATGAATTTAGTGGCAGTCAATGTAGGACCTATTGACAAAATAATGTGAATAGGTTCGAGTATTGCTAATCGATGAAGTGTACTCGATTGGATCTAGAATTCTATACAACATAGACAAACGACTTCGTGAAATTAAGCACACTCCAACAACATCATTTGGAGGCCTTGAGATCATATTTTGCAGCGACCTTTGTCAAGCGCAACTTATTCACGATTCTTGGGTTTTTGAACATCAAATATTTCAACAACAAACATTTCCATATAGATTTTTGTCTAGAAACATAAGGTTTTACGAACTGAAAATAGTTTTTAGGAAAAGAAACGAAGACTTTATATATGTTTTAGATAGAATCAAAACATGCTCTTGGACCATAGATGATATCGATTTCTTGAACCAAAATTGCTACAAACAACCACAATTAGGTGAAACATTTCCTTATATCTTTCATAGTAACAAAGACGCAACAACACAATTCAAAAATGTTGGCAATTATGGAAACAAAACCAATTACATTGATTGCACATGACAACAAAATTGATCCAACTAGAAAAAATGATGATGCACAGAAAACATTGTGATTGTCATCTATAATAACTCTAAAACAATATGATCATTGAACTAGTTGGAGGCAACTACTCGATTAAAGATAACATGGTCAATGGTGCAAAAGGCTTGTTTAGACATTATACACAAGTGAACCTTGACATTGTTTGGATCAAATTATCGAATCGAAAAGTTAGTTTAGCTGAATGAGACAGTATAAACATCTTTATATGCCTAATACCATGAAGCACTGAACCCCAATAAAAATAATCATAGTGCAAATAACACTAAAAAATAGAACTAGTTGCATGCGAGCACAATTTCCAATTCAATTAGCATGTGCATGAACAATCCATAGAGCGCAATTCCTAACAATGGAAAAATTGGAATTTGATCCAAAAGGTGTTAAATGACATGGGATTGTTTACATTGAACTTTCTCAAGTCAAAGATATTGATACTAGAACAAAAGAAATTTTCAATTTGCCAAAAAGTTGTTTCTGAAATAGACATATTGCAAAACCATGCAACTTGGCAATTTGAATATGGCTTGCATTCAATGGTAAATTCTTTGCATTTTGTAAATTTGTTCACTAAATACACAAAGCTTCATGTTACACAATCTCGATATTGCAAATGACCATGACATGATGAAAGAAGACATTCTACGTTTGCAAGAAATGCACTTGCAATCACCTCCTAAACAAACAATATTCATAGAAAAATATAATTTTCTATCAACATTAACAGTGCATGGCATCCTTACACTTGTAAAAAAAACATTCATGGAATTAGCTCAAAAAATCACACAGATAATCTATTGAGGCAATTGCTACTGAAATTAACCTTGGTAGCAATGTTCTTAAGCTAGTAAATATTTATAGCAGACCCCACACCATGATTGACACCCATATTGATATTTTGGATTGCATTTTATCAAACGAAAAAATGAACACACATATTCTAATTGCTGGAAACTTCAACATTGACATGTTTCAAGGAACATCAACAAAAGGAAAACTACAATTGTTTGTGCAAATGAAACAATTGTTGTAAACAACAAAGCCAACAACAAGTATTGGTTCAATTCTTGAACACTTTTGGATAAACCTCAACAATGACAATCTTCATTTCAACATTTATGATGCCTAGTGGACTGACCACTATGCAACTTTCATGTCGATTCCTCGAAAAACTACCTGATTTGATATTGAATTGCACTTTTTTTCAATAGAAATTACATATGATTTATTATATATTCCAGTGTTCAAATTTGCAAAGGAAAACATATTTTTGACCTCATGATCTACTCCTAAAAATGTCTTGATAGTGCAAAAAACTAGAAGCAGAGGAGAAAAAAACAATTATAGTGAAAAGAAACACTAAACGAAAAAATGAACACACATATTCTAATTGCTAGAAACTTCAACATTGACATGTTGCAAGGAACATCAACATGTTGCAAGAAACATCAACAAAAGGAAAACTACAATTGTTTGTGCAAATGAAACAATTGATGTTGGAAACAACAAAGCCAACAACAAGTATTGGTTCAATGCTTGAACACTTTTGGATAAACCTCAACAATGACAATCTTCATTTCAACATTTATGATGCCTAGTGGACTGACCACTATGCAACTTTCATGTCGATTCCTCGAAAAACTACCTGATTTGATATTGAATTGCACTTTTTTTCAATAGCAATTACATATGATTTATTATATATTCCAGTGTTCAAATTTGCAAAGGAAAACATATTTTTGACCTCATGATCTACTCCTAAAAATGTCTTGATAGTGCAAAAAACTAGAAGCAGAGGAGAAAAAAACAATTATAGTGAAAAGAAACACATGCTTTTTCTTCAATGCTATTGGCAATGGGGACTGAACAACTAGTTTCTCTGTTGGAAAGCATTTTGTTCAGGGTTTTCTATAAGTAGCAACACGAACAATAATTACAATGACAAATGTGAAGGAGGAAAAGTTGTTTTCCTCTTAAACGATGGAGTGGCAGATAGGCATGTGTTTCACAACACCCACAAGTTGGCATCCAGACCCCAACTCTCATTGATTTTGAGAGTGCCCATCAATGTAAAAACTGCATCATTATTGTTCAAGGCCAACCAAAGGTATATTTTGGATTTCAATTTAATCTTAGATGCTTAGGATATTGATGTCTAGAAGTGAATTTCAGTTACTATCTTTTATTCTTGATCTCCCTCCATGATCTCCCTCCATGTTTGCGGTAGTTGTCAAATACCAGTACATATCCTTAAGTTTTGGTTGTTTTTTATGTTTTCAAATATTTTTTAGCATCTACAAATTCATTGCTAGAAAATACTTTGAACACAAGGCATATTTTTGTATTGACCTTAATATTTACAAAGTCAATGCCAAAAAATTGAATGTAGATAATTATGTGAAAAAACAACCCTTCTATCATTTGTACAGAATTTATTTAAACATACCATATTTCTCATTATAATTATATTGAGCTTTTTCTATTGCAAGAATTCACAGAAAAGGCAATGATTTGTGTAGCGCATTTGTGCAAATAGTAGTCTCTACATTGAAATTTAACTCTATTGATGAAGTTATTTAGGAAAAAAAAGTCAATTCACTATGACTCTTTGTTTCCATTTATTCCTTGACCACATTCAGTATTTTGGTGAAGACTAAAGCCATCATCTTGATAACAAGGTGGATGATCTACAAATAGGATATATTTACCATCACTTGCCTAGATTTTAGTTTACGAACGTCTTTGTTGTTCCATATATGAACCATGTTTCAAATACTGTTATTACATTGATTGGCTCATCAGATTCTAAATCCATTGTGTTGTTTCCATTTTTTTTAAATCTTTGCTTAAGTTCCTCCAAATGCTTAACCAGTTAACCTTGTCATGCATTTTTCCCCTTCTAATTTTTTTATTTGGCTTTCCATTTCATTTGATTGATGTAGATGTAAAAACAATAATTCTTTGAACTTATTTCTTTCTTATTAAGATTCAGAATCGAGGGTTCTTGTCAGATACTTTAGATCAATGAATTTAAATAGACAGAACACCTTATTGAAATAAAATTACAAATTCAATTTGAAATAGGCTAAAAAAACTACACTAACAACACCCAAGTAGAAAATACATTTGAACTGTTAACAAATATAGATTTGCAAATTCAAAGGAAAATAAACTAGATTTTGTTTGGTATTGCATATCTATCTAACTATTGCATTTTAAAGCAGTTGATTATTACAATAGCCACAATGCCCAAATTCATTCATATCTTCTGAGTGAATATGAGAACAAACCGTATACCATTTTTGCCTATCAACAAACGTACTTCAACATGATGCAAGGCATACTTCTTCCTAATGCTAGTACTTTCTAGCATGATTCATATGAGTAGAGAAAAAATATAAACACAATGGACATATCAAGCTCAATTGAAATATACAAAACCCATATGAGAACATGTGCAATAGTGTATTTTCTCCTTCCTTGTCACATAGAAATTGCTATTGAAAATTCTTTTTTTTTCAAATGCAAATGTTCTATAGAAAAGAAACCTCTCTCTTTAGCACAAAGCCCTTTGTCATTGTAATCTACTAGTACTATGTTTTTTTTTTCCTTTGGAATGTTGCATAGAATCTTCCTTTATTGTTTGGCATTTGGTAAATTGCACCATGTGAAATGTTTTTCCAAATCTGCAAAGAAAAACTGCGTTAGAAAGAATTCTTGCAAATTGCCAAATACGATGGAGACGACATCAGAGACTGATACTCAAAAAGGTAACCAACACTTTATTTTTTGCAATATTTTTGGAAACAATATGATCCTATGAAAAATATCCCTTCTTGTTTTCTATGCTACAATAAAAACAAGACAATCAAATCCTGCATGCAAAATACTTTGGTCCAATTCCAACTTTTGTATTCAAATCTTGGCCACTCTTTCTGTTGTTTTTTCCTTCAATTTTTGTTGAGTTGATTCCATATTTAAGAAGAATCTACCACAACCATCTACTATCATTCGACTATGCTCAACTATGCTTAGGAACATATAACAATGTCTTCAAAGGAGATATTATGGTAGTATATATTGGACCTGCACAAACCAAAATCCAAGGTTCTCCTACGAAGTCACAGATAATGCACGTAGATTTAATAGACGGGGACAATCAAATGATAATTACATTTGACATAAATGACAAAATTATTTCTTAGCTTTAAATAGCATTAGGATTAGTGGATTTGTGCTGAAAAAAATTCCAGTATGACCGTGGAGATTCCAAAAATATCATTGTGATACTAACAAGTACTAGAATTTAGACAATTGAACAAGTCTGTAAAATGCGTAAGATGCCTCCGGACATGACCATTAATTATTTGTTGTCAATGAAAAAATGTTATCCTGTTGGTTCATTTGCTACCATTGTTGTTGCATGCCACCAAAACAACAAGCAATATGTAGATCTATATATCAAGGATATCCCTTTTCCCTTGGCATTTTTTTCTTTTGAAAATTTGTCTTTTAATCATTTTCTTCTGTTAATTAAAACATTGTGTTATGTCCTAAATAAATTAATTTGCAATAGGTCTACTCACACAATTAATTTTTGCATAGTGATGAGCATTTCAGGGCATAGTATGAAAGATGATTGGGTGACTAACAAAGTTGGAATATCTGGTGCTCTGTTTTTCAAGAAATTTGAAAGTTTTAGCTTTCGGTGGCTTAGGCGAACTTTCCAACAATTCATTAGCCACCGAAAAGCCCAGCTTTCGGTAGCTAATAGTTTGGACTCAAGACCACGTTAACCATCGAAAGCTTGTTGATCACATTTTTAACAAAATCTTTGAAAGGGAACTTTCAGTGGCTTAGGCGAACTCTCCAATAGTTCATTAGCCACCAAAAAGCCCACCTTTCGACAGCTAAATGAGGTGGTCCAAGAAGACATTAACCACCAAAAGGCTCATTCACATTGTTTTTAATAAATTTTGGAAATGAGACTTTCGGTGGCTTAGGCGAACGTACCAACGATTCATTAGCCATCGAAAATCCTAGCTTTCGGCAGCTTGCGAATTAAACCCTAGATTCTCTTAACCACCGAAAAGGCCAAAAAAGGAAAATGGTTATCTATCCATCAAAATCAAACTCATCAGCATGAGGCATTTCATAATCTATCACTTTAAACCACCAAAATGACCGAGGGACTGTAGTAAATCATGAATTGGTGGCTAAAAAGTCATTATTGATCTGAAATGACTAAAGGAAATCAAAACCCTAGCATGCCCTTCATCTGTCCCACAACCGGAGTAAAACCTCCACGAAGCATCAAGTCCTAGTTAGAAATTATTAATAGGCTGGCGATCTCATGGTTATCACCAAAATCCACCATCAGCTTACTCAAGTACCAATCAAGTGGTTAACCCCTCAAAATCAGCACCATTTCTTCAGTACACTCCACATTATCTGCATGCATTCTTACTGCTCAAGGCCATCCCTGAAACCAGTGCGCAAAATTCCTTCACAGAGTTCAAATTTTGGTTTTTTTGCAGGTACAAAGAAGCACAGCTCAGAGATGAAAAACGGAGAAGGACCTGCTCTCAGATAGGAATTAGGGGACATCAACTATCTTGAGTCACATCCATAAGTCTGCCAATTCTTCAAGAATGCAAGCTGTTATAGGTTCTGTGAGAAAATCTAGGGTTCACATTGGCAAGTGGCAAAAGCATTTTCCCTTTAAGTTTTGATGGCTCTAAGGCGCTGATAGGCAAGGAAGAGTTCCTAGTGGATGAAATCCTAATTACAGTAGTGACAGAACTCCCAAGAACTGGGGAGAAATGGTTTAAGACCACCATTACTAAAAATGTGGAGTTCATATCATATTTAAAAACTGAACACAGAGATGTAGTATGGAAGAAAAGTGTTCCATCCACCTGGCTAGAGGAGAGGTGGAAGCAATTATTAAAAGAAATCTTGGTTTACATAACCTGTGAAGGAAGGTATAATAGGGTGATGATATATCACTTTAAATTAATGAATCATTTTACAGGACGAAGCCATTTAAACCTACCCTTCTACCTCCACAAAATCTTAACCAAGATGGCCCATCAGGTCAAGGCCCAACCCACTAAAATCGCAGGAAGGTTATCTCACCATGGCCTGATACAACTCATAGTTCAAGAATTGCTGCAAAAGAGAAACATAGCATGGGCATACTTTTTATTCTAGAATGAGTTTGAAACATGCCTGCAGCCAGAAGATAAAGGAAAGTCCCCTTCAAAGAAATACACCACCCCCAGGAGTGGAAAAAAGAAGAGGAGGGATATCTCACCAGTAACAATGGATCAGCCTTCTCCGACTTCTAAAACCAACCAAGCTAAAAGAAACCTGGACTTCAATGGAAAGAAGAAAGAGGCCCCAACACAAAGTGGAAATATTCTGAACTTACCCTACTCAGACTCAGAAGAAGAAAGGGAGGAAGAAGTTGACCTACCAAAGCAGGTTGTAACAGAAAATGAAGAGTTTCCATCACCTACACCAAAAGAAGACCAAGGTGAACCAGTGGAAAAGGCTTCCTCCAACAAACCTAGGTCACAAAGAGTCATCCAGCTATTAAGGCAAGTATATGAACTGGAAGTTTTAGAAAGAGAGATAAAAAGAACTAATGCAGTATTAACCAAGAAAACACTTAGTTGAGTAATTCCCTGCTAGAAATGAAAGGGAGGTATTTCCTACTTCAAAAAAGGAATATGAGGTTTATGAAGGACAACACCAAGATTTACATGATGATCAGACTTCTGGGGCTGCAGGTGAATAATTCCAACTCAAACCCTAGCTCTCAGGATTACTTTGCACTCGAAACCTTAGCAGAGGCAGCAGCAAGCTTTCAGGATCTTGAGGCAGCTCATGATGTTACTACTCAGTCAAACCCTAGGCAAATGGAAGAATTACCAGAAAGACAGAGGTAAAAGTTGTAGAAGATTGATTTAAAGGCTAATAAAATTTTGCAGAAAACATAGCTTTCGGTGTCTTAGGCGAACGCAGCAGCTTTTCATTAGCCACCGAAAGCAGAGCTTTCGGTAGCTAACCGACCCAGGATTCTACTTTCTTATCCACCAAAAGCACAAAAGGGTGCAGAATGATATGTTTACACATAGAAACATTTTTTATGGGTACAAACACCTCAGGGGTGAATGATTAAGCTCAAAAAATTGATGAAAAGCACCAGTGGAGGGGGTTTGTTCCAGTTTTGAGGGTGCGATTAAGGAGAAATGGGTCACAAAACCTACCTGTTTTTGACCAACCATGGCTTATCTATCATATAACAGTTCATAGATCTACTTCAGTAATCATTGTAGTTATCAAAGAGTTCAATGAGTGAACAAGTGTTAGAGTTAGATAGACTAGTACTTAAATTAGGGTTTTTGACCTAATTTTGCAAAAAACATTTATTTTATGTATTTTCAGTAAATCAGATCCAACTTTTTAGAATCTGAATATTTTTGTAAAGGCTATAAATCCTAAGACTTATTTTGAAGCAAGGGTTCGACTTTGGAGACTTTTAGACCCTTATTGTTATCAAGCTTCTCATGTTATTCATCATTTAATATAAGCTCTTTTGCTATTATATGTTCAACTTCCATATCTTTTCTGTTATGTACTCGTGCGTGAATGTCTGATTCAGGTTTATTCATTTTATCTAATATCTTATAGTTGTCATCCTATCTGCATGTTGATGAGTTGAATTGCAAGTACTTTTCCTTGTTATGATTATCCATTCATATGTGATTGCTTTATATATGAATCTGCCAGCATAGTGAGTTATCCATTTATCCACCTTATTATCAAACCTCTGAATATTGGTAGTTAGAAGCATTATCTTTTGATTGAGTTTTATGCATGTCTTGGGAGAGTAAGGTCTTGAAGGTCATCTGAATTGATCCATTTATAAAACCCATTAAAAATGTTTAAGTTACCAGGCATCCTCGAGCTGCAACCTAGAGGAGTTTCTTGGAGTGATAACAAATTGGCGTCGTTGCCGAGGAGAGGAGATTGAAGCTCGGCTTCCCTGGGAGATGACATAGATCCTACTTTGATGATAGACAAAGTCTGGACACTATTATGGTTGTAATCATATTTATGGTGACTCCATTGGAATAAGGTGGCTTCAATAAGACCAAGTACCAGAGCAAACCCTCAAGGGCCACCGGTAACACTTGTTTTAGATCCAGAAGAGATTCTAAGAAGAGCTAGAGCTTCACTCAAACAGACCTCCAGAGCTGCAAGAGAAGCCACATCAGGTATTTCAAGAGGTATTTATGTTATTATATCAAATAGACCTCCATTTCAATCTCCTTCTGTTAAAACATATAATTCTCAGGAATTTATAATTGAATCAGAAAAGTTTAGGGTTGAGGAATCTTCAAGCACTATTGCTTGTGTAGATCCAATCCCTAGTGACTCCACTGAGATAAATCCACCCCGAATACTCTCTCAGCCACCACTCACACCAGCAATATCTCCTTCTGCCCTTTCCATACCCATTTTCAATATGGCTGCCCCTCTAACCAAAATGGAAAGGATCCTTGTTTCTAGATACGCCCCTCTGAATTTTCTTAACCCCCTCTCTGCTATGCCTACTGGAGATTATCTCAAATACATACCTAAGTTTACTGGGGAGGGAGACTTCACAGCTGAAGAACACCTAGAGGCCTTCTACAGTTATGCTGAGAATATAAACATCGAACAAGAGGATGTGTGGACTAGGGTTTTTGTGCAAAGTCTAGATGGTCAGGCTAGGAAATGGTTCAAAGAGTTGCCTGCTGCATCCATAGCAGGCATTTAAACACTAGATGACATATTTTTGAAGCATTGGGGAGAGAGAAGAGACCACCTTTACTATATCACTGAATTTATCAATGTAAAGAGGGAGAATGGTGAGTCTATTTCTAACTAACAGATTTAACAAGATGTTCAGCAAGATCCCTGCTGAGATCAAGCCAACTGACACTTCAGCCAAAATCACATACGCTAATGCCTTTGATTCAGAATTATGTCTTCTTCTCAGAGAAAGAAGATCAACTTTCCTGTCACTCATGCAAGATGTTGCCCTTGAGGTTGAATCCAATATCGTTGCATCTTAGAAGGTTAAAGGAAAAATTGACAGGAAGAAGCAACCCTTAGATCCTCTAGGGGCTTCTTCATCAAAGAACAAGATGGAGAAAATGGCCAAAATATTGGACAGTCTGACAGTTGAAATGTCTAGACTAAAAGACCGAGGGAAAATACTTGTGAGGGGTAAAGGGCCAAATGATTTTGCTAACAGAAACCCTAATTTTGTCCCTTACAGAAGAAACAACCAACCAGCTCAGATCCTTCAAAGAGATAGGAATCAAGTTGAGGATCAGAGAATTAGAGCTCCTTTTTAGAATGATGTGCTATAAGAAGAACCACAGTTCACTCAAGAAGAAGGAGAGGTAGAAGACTATATCAACTGTATGGAGGATGAAGTAGATATCTCCTTCCAAACACAAGCATATTATGAGCAAGCCCTCATGAATGAATAGATCCTGGAAGAATCTCTATATCAGGAAGATGATCAAGAAGGTTATAATTTGAGATCTAGAATTGTTGCTCCTATAAAGAAGACTCTTGCCCCTACAAAGAAGCCTTCTCCTCAGGCTAGGAAGATTGCTACTCCTGCAAAGAAGATGATTGTTCCTCCAAAACAGTAGCAAAGGCCACTATAGCCATCAGCCCCTAATTCTATTCATATCAAAGCTCCAACACAAGAGGTAAGAATTTCTGACAAATTGCCCTATGCTTTCAATCTTCAGTCAAAAATTTAGAAGTTAAAAATCCCTTTTCCCTTGATAGAACTGGTGAAGAATGAGACCTTCAAGGAATCCATACTGAAATCCCTTCAGCCAAGGACTCCCCTAGATGCTGACTTTGTGAACGTGCAAGATGATAAGCCCACTGTAATCCTAGGTCGTATGATTGAAGAGCTGGATGAGTCTTGCCCACCTTTCTACATATCTCTGAATATCCATGATAAAATCCTTCATAATTGTTTGCTGGACTCAGGAGCTTCCCATAACCTAATGTCAAAAGTTGTGATGGATGTTGGGGCTTCGACCCTAAGGGTCCTTAGTTTTGGTAACTCCGTGGGTTTTGTGGAAATTGTAAGCGGAGTTACGACTCAAAATAGTCTTAGGGGTGTCGGGGTTGGGTTGAAGCCCCCTTTTGTAATTAACCCATGGTTTAAGTCCAGGGTTAGGGTTTTGGGCACCCATGGTTTAAGTCCATGGTTTTGTAATAGTGCGCTGTATAAATAGGCACTCATGTAATGAAGTAGGGTTAGGTCTTTAACGATTATCCTATGATGCTATTGTACTGCGAAGCTAAGAGACTGTACAAGGGTTTTGTAAGAAAGGTTAAGTCCCAGCTGTGTGCGTGGATGACCTCTGCAGCTGTGTGCACAGAGGGTTTTTGTAAGTGATTAGAAGATCTGCAACTATGTGCGCAGAGGCCTGCTGCTGTGTGCATGGCTTTGAGGACTTGAAGAGATCTGCAGCTGAGTGCGCAGATCAGAACTGCGGTTTTTGTAAAGAGTTGAATAAAACACAGTTCTATGGACGTAACCCCTACACTGGGGGTGAACCACGTTACATCTGGTGTCGTGGTTCTTGTGTTATTGTGTTATTTCTGTTATGTTCTTTTATGCATTGATAACTATAAATTTTATAAGGAAGATCGCTTCTAACAAATAGCTTCGCTGTGAATTCCCAGTAAAGGGTTAAGCAAGTCATAGTTTGTTTATCTATCTGCGAAGTTATATATATGAATGTCGGAGCTCTGTGTTAGTTGATTATAATTTATTCAAGACTAAAGGTACAGTAATATCCCTCTTCTGCTTGCAGAAACCTGATTCTGCGGCACCCCATAGCTGTTTCGGGTGAGACTGTAGCCTGTTCGCAGGCTAGTGCTGAAAGGGCCAACACTGTGGGTCTTTTGTTGGTGCGAAGTTATTGGTAAAAACCTGGGTCTTCCCTTTAGCCCAACAAATTGGTTCCGTTTCCGGTTGAACTCAGTATCTGTTGAAGAGGGATCTACGTCGTACCTCGAGGGCTATGTTCTGGAGACCCTCTGTAAAAGAAATTGGTGACTGGATCGAAGAGACCTATTTGAAGTTTGTAGAGCAAGAAAATAAGGATCCTCGCCGTATTGCGGAATTTTTTTTTGCAAAGGTACGTCTTTTCTGATATTTATGAAATTTTCTTTGGTAGTATACACATAGAATTGCACCAGTGGTTATCCAGGTTAACAGAGAGAAGAACGAACTTCCAAGAAAATCAGTTTCCTCCCTGGACCCCCTCAAGAATCACTATTTTGAAAAGGGTGAACAACGCGATCTCGCGAGCTGTCGATTTCTGGACTGCGCGAACCCTTGAATCATTTGTGACGGAGTTCGCCATCGACATAAGCACCTCCTTTAGTGAAGCTGAACGACAATTTTTCAAAGGACCACGCGGTAAGTACTTGAACTTATTGAGTTTGAATATTAAAATGCTATTGGCTGAAAAAGGAATTTTGTTTATAGAATCAGATTTTTAGATCTAGTATTACTAATCTATGGTTGGAAGTGATTGGGACTTCGACGAGCAAAGTGGTTTGCTGCAAAGTGGTAAAAGATATAAGAGATATCTTGGCTCCTCTACTGAGTATACCCCTTTGAGTTCAGAAGACTTTGAGCCGGCCGAAACCCCCTCTGTTAGAAACCCTCCCATAACCCTGCAACAAAGACCTGTTATCCTTGAAAACCTGTCGCAATCTACAAGTAACCCTAGCCCGACTATTCCGGTCGCAGGTCAGCCTACCCCAGCAAGTTCTTCTACCCCTCCCCCTTCCTCCCCCCCTAGATACCTGATGGCCCATGTTCATGATGACATTAAGCTACCAGTTTTTAAGGGAACTGAATCGGAGGATCCAGAACAGTTTTGGTTCCTATGTGAAGCAGTATGGACTGCGAAGAACATTACGGACCAAGATGTGCGAAGAGTGCAGCTGATTACTTCCTTCCGAGACCAAGCCTTGACTTGGTTTATGAAGTTTTCTAGCACTCAGAATCCTATATTAGCTGATATTAAAACATCGCTGATAAGAGAATTTAAGAAGCCTAAATCAGAGTCACAGTGCATCACTGAGTTAAAAGAGATTCAACAACGACAAGGTGAATCTGTGTGGGACTTTGATCAGAAATTCAAAGTTCTGCTAGATCAAGTTAGCTTCACGATTGGCGTAGCCCAACATAAGGAATGGTTCATTGCGGCATTATTACCTCACATCAGAACTCCACTCATGCAACAAAAGGTTGCTGATCAGCAGGAGGCTTTAGAGATTGCCATGAAGCTAGAAACAGCACCTGTCGGAGATAATTCTGGCATAGCTCAAATTCAAGCACAGCTGGTGGAAATGGCTTTAGAGCTTCGCTATATGAAGAAGGGGAAATCAAACCGCGAAGAGGTGTGGTGTACACGATGCCGAACAGAAGGCCACGACAAGGATCAGCGTCCGGCGTTGAGAAACTATCTGAATACTGGCGCACCGAACCCGCTGAATCCCACTGTTCTGTACTGTGAAATCTGTCGAACTACTGGCCAGCATCAATCGGAAGATTGATATCTATTACAGAGGTATGTTCAAGTCCTGAAGAATTCTTACTGTAATTTTTGTAAATCCGTAGGCCACAATGAAGATGAGTGTCGCAGCTTCGACCTCATGAGGGAGCGTACCTACGACGCTTATCGGGTTCACCCAGATGCACAAGGCAATGATGGATATGGTTACCGGGGTGGTCAAGGTAGCTTCAGAGGACGTGGTCGTGGTATGCCTGGTGGAGGTCGAGCCCAGGTCATCTGCTACAACTACAATCAGGCAGGACATCTAGCTCACGACTGTCAGAACCCAACCACGACATGTCGATATTGCAGAGCAGTCGATCATGTCATCGAGCAGTGCCCACAGTTGATAGCTAAAATCCAAGAGAGAAACAACAAACCTACTCAGAATGTCCAGTTGGTTTCTGTAGAACCACGATCGATCCCAGCTGTTAATGTTGTTACAAGGAGTGGAGCCATGATAGATGTGCCGAGTAAGGAAAGACAGCCTGACGAAGCTTGGGTTCGCAAGGCCATAGTGAAGGCTCCAGCATTTGATGTCCGACGCGAAAAAGAAACTTTTCTGGAGGTGATACAAGACTTTGTTGATCCGAAACTGTTAGTAGCAAACCAGCAGCATCAGTAGTCACAACCTCAAGAAAGTTCACAAGGTCAAGTAAGTACTCTATCCTTTTTTTTACAAAGTTGCATCAAGTCGTTAAGGAACCAAAATGCCTTGAATGAATTACAAAAAGTCATTCAGTCTTGCGAACCTCACCAAAGTCCTGGTCAAGAAAAAGCTGTTAGTAGAATTAGAAGGACTGGGAGAGAGATGAGACTACATGCTCAGGTAGGAGAGTATGACATGAAGGATATTATCTTAGATCTGGGTTCAGAAGTCAATATTTTAACTAAACAGACATGGGAACAAATGGGGAAACCTACCCTTGATTGGTCACCTATACAGTTGAGACTAGCCAATTAGCAGAGGATTGTGCCCTTAGGAAGATTCCCTCAGGTACCAGTAGACATAGATGGATTACGTACTGTAGCAGACTTCGAAGTCATTGAGATCATTGATGATAGCAACCCCTACCCAGCCTTGCTAGGAATTGAGTGGGAATTAGACAATGATGCAGTTATCAATCTTAAAAAGAGACAGATGTCCTTTGAAGGGAAGGGTTTGCGAGCCATACTACCATTAGATCCTTATCAGGGAGAAAGATATACAGAGCCAGTCAGAGAGGGAGATCAGGATATTCTGGATCACATCTACAACATCACATCGAAGGAAGAAGATTATGTCGAACCTACTACTGAAGGCATAATGGATTGGCAGTGTGATAGTTCCTGCATGTCTGACTCAAACGATGGTCTAGAGAATTGGCAGAATCACCTATATGAGCTACATGGCCATAGGTGTGCAAGAATTACCAAATCCCTCAGATGCCTTAGCGCATAGACAAGAGCTTTGCCTACCTATGATGGGTTGACAGACCCAAGAGAATTTATTGCGCAGTTCTCAGAACATGTACCAGAGTCACAGAGAATGCAGACTCTAGAAGCAGCATTAAGAGCTACAGCAGCTAGATGGTGGAATGGTCACAAAAAGCATATTCACAGTTGGGAAGCCTGCCAGAAATCTCTGCGCCTAAGATTTATAGATCAACATCAAGAGGTGCGAAGCAAGTTTACTGGGCAGAATAGTCCTCAGGAACATCTAAAGTAGTGTTATGCAGCATGGGAGCATGTACCTTGCGAAGAATGGGTACACAGGTTTGTGCACACTTTGGAACCAGTAGCAAAGAACTGGTATACGGAGGTCGAACTTCAACATGGTACTGTAAGTTGGGATAATCTTGTTGATAGTTTTATGCTTACATTTTCTATTAATGAAGTGTGCCCTGCTTTAGATGCAGCTGTTAGGCTGATCCACACTAAGGTATTTGATGCTCAAGAAATAGTTGAGTACCAATCGGATTGGAAGGAACAAGAAGCTAATGCCGTCGAATGTTATAACCTCGCAATTGACGAGGATGACGATCCGCGCAACATCAACATTCCTGAGTCAGAAGGACACTGTGAAGTACATGGACCAGCAGTTGAAGCACCTGAAGTGACTCAGCCCCTGAAGACGCGGACTGTAAACATTGGGTCAGAAGAAAACCCCAGGTATGCTACGATTGGAGACTATTGGGATGAATAAATGGTGAGTAAAGTGACCCAACTTCTCCATGAATATCAGGATCTTTTTTCGACGAAGTTTTCTGAGATGAAAGGTATCCTGGGTGATATAGGAGTAATAAAGATCCCTTTGAAACCTGATGCGAAGCCTGTGAAACAGCGCCCGTATAGGCTGAACCCCAAGTATAAGGAAAAAGTTAGACTGGAGTTAGATAAGATGCTTGCTGCAGGAATTATTGAGCCTGTTGAAGAATCTGAATGGGTCAGTCCAATGGTAGTGCAAGAAAAGAAGACTAAGGGTGAAATCCGAATCTATGTTGATTTGAGGAAGCTGAATGATGCGTGCCTGCATGACCCCTTTCCTACTCCTTTTACAGATGAAGTTCTAGATAATGTTGGAGGTCAAGAAGTGTACTCTTTTACTGATGGATTTTTAGGCTACCATCAGATCAAAATTGCTCCAGAGGATCGACACAAGACAACATTTTCTACAGAAATGGGATCCTTCTAGTACACAGTTATGCCCTTTGGATTAAAGAATGCACCTGCCATGTTTTCTAGAGTAGTAATTTGTGCATTTAAAGAGTTTATACATAAATTCTTAGAAGTTTATTTTGATGACTGGACTATTTTTGGGTTACTAAAAGACCACATAACTAGTTTAAGACTTATGCTGGACAAGTGTAGACAGCACCAGATCTCCTTGAACTTGAAAAAGTGCATCTTTTGCGCACCCTTTGGAATTCTGCTGGGTCATATTGTCTGTAAGCAAGGATTGATGGTGGATCCTGCGAAGATAGCAATCATCGTGAACCTGCCACCTCCGAAGTCAGTCAAGCAACTGCGCACTACACTTGGTCACACTAGATACTACAGGAAATTTTTTAAAGGTTATGCCCAGATCACATCCCCGATGGAGAAACAGTTGAAGAAAGAGATTAAGTTCGAATGGACACCTGAGTGTCAAGAAAGCTTGGACATTCTAAAAGAAAAAATGGTAACTGCCCCTATTTTGGTATTTCCTGACTGGAATAAGGAGTTTCATGTGCATGTTGATGCATCCTCCATAGCTCTGGGTATAGTATTGGCTCAGACAGGAGAAGAAAACATTGATCACCCTATTGCCTTTGCAAGTCGCAAATTGTCAACAGCAGAAAGGAACTATACGACGATAGAAAGGGAAGGTTTAGCTATGGTATATGCTTTGCAAAAGTTCCAACATTATCTGTTAGGTTCTCATTTTAAAATGTTCACTGACCACTCTGCTTTGAAATATTTGGTTAACAAGCCTGTGTTAGGTGGAAGAATATGTAGATGGCTAATATTGTTTCAGGAATATGACTTTGAGATTATAGTTAAGCCAGGAAGATTTAACCTGGGACCTGACCATCTGTCGAGGCTCGAATCAGGGGAAGAGCCCACTAGCTTAGATGAAGGTCTTCCTAACGCCCATTTATTCGCCATCCAAATGGTCGATGACTACTTTCAGGACATTGTTCATTATTTGGCTACAGGATTTGCACCCTCGGAGATGATAACACAGTAGAAGAAGCAGTTGGTGGTTCGCGCTGCTGACTTTACCTTGGTAGCAGGACAACTATACAAGATGGGACCAGATGAAATACTGCGTAGGTGTGCCTTGGAGCATGAAAAACCCTTGATTTTGGCTAAGGCACATTCTGGTGCAACGGGAGGACATTATGTAGGAAAAGCTACAACACAGAAGATTCTGGCAGCAGGATTATGGTGGCCTACACTTCATAAGGATGCCAGGGAGTACTGCCACAGCTGCGACATCTGTCAGAAGATAGGAAAACCATCCAGGAGGGATGAGATGCCTCTCGTTCCATAGGTAACTCTACAAGCCTTCGATAAATGGGCTATTGATTTTGTAGGACCTATAAATCCCCCTGCAAATAAATTGGGAGCAAGGTATATTATTACAGCAACGGAGTACCTTACCCGTTGGGCTTAAGCTCAACCAGTCAAAGATTGTAGCGCTCCTACAGCTGCGAAGTTCATCTTCGAGAATATCTTAACAAGGTTTGGATGTCCTAGAATTCTTATGAGTGACCAGGGATCACACTTTCTGAATAAAACTATTGAAGCCTTGACTGAAGAATTTCAGGTGTACCATCAGAAGAGTACTGCGTACCATCCTCAAGCCAATGGAACTGTGGAAGCCTTCAATAAAATTCTTGAGCAGGCTCTAACCAAGGTTTGTAATGTTAATAGAAATGATTGGGATCTCAGAATTCCAGTAGTCCTATGGGCTTACAGAACCACTTGCAAAAATTTTACAGGCCATACACCTTTTAGGATGGTTTATGGAAAGGAAGCAGTTATGCCGATGGAGTACATTGTTCCTAGTCTCAGAATAGCTTCTTTCACAGAGATGGATGACCCAGGTATGTTGAATAAAAGACTAGCCCAGATAACAGAACTAGAAGAGGACAGATTCATTGCAGGTTTCCAGCAGCAAGTGCAGAAGGCTAGAGAAAAAGCGTGGCATGACTAGCACATTAAAAAGAAGCAATTCCATATTGGTGATCTTGTACTCTTGTATGCCAGTAAATTTATGAAATTCCCAGGAAAATTTAAGACCCATTGGAAAGGACCATACATATTTTAGAAATTTACTAATGGTGGTGCAGTCCAGTTAGCTAAATTGAATGGAGAAACCTTGCCTTCCATGGTGAATGGAAGTCGGTTGAAGAAGTACAGGGACAAGCCGGGACCCTCTGGTCAGAAGTAATAAAAGGAAGAAGAGTCTAAGTACCAAGAACAGCTGAGAGTGGATACTAGACTATAATTAAGCTGTCAAAAGGTCGCGGGTCGAGGGTCACATATAATGTCGAAGGTCCCTAGTATGGCGCATCTAAAAGTTGGGTCGCAGTTTAAAATTATGATTGCTCGGGAAGATTAGATTTGGTGGCAATGGAACGTGCACTGCGTTGAGTGCCCTTAATGATGAGATTTTACGAGATTTAGCGGCGTGTGGATGAGATCCACAACCTCTCGGTCAGATTTGATATCCATGATGCACCATTATGACAAATCTGATCGCCGGATTCTTTAAAAAGACATCCAGTCCTGCATATTTCGCATTCTATAGTTTCTGCAGTTAAGACCATGTCGAACGACTGTAAAGTTCAGGAGCTGTTATGAGAGTTCAGGGAGAGAGGTCTGTAGAACCTCCTGAGCAATCCTCCTATGTAGGCATGCTCAACCGGAAACAAAGAAAGGCAGAAGTTCGCTCTAGGAGATGTGAAGAAAGGCAGAAGTGCGCTCTATGCGGCACAATGAAAGGCAACAGTCCTCATGGAGAAACCCTGAAAGATCCCAAGAGGTATCCTTCTGGGTTAGCAGAACTGAGGCGGCCGTTTGTCTTATGCAAAATAACACTGACACGCAAGTCTAAGGGTACCTAAACACCCCGAGTTGTGGATGGTCAAATGTTTAATTAGGCATAACAGACAAGCAGACCAAAGAATGGGGTCGCTGATAAACCCAGAAGGCCCTCACTAGCATAAAAATTACAAAGCAAAGAAGCAAGCCATCGATAACAGCACACGCAGCCTCAGGAAGCAGTCCATTCCCTTCACCAGCAAGATTCTACCGCCTGAAGAGTACCAGAGTGCCCTGGGACGGGTCACAAGTGAGTCTTAGGGGCCTGTTGGGGCTCCGACCCTAAGGGTCCTTAGTTTTGGTAACTCCGCGGGTTTTGTGGAAATTGTAAGCAGAGTTACGACTCAAAATAGTCTTAGGGGTGTCGAGGTTGGGTCGAAGCCCCCTTTTGTAATCAACCCATGGTTTAAGTCCAGGGTTAGGGTTTTGGGCGCCCATGGTTTAAGTCCATGGTTTTGTAATAGTGCACTATATAAATAGGCACTCATGTAATGAAGTAGGGTTAGGTCTTTAACGATTATCCTATGATGCTATTGTACTGTGAAGCTAAGATATTGTACAAGGGTTTTGTAAGAAAGGTTAAGTCCCAGCTGTGTGCGTGGATGACCTCTGCAACTGTGTGCGCAGAGGGTTTTTGTAAGTGATTAGAAGATCTGCAGCTGTGTGCACAGAGGCCTGCTGCTATGTGCACGGCTTTGAGGACTTGAAGAGATCTGCAGCTGAGTGCGCAGATCAGAACTGTGGTTTTTGTAAAGAGTTGAATAAAACACAGTTCTGTGGACGTAACCCCTACACTGGGGGTGAACCACGTTACATCTGGTGTCGTGGTTCTTGTGTTATTGTGTTATTTCTGTTATGTTATTTTATGCATTGATAACTATAAATCTGATAAGGAAGATCGCTGCTAACAAATAGCTTCGCTGTGAATTCCCAGTAAAGGGTTAAGCAAGTCACAGTTTTTTTATCTATTTGCGAAGTTATATATATGAATGTCAGAGCTCTATGTTAGTTGATTATAATTTATTCAAGACTAAAGTTACAGTAATATCCCTCTTCTGCTTGCAGAAACCTGATTCTGCGGCACCCCATAGCTGTTTCGGGTGAGACTATAGCCTGTTCGTAGGCTGCTGCCGAAAGGGCCAACACTGTGGGTCTTTTGTTGGTGCGAAGTTATTGGTAAAAACCCAGGTCTGCCCTTCAACCCAACAATGGATGAGATTAGCCTCAGCATTACAAAACCCTACCATGATCTGTTCTCATTTGACTCTAGGAAGGTCAAATGCTTGGGCCTCATCAAAGACCTTGTCATAAACCTCTCCTAGCTGCCATCAAAAAGTATAGTGATGGACATAGTGGTAGCTGATATCCCACCTAAGTTTGGCATCCTTTTGTCTCACTCATGGAGTAAAAGGATGGGTGGTACCCTTCAGATGGACCTTACATATGCTACAATTCCAATGTTTGGAGGGGATACCAAGAGACTCTACAGGGAGAACCAATTCACCTATATCATCAGTAATGCCAAAAACTCTATAAACCATCCAATATATGCAGTAGACACAGACTTTGGGGCATGCATCCTGCAGATAGATGATTCCCATCCAACATCCATACAACTTACAAAGCCTACCTATCATCCACCTGAGGAGGTAACCACCTCTGTATGGAGCATGTTTTTTTATGGGACCAGTACTCAAGCCTCAACAGGTGCAGGAATAGTCGTGATTTCTCCTTCAAAAGAGACTATACATTTGTCTTATAAGTTGGATTTCAATACTACTAACAACATAGAAGAATACGAGGTGTTGCTGCTGGGAGTGAAGGCTGCTAAAGAAATGGGAATCATGTGCATAAAGATATTTGGAGATGCAAATCTCATCATACAGCAGGTGAACAATACTTTTCAAGCAAATAATGTTAGATTGAAGGCATACAAAGATGAGGTATGGACACTTAGGGACTCTTTCATATTTTTTGAACTCTCATATATACTTAGGGCTATGAATCACCTAGTTGATTCCATTCCTATCTCTACAAGTCTGTTTGTTCCCCTTTTACCTCCTAAGCTGAGCTATGACATCCAATTCAAGTACAGGCCATCCCTACCTGATAATGTGAAATTTTGGAAGGTCTTTGAGAATGATGATGATCATAGCAAATTCCTCCAGGTAGTAGATGAATTTTCTAATATTCATATTGATCAAGAAAACCTAAATATGGAAGAATCTCATAGGCTCAAGTTAAAAGATAAAGTAGGTGATCATAAAATTGTTCAGTTACCTAGTAATTATATACCTTAGGGTTTGGTACCCCTGGAAGAGCTATTTGATCATAATGATGTCCCTTTCAAACCTGCCAAAAAGGAGAAAGATCCTGCTGTCCAAGAGCAAAACATAGGTAGCCAAAGTCATCCAAAACCCATAAATCCGTCCACTGAGTTGACTGCTAATTAGAGGTCAAAATTTTGTAGTCTAGTGAAAGAGTTTTCTAATATATTTTCCTGGGAATACAGTGACCTGAAAACCTATGATGCTAGTATCATCCAACACATGATTCCCCTGGAGAAGGACACCGTCCCTTTCAAGCAGAAGCTCAGATCCATCAGTCCTCTCCTACTTCCTATGATTGAAAAAGAAATCCAAAAGCTCCTTAAAGCCAAAATCATAATTCCCCTCAGGTATTCCAAATGGATTGCAAATTTAGTGGTTGTAAGGAAGAAGAACAGGGAGATTAGGTTATGTGTGGATTTCATAAACCTAAAAAAATGCTCCAATAAAGATAACTATCCACTACCCAAGATGGAACACCTATTGCAAAGACTCTGAGGGGCTAGTGTCATGTCATTCCTGGATGGTTTCTCTTGATACAACCAAGTTGATGTACACCCCGATGACCAAGAAAAAACTGCGTTTACCACTCCCTGGGGCACCTTCATGTATGCCAAAATGCCATTTGGGCTGATGAATGTTGGAGCCACTTTTCAGAGAGCCATGGACCTAGCTTTTGTAGGGTTGAAAGACAAATTTGTTCTCATATACCTTGATGACCTCACTGTTTACTCCCATGGCCATGAAGAACATTTGCAGCACTTGAGGAAGGTGATTCTGAAATGTAGAAAATTTGGGATATCACTGAACCCGAAGAATTCTAAATTTGCACTCAGTGAGGGCAAGCTCCTAGGTCACATAGTTTCAGCTGAAGCTGTGAAGATTGATCATGTTCGAGTTGAAGCAATCCAGAAGTTCTCCATACCTAGGTCAAAAAGGGATATTCAGTCATTTCTGGGTAAGATAAATTTTGTCAGAAGGTTTATCCCAAACTTTTTCGAGTTGGTAAAGCACATAACCTCTATGTTGAGGAAAGAAGCTGAAATGAAATGGACAGAGCAAGCAAGAGGCTCTTTTGAAGAGATCAAGAAGGCTATCATGGAAGCTCCCACTCTGATTAGCCCAGACTATACCAAGGGTTTCTACATTTTCTCCTTTTCATCCTATGACACAATGGCAGTAGTGCTATTACAAAAAGATGATGAATGCCTTGATCACCCAATTGCATTTTTCAGCAAGACATTGAGGGATACAGAACTGAAATATGATCCTATTGAAAAGCAGGATTATGCCATTAGAGGAAATTTCAACTGAAAATGGGCCTCCTAAAATGAACTAATAAAATAACACTTAAAATAATAAAATAATATTTATTAATTTTGGAGGAAGAAAAGAAAAAAACTACTTTTTTGTTTGTATTTTTGACATATCTCCCTATGTTTTTACTCAAATTTCGATTGGGAGAGCTCATTGGATGCGGAATTAAATTCCGCATCCAACGAGTACCCACTCGGCATACTTTTGATGGACCCCGCTACCTCAAAAACAAGAAATACCTGAAAAAATGGAATGATGATGTCATCATTCCATTTTTTCAGGTATTTCTTGTTTTTGGGGTAGAGGGGTCTTTCAAAAGTATGCCGAGTGGGTACTCGTTGGATACGGAATTTAATTCCGCATCCAACGAGCTCTCCCAATCAAAATTTGAGTAAAAACACGGGGAGATATGTCAAAAATACAAACAAAAAAGTAGTTTTTTTTATGATACCTATCCCCAAATTTATATTAAAAAAGTGTTTAAGACCTATACGGTATTTCAAATTTAAAGCAATTTCATTGGCTAACACATGATGACATGGAATTTGAATAAAAGTTAAAAGGCCCATTTTGAGTTGAAATTTCCTCTAATGCTCTCATCAAGTCATTGAAAGCCTTCAAGATTTACATTCTACATGGAAAGGTCCTTGCCTATGTCCCTTCAGTTGCTGTAAAGGATGTATTGACCAAGCCTAACATTGATGGAAAGAGAGCTGAATGGATTGCCAAGCTCATTGAGTTTGACATAGAAGTAAAGCCCACCAAGCTAGTGAAAGGCCAAGGTCTAGCTAAACTCATGGCTAAATAAAATTGTGATATTTTGGGAATGAATTTCATTTGTATAACTTAAGCTAACCTACAGACAGAAAGAGCAGCAAAAGCAGTAGCAGAGGCAGTTCAAGAGCAGAATGACAGTCAACAAGTAGCTGAGAATTTGTCTTCATGTGAATGGTACTCAGGTATTATTCATTTCCTGCAAAATTTAGAAGTTCCCCCTGGACTCACTCTAAATCAAGCACGGACTCTTAAACTTAAGTCTGTTAAATTTTGTGTAATTGATAAACTGTTGTATTGGAAAGATCTGTCTGGTGTTTTGTTGAGATGCTTAGATAAAGAAGAGTCAGTTCATTTCATGCATCAGTTTCATTCAAGCACATGTGGAGGCCATCATTACTGGAACACCACAACCCATAAGATTCTGAGGGCTGGGTACTATTGGCTTGTTCTTTTCTCTGATGTGTGTACTTTTGTGAGAGCCTGTGACAAGTGCCAAAGATTCATAGGAAAGCAGCAGCTTAGATATTTGCCCCTTAGACCTATTGTAGTGAATGGTCCCTTCCAGCAGTGGGGTCTTGATTTCATAGGTGAAATTAACCCTTCATCAAGTGGCCAGCACAAATGGATCCTAGTAGCCATAGACTACTTCACCAAGTGGATAGAGGCAGTCCCTACAAGGAATGCTACTCACTAGGCCATCATGAGTTTTTTATATGAGAACATCTTTATCAGGTTTGGATGCCCAGTAAGGCTAGTGACTGATAATGCACAAGCTTTCAAATCCAGGGCATTGGTTAACATGTGTCAGTCAATGGGAATTCACCTAGTGCATTCCAATTCCTATTACCCTCAAGGCAATGGCCTTGTTGAGTCATATAATAAAATCCTAGTCAGGATCATCAGAAAAGTATTGGAGACTAATCAGAAAAGCTGGGATTCTAAGCTAAAGTTCACTCTATGGGCTAATAGAGTGATTGACAAGAGATCCATAGGGACTTCTCCTTTCAAGTTGGTTTATGGTACTGATGCCATTTTTCCCATTCAGCTAATTCTGCCAGTTGCAAAATTCTTTCAGGAGAAACAGGATGAACCAAATGACATGGTGAGTACTAGGATGCTTGATTTGGTGGAGTTGCAGCAAGTCAGGGAACAGGTGATGAAAAGGTCAGAATATCAAGATTATTTTTGACAAAAGGGCAAAAGAGGACAACTTTTAGGCTGGAGATTGGGTCCTCAAGTGGGATACTGTCAAGCAAGACAAGGGAAAGCATGGAAAGTTTGACTCTCTATGGATAGGCCCTTTTGTGATAGCTCAAGTGCAGCAGAACAACACCTTCAAATTACAAAATATGGAAGGAGAGGAGGTGTTTGATGGCCCAATAAATGGGTGATTTCTGAAACTTTATTTCATCCTAGGCTTTAAGGCCTTATTATTGTAAAATATTAGTTAGTAGATTGTTTTTTCTTACAAAATAAACTCCATGCCCAATGGAACAGTAGAAGATAGGTTTAATTCTTTTTCTTTTTTTTCAAGAAAGGCATTTTGGTCTGGGGTTCTTGGGACCTCACAGGAAGGTTCCCATCCCTGAGTAAGAGACAAATGTTATCTCCTAAATAAATTAATTTTCAATAGGTCCACTCAGACAATTAAGTTTTGCATTGTGATGAAGATTTCAAGGCATAGTATGAAAGATGTTTGGGTGACTAACAAAGTTGGAATATCTAGTGCTTTGTTTTTCAAGAAATTTGAAAGTTTTAGCTTTCGGTGGCTTAGGAGAAATTTCCAACAGTTCATTAGCCACCGAAAATCCCAGCTTTTGGCAGCTAACAGTTTCGACTCAGGACCACGTTAACCACCGAAAGCCTGTTGATCACGTTTTTTACAAAATTTTGGAAAGGGAACTTTCAGTGGCTTAGGAAAACTCTCCAATAGTTCATTAGCCACCGAAAATCCCACCTTTCGGTAGCTAAATGAGGTGGTCCAAGAATACATTAACCACCAAAAGGCTCATTCACATCATTTTTAATAAATTTTGGAAAGGAGACTTTCGGTGGCTTAGGCGAACGTACCAACAATTCATTAGCCATCAAAAATCCTGGCTTTCGACAGCTTATGGATTAAACTCTAGATTCTCTTAACCATCGAAAAGGACAAAAAGGGATAACGATTATCTGTCCATCAAAATCAAACTCGTCAGCATGAGGCATGTCATAATCTAGCACTTTAAACCACTGAAAAGACCAGGGGACTGCAGTAAATCATGAATTGGTGGCTAAAGGGTCGTTATTGATCTGAAATTAATGATGGAAATCAAAACCCTAACCTTCCCTCCATCTGTCCCATGACCATAGTAAAACCTCCATGAAGCATCAAGTCCCAGTTAGAAATGATTAATAGGCTGGCGATCTCGTGGTTATCACCAGAATCCACCATCAGCTTAATCAAGTACCAATCGAGTGGTTAACCCCTCAAAATCAACACCATATCTTTAGTACACTCCATATTATTTGCATGCATTCTTACTGCTCAAGGCCATCGCTGAAACCAATGCGCTAAATTCTTTCACAGAGTTCGAATTTTTGTATTTTTGCAAGTAAAAAGAAGCATAGCTCAGAGATGAAAAAGGGAGGAGGACCTGCTCTCAGACAGCAACTAGGGGACATCAGTTATTTTGAGTCACATCCAGAACTCTGCCAATTCTTCAAGGATGCAGGCTATTACAGGTTCTGTGAAAAAATCCAGGGTTCACACCAACAAGTGGTAGAAGCATTTTCCCTTTCTTTTGATGGCTCTAAGGCGCTGATAGGCAAGGAGGAGTTCCTAGTGGATGAAACCCTAATTGCAGAAGTGGTAGAACTCCCAAGAACTGGGGAGAAATGGTTTAAGACCACCATTAATAAAAATGTGGAGTTTAGATAATATTTAAAAGTTGAACACAGAGATGTAGTATGGAATAAAAGTGTTCCATCCACCTGGCTAGAGGAGAGGTGGCAGCAATTATTGAAAGCAATCTTGGTTTACATAACCTGTGAAGAAATGTATAATAGGGTGATGATATATCACTTTAAATTAATGAATCATTTTACAGGAAGAAGCCCTTTAAACCTACCCTTCTACCTCCACAAAAGCTTAACCAAGATGGCCCATTAGGTTAAGGCCCAAGCCACTAAAATCACAGGAAGATTATCTCACTATGGCCTGATACAACTCATAGTTCAAGAATTGCTGCAAAGGAGAAACATAGCATGGGCATACTTTTTATTCTGGAATGAGTTTGAAACAGGCCTACAACCAAAAGATAAATAAAATTCCCCTTGAAAGAAATCCACCACCCCTAGGAGTGGAAAAAGAAAGAGGAGGGCTATCTCACCAATAATAGTGGATCAACCTTCTCCCACTTCTAAAACCAACCAAGCTAAAAGAAACCTGGACTTTAGTGGAAAGGAGAAAGAGGCCCCAACATAAAGTGAAAATATTTTGAACTTACCCTACTCAGACTTAGAAGAAGAAAGGGAGGAAGAAGTTGACCTAACAGAGCAGTTTGCAATAGAAAATGAAGAGTTTCCATCACCTACACCAAAAGAAGACCAGGGTGAACCAGTGGAAAAGCCTTCCACCAGCAAACCTAGGTCACAAAGAGTCAACCAGCTGTTAAGGAAAGTATATGAACTGGAAGTTTTAGAAAGAGAGATAAAAAGAAATAATGCAGTATTAGCTAAGAAAAACACTCAATTGAGTAGTTCCCTGCTAGAAATGAAAGGGAGGTATTTCCTGCTGCAAAAAAGGAATCTGAGGTTTATGAAGGACACCACCAGGCTTAACAGGATGATTACACTTCTGAGGCTGCAAGTGAAGAATTCCAACTCAAACCCCAACTCTCAGGCTCACTTTGCACTAGAAACCCTAGCAGAGGCAGCAACAAGCTTTCAAGATCCTAAGGCATCTCATGATGCTACTACTCAGTCAAACCCTAGGCAAATGGAAGAATTACCAGAAAGACAGAGGTAAAAGTTGTAGAAGATTGATTCCAAGGCTAATAAAATTTTGCAGAAAACAGAGCTTTTGGTGGCTTAGGCGAACGCAGCAGTTGTTCATTAGCCACCGAAAGCAGAGCTTTCAGCAGCTAACAGACCCAGGATTCTACTTCCTTAACCGTTGAAAGTGCTAAAGGGTGCAGAATGATATGTTTACACACATAAACAGTTTTGATGGGTACAAAAACCTCAGGGGTGAATGATTAAGCTTAAAAAATTGATGAAAAGCACCAGTGGAGGGGGTCTGTTCCAATTTTGAGGGTGCGATCAAGGAGAAATGGGTTACAAACCCTACTTGGTTTTTACCAACCATGGCTTATCTATCAGATAACAGGTCACAGCTTTGATTCAATAATCACTGTAGTTATCAAAGAGTTCAATGACTGAACAAGTGTTAGAGTTAGATAGACTAGTACTTAAATTAGGGTTTTTGACCTAATTTTGCAAAAAACATTTTTTTAATCTATTTTTAGTAAATCAGATCCAACTTTTCAGAATCTTAATATATTTGTAAAGGCTATAAATCCTAAGACTTATTTTGAAGCAAGGGTTCGACTTCATAGACTTTTAGACTCTTATTGTTATCAAGCTTCTCATGTTATTCATCATTTAATATAATCTCTTTTGCTATTATATGTTCAGCTTCCATATCTTTTCTGTTTTGTACTTGTGCATGAATATCTAATTCAGGTTTATTCATTTTATCTAATATCTGATAGCTGTCATCCTATCTGCATGTTGATGAATTGAATTGCAAGTACTTTTCCTTGTTATTATTAGCCATTCATATGTGATTGCTTTATATATGAATCTACCAGCATAGTCAGTTCTCCATTTATCCACCTTATTATCAAACCTCTGAACATTGGTAGTTAGAAGCCTTATCTTTTGATTTATTTTTATGCATGTCTTGGGAGAGTAAGGTTTTGTAGGTCATCTGACTTGATCCATTTAGAAAACCCATTAAAAATATTTAAGTTACCAGGCGTCCTCGAGCTGCAACCTAGAGGAGTTTCCCGGAGTGATAACACATTGCAAGTATATTCAAGATTTCTTACTTTTCATTGGCATCTAATACCTATACCCCCCTCTTGCTTAAGATATGACTCAATGAGGCATGTTTCCACATAATTTGCTTCTTGGGTCACGTGGCAGAAATCTTTAAGCCACTGGGGGTGACCTTGGGGGCAACCAAGAGTCAAGTGTTGTCACTTGATCTTGACTCCTTCGTCTAGGATCTCTCCTAGAGAATCCAAGGGGGTTGGTCCCTAGTAAAATAAACTATGGTGTTTAAACTATAAAAATTTAATAATGGTGTTTAAACTATAAAAATGCAAGAAAACAAGCAAAATTGCCAAAAAAAACTAGTGCCAATGGAGTGCTTATGTAAAGGGTTGCTAGTGAAGTATCGTGAAGTATTGCAGTTGTCTCAATTCGTCAGGTTTAATATTGTTAAGTGAGTAATTATTGAGTGGTTCAATTCTTGGAAAATTTTATTATTAATGTGGTAATGATCTTTCTTATGAAGGGAAAAAGGGTATTCTAGATATACCTAGAGGTACGAGGAATGTGTTTGGAGTTACCAAGAAGTGGCTCTCACAGTGACGTGTGGGATAGATGGAGTCGCGAGGCTATGCTCAACACTACACCAAACGAGGGTGTAGCCTAACGGTTATTAATCTGCCACAGTAATCCAGGGACTAGAACACAGTCTCATCCAATATTAATAACAATAAGACATGAAAATGGTGTAATAGTGCTACAAAATGAGTAGCCGCTCTGTATAATCAATAAAGAATGAGTAATAGAATACAATGATCATGCTGGAAGCATGAATGCAAAGACAATTCGAATTCCCAAGGAGGTCATTCGAATTGAATGAGTGAGTCTAGCTTAACTGAATGTAAGCCACAGTCAACACTCAAGTTAACCACTGACCAAAACCCTAATTGACTCAACTAAGCCCTAACTGAAGTCGAAGTGCAATAAATGACTGACTCTAACTGAAATTAGCTTAGACACATGTCACTACAATCCAACCAACAAGTGGTAGTGCATCAATGACTCCAATGAACCCCGATGAGGTTAACTGAAGTGTAACTGACCATCAGAAGTGGTTGGAGGCACCCCTGTTGACTCCCGTTCATTAAATAATCAATAAATAATCAATTTAATGAAGGAAGGCACCTTCACTGCTCTGTTTAACTGATTGTAACCATCAGTTAGCAATATGGGGCATTAATGACACTCAAATCACCCCTGGAGTGCTCTAGTTAGCCTCCCCGAATTCAGGAGAAGCCTAAGTTAGCCTCCTTGACTAAAGGTAGGCATGGGTGTGATCGAGCTGATGTCATATAGTGCTCCTCTGATGTCAATTAAGTCAATAAAACTTAGGATAGTGGTTTAACTAGGCCAAATTGACCAAATTGAGTGTGTATAGTGGTAAATGTCTCCAACACCCCCCCTTAAGCTATACTCAAGAGGAGTAGAAAACATAAAATGCATAAAAATGATAGGGCCTCAACAACTAAGGCCATAGGTCACCATGTACAATGCTGAAACTGAAACAATGCTAAAAAACAAACTAAGTGAGGAAAAGAGGGAAAACTCAGTGGAACCCCCCCCTCAAGCTGAACACTAAAAGGAGTCTGATCACCCTGATGGACTCACCGCCAACAGTGAACGGAGGTAAGTGAACTTCTTTTCTGAAAAGCTCTTGGTGAAGATATCTGCAATCTACTCATCAGTCGAGCAATATTGCAAAATGATGGTCATGTCATGCACTAGCTCCCTGATATAGTGCATGTGGATCTCTACATGCTTGGTCCTCTTCCTGGTAACTGGATCTGTGGATATCTTAATAGCACTTTAATTGTCACAAAATAGGATAGTGGACAAAGTACTACCAATATCAAACTCTGAAAGAATGCCTTGCAACCAAACTGCTTGGATGCAAGCATTCACTGCTCCTCGATACTCAGCCTCTGCTGAAGATAATGCTATGGCAGCCTCCTTTTTGCTAGACCAGCAAATGGGGCCACCACCAAACATGAATACATATCCAGAAGTAGACTTCCAATCAATAGAATCACCCACCCAATCAGAATCTGTGTATCCAACCAGCTCTAGCTCGGAGTCTACCGCATAGTGAATGCCGTAGGTCCTGGTTCCCTGAATATTCTGGAGGATCCTATTGGCTGCCTTCCAATGAATATCATGAGGCTGCTGCATGTATCTTGATACAGCATTAATGGCATAATAGATATCAGACCGAGAATGTGTCAAGTACAACAAGCTACCAATTAGTTGTCGATAAATAGTGCAGTCCATGGGAGGTGTGCTTTTTCCTTGTTCAAGGATGATCCCTGAAAGGAAAGGGAATGGTGCAGGCCTACATTCAGCCAAGTTAAACTTGACTAACAGGTTTGATATGTATTTGGACTGAGTGACCACTATCCCATCAGAAGTTTGCTCAATTTCGAGCCCCAAAAATTGTTTTAAGAGCCCCAAATCGCTCATTTCAAAGGCATTGTGGAGAGCCGTTTTGATGGCTGAAATAGAAGAAACTGTGCTACCTATGATCAGTAAGTCATCAACATATAAAAAAATAATAATCAAATGACCATCATACTGCTGTATATACACATTTGGATCTGATCTACACCTTTGGAAGTTTTGCGAGAGAAGGAAGGCATCCATCTTGGAATACCACTCTCTTGGGGCTTGTTTTAACCCATATAGTGACTTCTTTAGCTTGCAAACCAAATATGGATCAGAGATGTATCCCTCAGGATGCTTCATGTATATCTACTCATGAATATCTCCATGCATAAAGGCTGACTTAACATCCATATGATGCACTTCCCAGTGCTTAGATGCTGAAATTGCCAAAACTAGGCGGATGGAGTCCATTTTTGCAACTAGTGCAAAGGTCTCATGGTAGTCCACACCTTGGACCTGAGAGAAACCTTTTTCCACCAGAATCGCCTTATATTTTTAGGTGCTACCATCAGCAGCAACCTTGGTCTGAAACACCCACTTGCATTGAACCAATTTCCTTCCCGGAGGAAGAGAAACTAGCTCCCGAGTAGTGTTTTTCTGAAGAGAATTCATCTCTTCATCCATGGCAACTTGCCATCTCGGATCCTTCCGAGCATTGTAGTAGGATTTTGGGTCTAAAATAATAATCAAATAACAATTTTTGGACAGTAAATTATCAGGACAAGAGAGCACAATACCTTCTCTTTGGAAATCAGACTGGGTCCTCCTTAGATCATCTGGATTTCCAATGTTATCTCTTGCGGAGGAGAGTGTCTGTCGGGCCCATGTGAGAAGATGATTTTGTACTTCAGGTTCTGATTCAGAATTTGATGTTTGTTTTACACTGATATCAGAAATCAGAGGATCCAAATTAGGGTCATCACCCCCAATTTCATCATCCAAATATTTAGTAGAATAGGAAGGAAATTCAGCAGTTTTCTCCTTCACTAGTTCCACTTCCTGAAGAGGCTCATGGAACTTGACACTCCTTTCAATGATGATCTATTTTGTTTTGATATCCAGTATCTTGAAACCTTTTGATTGATTAGGATACCCAATAAAAATACATTCTATGCTTTGCGGTTGCGAAGCCCTTCTTTTATCAAGTGGAATTCAGGCCCATGCAGTGGACCCAAACACCCGCAAGTTCGACACATCCGGCTTGTGTCCGAAGTATGCTTCGAAAGGGGTCTTCCTTCTCACAGATGAGTGTGTCACTCTGTTCTGAATGTATGCTATAGCATGCATGGCTTCAGACCACAAATTTGCAGCCAACTTCTTTGATTCCAACTTACAGGTAGTCATTTCCTTGAGAGACCGATTCTTCCTTTCCACTACACCGTTCTGCTGGGGAGTGTAGGGAATTAAATGTTGTACCTGAATACCACTTTGGGATCATATGTGCAGCAACTCATTACTGACATAATCCCCGCCATTATTAGATATTAAGATCTTGATATTAAGCCCAGAGGCATTCTCGATCAAGGCCTTATTTTTCACATACTTCAAACTTCTTTTTGAGAAAGGAGACCCATGTGTACCTTGAAAAATCATCAAGAAAAGTCATAAAATATCTTGATCCATTCATGGATGTGGCAGGAATTATACCTCTGATATCAGAATGTATCAGCCCCAAGATTCATGTACCTTGGTTTGCCTTCCCCCGATCGAACTTGTGCTCAGGGTGTTTTCCAACCACACAGCCCTTGCAAATTCCAATGGTTGCCTTGATGACCGGGAAGCCTTCAACCATGGGGTTTTTATATAATTGATGCAAATATTTGAAATTGAGATGGCCAAACCTATCATGCCATAGCCTACTAACTTCATTTCCACGAGTTAGCAGAGCGGTGGTCTTTGCATCCACCACAAAGTGGGAAAACTCATAGGCTTTTGCATGATGATTTGTAAGGCCTTTAGCAACAAGTTTCCTAGATGCAAGTTCCATTATCTCAACATCATTTGGGTTGAAATATACTCTCTTAGGCACTCCTATATGTGTCATCTGATAAAAACTAAGGAGATTTGATGCCAGAGACGGTACATACAAAACATTTGAAAAATAGCCATTCTTAATATCAATCGTACCTTGTCCTTCTGAAATGATGGTGGAGTCATCTCCCATGTGGATGGGGATGGATTTGCTGGTTTCCAAGGATGAGAAGGAGTCTCTTTTAGCCATCATATGGTTCGAATGTCCATAATCAATCAAGAGTGCTTTGGACTTCGAAGTGCTTTCCATGAGGGCATGACCTCTTTCATGTTGTGGTTCCTGATCTTGTTGATCTCTCCTCCGAAAGCTTTCCGAAAGATTGATGTGATTTCTATCAAGGAGAGAGGTAGCTTCATCAAGCTTCTTCTTCATATGGGCATGTTCAGGGTGGAATACCTTCCCGCAATATGAAAACTTGAATTTTTCCTTTCCATTATGCCCTTTTCCTTTGTTCTTCTTTGAGCCAGAAGACTCATCATGTTGCTGGTTTTCAACTTTAGGCTTAGGAGCTTCAAATTTAGTTTTTGGGTTCTTCTGCTGCTTTCCTTTACCCTTCAAATCTTTGGGCCCTAAGACATGGAGGGCTTGATCACGAGAGGATATGATGATCCCCATATGGACAAGCTTATCATGTTCACTTGTTAGGGACTCAATGAAGGCATTAAGTGTAGGAATCTTCCATCCAGGGGTTGTGAGCTTCCCCGCATGGAATGTAGAGACAAAAACTGAATAATCAGCTCCAATTTTGGATAGTATGGTGTGGATGAGATGATCATCCTCCTTCTCCGCTTTGCATTGCTTCAATAGTAAGACAATGTGCTTGAACTTTGTGAAAACGTCATTCAAGGTCTCGAAATTGGAAGGCTGGAGAGACATCAATTCATTTTTGAGCTGGTAAACTCTCAAATCATCCTGATTTCCATATAGGGTTTTCAATTTGTCCCAAATTCCCTTTGGATTCTTCAATCCGGAAAGATGGAAAAGAAGATCCTGGGAAACAGAGAGGCACAAGAATTCGAATGCTTCATCCTTCTTGTTCAAGAATCTAGCTTTGTCTGTCACAGAAGCAGGCTCTTCTTTAGTGTCCATAGTGACCCTATACAGTCCTCTGGCATGTAGCTGGATCTCCATGTCTCCTTTCCATGAGTTTAAATTAAACGAAGTCAAAAGATATATGGAAGAAGCCATCTAAATCTGCTGGAGTGAATGCTTTCACCTGTTAAAAACCTAAAAATCACAACAAAAGGGGCAATGTAAGTTCAGACAGCCTGCACATTTTAGGCTTTCATCACACCCAGCATAGTCAATCAAGCAAGCTTGATCAACAAGTTCCTTACTTGGGGTATTAAGTGGTAAGCCTTGGCTTTTGGTGCAGTGCCAGATTTTTGAGCCATTGCTCAATTTTCATGCAAGATCTGTGAAAAACCTTGTTTTTGAGAGATCTAAGCTTCGTCTCATCATGAGCTCTGATACCATATTAATCTTCCACAATAATCTAGGGACTAGAACACAGTCTCATCAAATATTAATAACAATAAGACATGAAAATGGTGTAATAGTGCTACAAAATGAGTAGTCGCTTTGTATAATCAATAAAGAATGAGTAATACAATACAATGATCATGCTGGAAGCATGAATGCCAAGAAAATTCAAATTTCAAAGGAGGTCATTCAAATTTAGTGAGTGAGTCTAGCTTAACTGAATGTAAGCCACAGTCAACGCTCAAGTTAACCACTGATCAAAACCCTAATTGACTCAACTAAGCCCTAACTAAAGTCAGAGTGCAATAAATGACTAAGTCTAACTGAAAGTAGCTCAAACACATGTCACTACAAGCCAACCAACAAGTGGTAGCGCATCAATGACTCCAATGAACCCTAATGAGGTTAACTGAAGTGTAATTGACCATCAGAAGTGGTTGGAGGTGCCCCTGTTGACTCCAGTTCATTAAATAATCAATAAATGATCAATTTAATGAAGGAAGGTGCCTTCACTACTCTATTTAACTGATTGTAACATTTAGTTAGCAATATGGGGCATTAATGATACTCAGATCACCCTCGGAGTGCTCCAGTTAGCCTCCCCGAATGTAGGAGAAGGCTAAGTTAGCCTCCTTGACTGAAGGTAGGCGTGGGTGTGATCTAGTTGATGTCATCTAGTGCTCCTCCGATGTCAATTAAGTCAATAAAGCTTAGGATAGTGGTTTAACTAGGCCAAATTGACCAAATTAAGTGTGTATGGTGGTAAATGTCTCCAACAATGGTAGCCTACGGTCACTTTCTAGTGGTTCCCGCTTCACTTGCAAAATTTCCCCACAACTTAGTACAATTGCATAAGTGCTCGATTTTCAGTTGTAGGGATTAATTGATGTGTTGTGTTAATTACTAGTCACTTCAATCTCTTTCTGATTGTCCCACCGATCTAGCCAAAGAATTGCAGTGGTCAAATGAGCATACGGGGTCTTGAAGTTTTGGATATTTTATGCCATTTTAAAGCTTAGTGTGAGTTTTTTAAATCTCAATGTCGTTACTCTTGTTATCAAGAACACATCCAGAGTGATTAATTTTACTTCAGTAACTTAAAGTAAACTGGAAAAATAAAGAAAAACTAAAAAATCTAAAAAAAATGAAACAATGTGGATCCCCCCTAGGGGATGGGGTGTGGGCACTTAGCTTCCTACCTGCTTCTCTTTTTACAAGATTAGAAGAAAGAAGGACTTGTGTTCCTTTGTAGAATAGGAACGACAAGTTTTTACAATTAAGGGCCCTTGAGAAATGGCCAATGAAAGAAGTATGAGAAGAGGGGCTTCCGGTTTGACTTGGATCTTCAAAATTTCGACAGAGTGCCTCTTTATCAGACCAATATCTGCTGCAAAACAGTGAACAAATTTTTATTTAATATGATAGAAAATCATACTAATACATAAAAATTTGATAAAAAATAATTAAGTACTTTAAAGGTAGAAAATGTTAGGAATCAAACTAGTACTTGCTTGCAATCAAATCTTGAAAAATATAACTTTAGTGATCAGATCTAAGTATGTAAATTTGCATATGTAAATCAAAAAGCTAAGATATTTCAATATTTCAATGAGATTCGAATATGCAAAAAATGAAAACTAGTAACCAAAATTTGAAGTTTTTAAAGTGACGAAAGAAGAAAAAGAAAGATGCCCCAAAGCTTTGAAGCTTGGGCAATGGAGTCCTCAAGTAGAGAGCAGAGGGATTTAATAAACAAGTTGCATAGATATGGTGGAATCAAACAAGAACTAGCACTCCTCCATGCTAGATATCCCTGCATAGCTTGAACAATACTACACCAAAGCATTATATCTGGGAGTATTTAAGAAAAAAGACTAGATATTATGCATACAAACAAGTAAAACACACAATTCTAAGATCTACTCACATAAATAACTCAAAGAAACAAATAAGAAACTACTTATTTATCCTCTTCTACCAATGATCATTAATCCTTCAAAGACCGGTTAGAACAACAAAGAATGCAGCAAGAAAATGATACGGTTATACCTCATATAACATAAGAATTCACCACAACTTGATGCCCAAAACAAGTATGCCTCCAAATATTTCACTTTATTTCTAAATGATAATAAACTACAACATACAAGAGCAGAGGTTCAATGCCCAAATCATCCGTCCAGAATGAAGAGAGGTTTCCTACTTAAATAGAAATCTGGCAAAGAGAGGGGAATGCATCTCCTCAAGGATGTGCTAGCTCCAAGTGAGTTGGTTGTGGGTTGTAGAAAGTTTGGAATGAGTTGTATAAAGGCAAAAGGAGAAGAAAATTCCAAAACTTTGGAATCCACATCACCAAAAATCATCCTCATCACCCAAACTTCCATCTCTCTTGGGGTGTGCTCCCCCACTTGGAGAGGAAAGTTCCAAACTCAAAAAACTCTCTGAATTGGAAACTTCTGACTTGCCCCTCTTTCCCGGCTACTTGCCAAAATGATTTTTCAAGTCACCCAACTCTTTTTTGGCAATTATCTTTTATTTTTTTAATTGCTGAATTTTTTTATATTTCATTTTTTCTTGGGTTTTTGGGTTTTTCGAGTAATTATTAATTTTGGGGTTGAATAATTACTTGAAAACTTAGGAAAGTGGGTCTAGGGGTTAAGTGGGTGCTCTGAGTTATAAAATTAGCACCCCCATGGAAAAAACAACCTCCTATCCACTCTTTTATGACTTTTTACACTTTTATAATTAACTTATTAAAATTAAGCCTGTAAAAACGGGAAAATTATTTTTTTTCCGGAAAATAAAAAAAACATATGGGGGACTTAGGACATGTTCATAATGACTCAAAATAATTATTAGCATGGTAATATACATCGACACATAGGTTTTAATAACCTCCCAAGGCTTAATTAATAAATGTGATTATTCCAGCTTTGGAGGTTTGGGTGAAAACTCGGAAATTATTTATCGCTTAAAAACAATAAATAATTAACAAAGAAAAAACACCCTGGAATAATGCATTTAATAAATAAGTCCTAAGAATCCAAACCTTTTACAAAAAAGTCATCATGCTAACTCATTTTATTACAATCCCCATGGGGTATGAACATGTTAATTTGTTTTTTTAAAGGGCTTGGGAAGGCCTGCAAGGACTTCTGAACTTGAAAAATTGAACAAGTGATTGGTCATCTTTGGCAACTCGTTTAGAAATCCAACTTAGTGAAACTTAGTTGGTAACATTTGGCTCCAACTGTGGGACGTGTGATCGATCTGAACTTTGTGAAAATTGATCATACGAGAATCCTTGAATCTCTGGTTCCTGCAAAAAACTTAGATAAGTCAGTCACATGTATATATAATAAAATGAAATAACAAGTTGCAATCTATAATACAAGATAATATACAACAAAAGAATTTTTATGAAAATAATCTATTATACAAAATTTAAGCTAGAAAATAAAATGCAGAGGAAAGGTTAGAAATTCATGATACAAAGATGCCCCAATGGGCATCAGATGTTGTCGCTAAAGAATACCTTTAGAAGCTTCCCATTTACTGGAAGATTCTTCCTTTCATTATCCATTTCGCTTAAATGAAATGAATTAACACCGGCTATTGCATGAATTATGTAGGGACCCATCCATAAACTGTCAAACTTTCCATGTTTTCCAGGCTTTTCTCTCCGCTTGTCCCATAGAAATATTGTATCTCCCTTCTGAAAGGTTCTAGGTCTATATGACTTTTCAAATTTTCTTTTGAATTTTTCCTGACTTTTGATATTCTGATCAACTTCCCTTCTCCTGACTTCATCCAACTCTACCAACTCATGAATCCTGCTTTGATAATCATCCTGATCTGATCCTGATTCTTGTATAACTTGATACAATGGTAACTGAAGATGAATTGGTAAGGTCACATTCATGTTGTAGACTAATTCAAAATGAGATTTTCCTATTGCACTTTTCTTGGCGATTCTATCTGCCCACTATGCAAACTTGATTTTACTATCCCATGACCTCTGATTATCTCTAATAATCATTTTAACGATGGTCATCAAGTTTTTGTTGATTGACTCAGCAAGACCATTTCCCTAGGGATAGTAATTTGAGGAATGGGATAGGATAATACCATACTTGAAACAGAAAGATGGCATGGCCACTAAACTGAAAGCTTTGGCATTATTAGTGGTTATCTTGGCTGGCACCCCAAATCTAGTAGTGATTTTGTCTTCAAGGAAATCCATTACTACCTTTTCAATTGCTACTTTAGTAGGTATGGCCTCTACCCACTTGGTAAAATAATCGGTTGCGGTCAAAATACAAGTGTAACCATTACTTGAATTATCCTTAAACTTAACAATGAAATCAAGACCCCATTGGTGAAAAGGGGCTTGGACTACTACTGGATTTAAAGGTAGTGTGGCAAGTTTCTGTTTTCCTGTGAATAGTTGATATTTCTGGAAATTCCTAATAGACTTGTGCACATTAGTTAATAAGGTGGGCCAATAGTATCCTTCTCTAATAATTTTGTGGGATGTAGTTTTAGCTACAAAGTGACCACCAAAAAATCCTCAGGGAAATTATTCTAAGAGTTTTTTAGATTCTTCTTCATCTTGTTAGTTTTTCAACATTTAAGCTAGCATTATGTTAAGATCTTTTCACTGAGAGAATAACAAGCATAGTAATAACATAAGCACATCACAAGAGACAAGAGACACAAAGAGTTTTGATCGGGGAAACCATAAATGGATAAAACCTCTCAACTT
>LPNX011001284.1:0-50041 GCA_001517045.1 Pseudotsuga menziesii | reverse complement strand
CTCGTCAGAATGGCTTTGGATCTCTAGCACTCATATCTGACATGGAAGGAACTGAATCCTCTCACCATGACAGAATGGCTCAGCCCTTACATCTAACCTCCTCATCAGAATGGATTTGGGACTCATCACTTTCCCTTGGAGGGAACCTCGATCTGGAGAACACCAATTCTCTCTCTGAAGTACTCAAACTTCAGCCTAGCCAATGGCTTCGTCAATACATCAGCTATCTCTTCCTCCGTCACAACATACAGGAGCTTCACTGCTCCTCTCTGCACCATATCCCTGATATAGTGATACTTGATCTCGATATGCTTCGACTTGTCATGGAACACTGGATTCTCTGACAACTTCACACAAATTTGGTTGTCACAATGTATACAAGTAGCATCCAACTGGAGATCAAATATATCAGACAGTAGCTTTCGTAGCCATACTGCCTCACAACTAGCTGAACAAGCTGCGACATACTCTGCTTCAGCTGTACTCAGTGCCACACAGGATTGCTTCCTGCTAAACCAAGAGATCACACCTAATCCCATACTGAAGCAACATCCCGAAGTACTCTTCCTATCGATGGCATTGCCTGCCCAATCTGAATCAACATAACCCTCCAGGTTAATCTTTTGATTCACATCGTACTTAAGCCCATAATAAATTATACCTTTCAAGTACCTCAGAATATGCTTTGCAGCCATCAAGTGAACACTTCTCGGATCTGTCAGGTACTGGCTCAAGGTGTTCACAGCAAAGCAAATGTCTTGTATCGTGTTCGTCAAGTACATAATGACCCAATCATCTGACGATACATCGTAGCATCAACCGACTCTGATGAAGCATCACTTAATAGCTTCATGTTTGATGCCATAGGTGTGGTCATGCAGTCCATCATCCTGAACCTCTTCAGGATCTCTACTACATACTTCCCTTGTCCAAGGAAGATTCCATCTGTACTCTGCCACACCTCCATACCTAGAACAGTAGTGCATCGACACATAATAGGAACATCACTGGTCTTCCGCCTTCAACCTTGAAGCAAAGGTTGGAATCCACTTTACTCTCAGTAAATCCTAGAGTCATCAGTAATCTATCCATCCTGTCATATCATGTCGAACCTCTAGATCTTCTGTAGTCACTCCCTCTGAAGCGAAGCATCGTACTCCCTCTGTCTTCCATACTCTATGCACTGAAACATTCTGTACCGGAGTGACAAGTAGCTTCCTATGCTACTAATATTCTATGTGACCATCTAGTGTATAGACTTGCATCTTCAACCTTGTAGCAAAGGTTTCATCAATCTCATCATGTATGTGTTTCAACTCTTACTGGCTGCAAATGTCTCTTCATAGTCTAGGCCTTCCTTTCGTGAGAAGCCTCATGCTACAAATCTTGCTTTGTATCCCACGATGTTTCCATCTACTGCATGATGGAACTATGAACTTCTCTTCAGGTCTCAATACTACGCCCTGACATCATTCTTCTTGAACTGGTCTTCCCTTTCTTCTTGGTGGCTGGAAGGTTCTGCATCAATGATGTCACTGCACTCGTCATATTATTCTTCATTTTGAAATGTCGTCACTTGCTCTTCGGAACAAGTCTTCATTCTTCTTTACTTGTAGGTGATTATGTATGCGGTATTTCCTACAAGTCAAATGCAATTGTATGGTTAGAAACATTTCATAAGGAATATTTATACTGGCAAACACTTATGCATAAATATATGAACATGCAACTACTTTAGCCAATACAACATTCATCCATATCTCATTGAAACTTTCTAGATGCCTTCCATCTCTACCAGGACAACATTGAGATTGTGCACTAATCCAATATGTCAGCAAAGAGGTTTCATTCTAGATAAGTAGCAATGGAGAATTTGTATAGCACCATGAGCTACTTACCCATCACATAAATATTAGTAGTATACTGTCATTAATGCAAACATCCTATCATGCATAATACAATAACTGAATATAAACAAATGCATAACAAAACAATATCATGAAATGACAATTGAACACTTATCTTTATTTGTTTCATGGGTAGACTCCTTAAGCCTTCAACTTCATCGTCTTCTTCATTCATGATAGCATCGTTTCTTATCCAAATTCTAAGGTGGATAAGAAGTTCTTCAAGAGTTGATTTCTTCATATTCCTCATTGCTTGAGGGATCTTCTTTGGATGATAAGAGCTTGATCTTCAGTTTCTTCCATCTTCCCTTCTCTTCTTATGAATCGATCTTCTTCTTCTTCTTGAAGTCTACTGAAATGTAATCACTTCCTTCTGGAACACATTCCTTGAATGAATGAATTCCACGATCCTGGGAGGCCATTCAAGGTGGCCATCACCACTTCTGCATTCTGGATCTTCACATTCTTCAACTGGTTTCTTTAGGTCATATTCTGGTTTTGTTCTTCCCTTCAAATAGCTTGAAATTCAGGAAGGCCTTCAATAGCTTTGCTTGCAATAGGTAGTGCTCTGTAATGCACATGTGCAAGCCTTCTATGCCAAATCTCATTTGGCTCTACTGTGTCATGGATCAAGGCTTGTTCTGGATATCCCTTCAATTTGTACAAGCCTCCTTCTTGTTCTTCAATCACTACCACAGCATCGATAGTCTTTCCTTTTTGGCCATATGATGACTTGACCATCTATGAATGCAGCCCGCATTCCTTTTGCATCAATGCTGAAATGGAGAGAAGGTTCTTCTTCAATCCTGTGAGAGCTGATATTAGAACATATTCATCCTCGCTTGAAGAATCTTCACTTTCATATCTGGATCTCTTTCTGGATGGTTCATCATCCTCTGCAGCATGAGCATGATGTCTTCTTTGGCCTCGTCTCCCTCTGAAACTGGAACCTCTATACTCATGTAGGTGTCCAATCCAGAGAGATAAAATACTTCTATGCTTGGAAGTTGTCAAATTCACCAAGCTTATCATCAAGCCGATGTGATAGATCACTTTGAAATGAGAACCTCAAATGGAAATAGCAAAGGATTAGATCTTACCGATTTGAGGTGTCCGTCCTTGTCCCGGAGTTCGCTAATCTAGGGTTTGTTGTAGAAACCCTAATTTTTAAAACTTGGAATCTTTCAGATCTGATTGGATGAACAGATAGATCTCTTCAAATGGAGCTGTCCAATGTACTCCTTTTCTGAAAACAGCGGAGGGAAGCTCCTGAAACAGGAAGCCCTAATTTTCTGATTTCTTCTGCAGAAATTCCTGTTACTGTTTCTGTGATATCTCTGAAATTACTGATCCTCTATGTTTTAAATTTCTCACTGAGGTAACATCTCATGTCCCTGATCCAAAAACATAGGTTTCATCAGAATTTGTTTCACCATTTAGGATTTATGATCCTTTTCCCAAGGTGACCTGTTACAGGAATGTTCAGAACAGCGAAGTTGTACGACATGCCACATGTCACTGGTTCATATTCTGAGTCTGATCTTTGGACCACAGAAATTAAAGTCCGTGCCCTTTCTAGAAAATCTTCATTAATTCCATTTGGACCTCTGTAGCCCAATATATTGCAGATCTCCCCAGGTGTCCTTTTTATGGATGATTTCTGGAAGAGGATGGAGCCCTAACATGGAGAGATCATAGCTCCCCGAATATAGCGAATCTGAGGCTGATTTTTTGACACAGTGTTCATTAGGATTTTATATTCGGTCCCTAAAATTTTCAGCTTCTAAGACTTCTCCAATCTCAAAATATAGTGACTGTACCAAAACTTAGCCGTTTTAGTATTTAGGGTTTCTCCTAGCTCAGGGTCAAACTAGGGTTTGACTTTCCTGGAGTTTCACCCAACCAAATTTCTTGATCCAGGTCTCTAAACTTCGATTTTGATGAGGAGAATAACCCAATGCTGGTCTCACTCAAAAATTCCTCTTCTATAGAAAGCCCTAATTTCCACATTGAAACTGAAAATGCTTGAAATTGAATTCCGCATCGACAGAAAGATGCACCTTTCAATGGAGAGTCATCCTAGCATACTTTTGCTGAAAATCTGTGGAGGAAGATCCACAAAACAAGAAGCCCTAGTTCCTATAGCTATACAATGTCTTCTTCTCAGGTTAGCTCTGATACCATGTTAGTTTTTCAACATTTAAGCTAGCATTATGTTAAGATCTTTTCACTGAGAGAATAACAAGCACATCAATAACATAAGCACATCACAAGAGACAAGAGACACAAAGAGTTTTGATCAGGGAAACCATAAATGGAGAAAACCCCGCAACTTCCTCTAAAATAGTATCACCACAAGATGTGAAACCCAAAACAGTAAGATGTACTCCCAACACAGCAGCAGCCTTCTGTCTTCTGTCAAGCCAAAGTATTTCCTTCTCCAAAAGTGCGCCACACTTGAGAGAGCAAGTGATGTATTTCACAAGTGATAAATAGAGAGACTCTCACTCTCTATTTATATTCATCCGTTCACTTGAGTTTCCATTTCACACGTAGGCTCAATCTAATAATTACTACTCGAGCCTGCACCTTAATTAGTGTATAATAACTCAAGTGCCCCGAAACTGTGGGGACTTACCTAATGACTTGATATGACTTGTTTACATTATTAATCCTCCCGATCGGAACATCGGGGTAAGACAACATGACTCAAATGCATAATAGAAACATCCCGGAATAAACATCGGGTTACAATACATAAGATACATGGAAGAATACATTCCGAAGTTACATATACATCAACACATCTACACACCTAAGTATGAGACCATCTGGGTTTTTCCAACCCAAACCATCTAGAGTAAGACAATACTTAGTGGCTTGTAACCTTAATGAACTTCTCTTGTGGCCAACTAGATGTTCAGGACAAGTCAGGTTGAGGAGATAGAAAATTATATCTGAATACCATTGTTGTTGTTGAAGACATTGAAGTTCCATTGAACTGGTCAAGGCTGATGAACTATTCTGACAAATCATACCTAAGGCCTGCTAATTTCCCTCTGTCATCATCTTAGCAAGACCTTGACCCTTGATTAACTTGGTGGGTTTAATATCTAAGTCATATTCTTGGATCTTTGATACCCACTTTCCCCTTATACCAAGTCAATCTTGTTGACATAGGATGTCTTTTATTGCTAAAGGGGCACATAGCCAACTACTTTAGAGTACCCAACATAAGTTCTAAAGTGTTTTAAAGATTTAACAAGAGTATAGGCATGTTTTTCCATTATAGTGTACTTTAGCTCTGAATTCTCTAAGGACCTACTCATAAAGGCAATTGGTTGTTCCTGACCCTCTTTGTTTTTCTGCAACAAGACTCCAACAATAGTATCTTCTAAGGAAAAGGAAAAATATGGAACTCTTTCGAATAATCTAGGCTATTCATGACTGGGGACCTTGCTATGCAATCCTTGATGCTTCTAAAGGCTTATTTTCCCTCACTATCCCACTCAAACTTAACATCTTTTTTAAGTAACTTCTGCATGGGTTTCATTAACTCAATTAAATTCAATATGAATCTTCTTATGAAATTGATTTGACCATTAAAATACTGCAAGGATTTCTTGTTTTGAGGTAAGGGAACCTTTTTTATTGCTTCAACTCTTTCAGGGTGTATCTTCACACCATCTTTGGAAATAATGTGTCCAAGCAACTTGCCCTCATCTATACCCAAAATTGACTTGGCGGGATTCAAAGAAATACCAAAATTCCTGCACCTTTCAAATACTTTCCTGAGATGTCCTATATAATCATATCTTTCATTGGAGAACATCGTAAGGTCATCTTGATATATTTCAATTATCTTTCCAATTAACTCATTGAATGGATAATCCATAGCTCTTTGGAAATTTTCACCCGCATTCAGAAGGCCAAAGGGAATCCTTAAATACTCAAACGTTCCCCAAGGTGAAGTGAAATTAGTATTATGTTGATCTTCTTTTTTAGCCAAGACTTGATTATACCCAAAGAACCCTTCAAGCATAGACATCATGCTTGACCTTGTTACTCTTTGCAATAGGGTCTCCATATCTGGCAAAGGATAGTTATCTTTTATGCATGAGATGTTAAATTTCAGAAATCAATGCATATCCTCAACTGTCCATCTTTTTCCTAACAACAACCAAGTTTGACCACCATGATGAATGTCTTGTTGGAGCAATGATGCCTGCTGCCAACATTTTCTGTAACTCTTGTTGGACCATGTGAGCTAACTTGGGGTTTATTCTTTTGAGCTTATGTCGAAAGGATTTGGAATCTAGACTTAAAGGGATTGTATGCTGAAACACATCATCTCAATAATCTTTAACTTCATCATATGTAAAAGAAAACACATCTCTAAATTCCCTTACCAGCTCAATAAAAAAATTTCTCTCTTTCTGAGAAGTCCCTTTTCTGATTTTTATTTTTCTTGGATCTTCTTCAATGCCAATGTTTATTTCTATGTAATCCTCCTTTTTGTTGGTTTCTTTATTCTTACACCTATCTTTCCTATCAAAAGCTCTTTCCCATTCCACTACTTTCTTGGGAGCCGGATTGCTAGGCTGCTCAACTTCCCCTTCGTAGGATTCTTCCTCCTGAAAACTGACTTGAAAGTCGGAGAACTCTTTCATGGTATTGATTAAATTTATTCTCTGTTTATCGTCCTTAAGCACTTGCCAATGATTCACGTTGTCTGGGACAGAGGGCCTGGAATTTATTTCAAACTTCACATTTCCCTCTATCAACTCTTCAGTGGACTCTAAGGTAGAAGCTACTACTGCTAATTTGTCTGCCTCACTGTTTTCTAAGCAAGGCACTGCCATGATTTCTAAAGCATCAAAACATTCCATGGTGTCCCATGCAACATTCCTATACTTGACTTGGGAAACAATCAAGTCTGAATCACCTTTGATACTTAACACCTTAATTCCCATGTCCTTTGCAACTTCAAGCCCTAGAAGAAGTGCTTCATACTCAGATACGTTATTAGATGCATCAAATTCAAGCCTATAAGCAAAGTTAAACTTCTGGTTTGATGGTGATGTTAAGACAATCCTTAACCCTTTTCCTGACTTGGAAAAATCCCCATCAAAACTCTTCCTCCATAGTTCATCTACTTCTTCATTCTTGGATTTCTCTTGGATGGGTATAAGGTAGTTAGCATATATGGCATGGTTTCCCAAACTATCCATCTCGCAGATTTATTCATTATCAGGCTCATCAGGATCTTCAGCATGATACTTCCTTTCATTTTCCCTATATAGTTTGACATGTGCATCTTCAAAAGTTGGAATCATGGCATAGGTCCAATCCATTTGGATAGATCCGCCAAGGGAGGCAGCCCACTTCCTAGACAACAACATTCCCCATATATCGGGTACATCTATTACTACAATTTCCATGGTCACACCAATGTCTCGGTAGGCAGCTAACTTGACTCGAAAATTCAAAATTATACCCACAACATCACTTTCCCTTAAGTCCATGGCACACACATTTTGATACAGGCTTGTTATATTTAGACCCATTTTCTCCATAAATTTCTTGCTCATGATGTTAGAGGATGCACCCAAATCAAGCATACAATTGTGCAGCAACCTATGATTTGAAATCAACGAAATGTAGAAAGGATTATTATCTTCTTTGTTGGGATCTCTACTATGCAAAACAATAGGAATATCTTCATTGAAATTATTTTGTTTCTTAGTAGGACTCGCAACCAGTTTGTTCACAGTTGTCTCTTTTGCCTTGTTGGATACCTTCTCCTTAGTTTTTTCAATAATTTCTTATTTAGTTTTCTTAACATTCTTTTCCTTAGGTTCTTCTAAGTTTTTCATGAAAATATCCCTTTGACTAGGAATTTTCAGGATCTCAATTACTGGGACAAGGATTTTAGCACTAGACAACCAATTACCCAAATCAATATTCAAATCTACATGGGGAGAGATTTTTACCTTTGGTATGTGTTGATCTGATATAGTTGGGATGACATTCCTTTTTCTTTGGTATGCAATGCCTTTATGCTTTTCAAGGATTTTCTCAAGAGTAGGTTTTTCACCAAAAATATTTGTAACATTATCCTTCTCATAACTATACTCCGTTGCTTGTTTCCACTTTTGTTTGGAGATAGGATGGATAGTCCTGGTATTATTTATGTATTCAGGATATCTAGGATAACCCACAAAATTGATTGTCTCTATATGTTCATGTTCCATGATGTAGAAAAATTTTGGACAAGTAGATTCTTCATGGAATTCTTCACATGGTCTGCAATAGGGAGGAACCTCATCAACCACGTTGTTTGTTTCAAGTTGGTTAGGAGGTCTCTGCTCTTGGGTAGGATACTTCTTATTCCACTCTTGATTTGGCCTTGGTTGAAAACTTCTATGATTTTGAGCAATGTGAGTTTTCTCCATGGTCATCAATCTATTTGGAAAGCATTCAGTTAGGAAGTGTGGTTGACCATCATCTGTTTCATCAATTATGTTATTTCCTTGATGGAATCCTTAGTCCGATCTTTATCTTTTGGCTCAACTTCTTTTCCCTTGGAATCATGTGATTTTGAAATGGAAACACTACTTCTAGAAAACCCAGGTAGATTGGATTTTCCTAATGCTTGCATGTTTCTATCTATTTTTTCAGCAATTTACATAGCACCATGAAGGGTTGTTGGCTCCTTGTCTCTAAGTTGGTATCTCATTTCTCCTTCAAAGGCTTCTATGTAGTAGATGAGAATTGATGCATCAAAAGGTTTAATATCTTTATGCAGTCTTGAAACTAAATCATTGAAATTTTTCTTGAACTCCTCAATTGTATCATTTTCTTTCTTCTTAGTCTGAGTCAAGGTAGCTAACAGGTGTCGGTTCTCTTTCTTATCACCTCATGTTGAATCAAAGGCCGTCTCAAACTCTGCATAGGTCCTAAAGCTATTACTGACCAGATTAGAGAACCATTCAAATGCAACAGCTTCTAAATATAAGGAAAAGAGCCTCATCTTTACATCTTCAAAATTCACATTATGGCACCACTTGGCATAACACTACGCAAAAAATAATAGATGAGATTTAGCAGTGATAGCATTATTACCATGGAAAGAGGGAACCTTCTCAATGTCTTTATCAGGGATTTGATTAGGATAACCATCAATGGTGGTAAAGTCCAAGGGTTTAAAAAGATCACCCATGCTGGTAGGTGAATTACTTGATTGAGGATGAACAAATAAAAGGTGAATGCCAAGGATTGACTCAGACCTAATATTTTCAAGGATCCTATGAGAAGCTAGCTTTCTTTTCCTCCTATGTTAGACTTGTTCAGGCTCAGTGATGAACTGAAGCAAGCCTTCATAGTTTCTTCTTGTTGAATTCCATGGTAAATTTAAAGATGGTGGAGTCACCAGATGATCTGAGTAAAATTATTCAAATTTTAACATTCATCCAACAAAGCTTAAAAACAAAAATTAAAACTCAAATTCGTATTCCAGGAATAAAAAGACTTATCCCCGGAAATGACGCCAAAATGTTCCCGCCTAATTCACCCCTCGGGCCACATGGCAGAAATATTCAAGACACTGGGTGCAACCTTGGGGGAAAGCAAGAGTCAAGTGTTGTAACTTGATCTTGAATCCTCCGTCTATGCTCTCTCCTAGTGAAGCCAATGGGGGTGGTCCCTAGTAAAATAAACTATGGTCTCCTCAAGATGATCTCAGAGTAGAGATCGAAACATCAAGATTAGAAAATACCTGAACGCAGTTCCACACCCATCATAAACTATGGTGTTTAAACTATAACAATGCAACAATTAGTCTAGGAGATGAGATATAATAAAACCTTGAAACAAAGATAACTGCAAAATATTTAATTAACTAGCATAAATAACATTCCACACAACACAATGATTAACTTAATAAAGAAAATAAGCAAGATTTTCAAAAAAGACTAGTGCCAGTGGAGTGCTTGTGTAAAGGGTTTCTAGTTGTGAAGTCTCGTGAAGTATTACAGTTGTCTCAGTTGGTCAGTTTTAATATTATTAAGTGAGTAATTAGGGAGTGGGTTAATTCTTGGTAAATTTTATTATTAATGTGGTAATGATCTTTCTTATGAAGGGAAAAAGGGTATTCCTTATTTACCCGTAGGTACGAGGAACGTGTCCGGAGTTACCAAGAAGTGCCTCTCACATTGAGTGTGGGATAGATGGAGTCGCAAGGCTGTGTTGAACACTACACCAAACAAGGGTGTAGCCTAACGGTATCCTGCAGTCACTTTCTAGTGGTTCCCGCTTCACTTGTAGAATTTCCCCACAACTTAATACAATCGCATGTGTCAAATTTTCACTTGTAGGGATTAATTGACGTGTTTTGCTAATTACTAGTCACTTCAATCCCTATCTAATTGTCCCACTGATCCAACCAAAGGCCTGAAGTGGTCAAAAGATCATACGGGGTCTTGAAGTCTTGGATATTTTAAGTTTTTTAAAGCTAAGTGTGAGTTTTTTAAATCTCAATGCGGATACTCTCATTACCGATAACACAGCTAGATTGATTAATTTTACTTTAGGAACTTAAAATAAACTGGAAAAATAAAGAAAAACTAAAAAAAATGAAACAGTGTGAATCCCCTCTTGGGGAATGGGGTGTGGGCACTTGGCTTCCCACTTGCTTCTCTTTTTACAATGATTAGAAGAAAGAAAGACTTGTGTTCCTTTGTAGAATAGGAATGACATGTTTTTACAATTAAGGGCCCATGAGAAATGGCTAATGAAAGAAGTATGAGAAGAGGGGCTTCCGATTTTACTTGGATCTTCAAAATTTCGCTAGAGTGCCTCCTTATCAAACCAATCTCTTCTATAAAACAACGAACAAATTTTTATTTAATATGATAGAAAATCAGATTAAAACATAAAAAATTGATCAAAAATAATTAATTACTTTAAAGATAGAAAATTTTAGGAATCGAACTAGTACTTGCTTGCAATCAGATCTTGAAAAATAAAACTTTAATGATCATATCTAAATATTTAAATTTGCATATTTAAATCAGAAAGCTAAGATATTCCAATATTTCAGTGATATTCGAATATGCAAAAAATGAAAACTAGTAACCAAAATTTGAAGTTTTTAAAGTGACGGAAGAAGGAAAAGAAAGATGCCCCAAATCTTTGAAGCTTGGGCAATGGATTCCTCAAGTAGAGAGCGGAGGGATTTAAATCTTCTTAAACAAATCGCAGATATATGGTGGAATCAAACAAGAACTAGCACTCCTCCACACTAGATATCCTTGCACAACTTGAACAATACTACACCAAAGCGTTATATCCGGGAGTATTTAAGCAAAAGGCTAGATAGTATGCATACAAACAAGTAAAACAAACAAATCTAATATCTACTCACATAAATAACTCAGAGAAACAAATAAGAAACTACTTATTTATCCTCTTCTACCAATTATCATTAATCCTTCAAAGATCAGTTAGAACAACAAAGAATGTAGTAAGAAATTGATACAGTTATACCTCATATAACATAAGAATTCACCACACACTGATCCCGAAACAAGTATGCCTCCAAATCCTTCACTTTATTTCTCAATGATAATAAACTACAACATAGAAGAGCAGAGGTTCAATGCCTAAATCATCCGTCCAGAATGAAGAGAGGTTGCATGCTTAAACATAAATCTAGCAAAGAGATGGGAATGCATCTCCTCAAGGATGTGCTAGCTCTAAGTGAGTTGGTTGTGGGTTGGAGAAAGGTTGGAATGAGTTGGATAAAGGAAAAAGGAGAAGCAATTTCCAAAACTTTGGAATCCACATCACCAAAAATCATCGTCATCACCCAAACTTCCATCTCTCTTGGGGTGTGCTCCCCCACTTGGAGAGGAAAGTTCCAACTCAAAAAACTCTTCGAATTGGCAACATATGACTTGTCCCTCTTGCCTGGATACTTTCCAAAATGATTTTCCAAGTCACCCAAATCTTTTTTGGAAATTATCTTTTATTTTTTAATTGCCGAATTTCTTGATATTTCATTTTTTCTTGGGTTTTTGGGTTTTCCGAGTAAATTATTAATTTTAGGGTTGAATAATAACTCGAAAACTTAGGAAAGTGGGTCTAGGGGTTAAGTGGGTGCTATGAGTTAGAAAATGAGCACCCCCATGGAAAAAACAACCTCCTAGCCACACTTTTATGACTTTTTACACTTTTACAATTAACTTATTAAAAATAAGACTATAAAAACAAACAAACAAAAAAATAAAAAATTCTGGAAATTAAAATCAAAACCTATGGGGGACTTAGGACATGTTCATAATGACTCAAAATAATTATTAGTATGGTAATATACATCGACAAATAGGTTTTAATAACCTCCCAAGGCTTAATTAATAAATGTGATTATTCGAGCTTTGGAGGTTTGGGTGAAAAACTCGGAAATTATTTATCGCTTAAAAACAATAAATAATTAACAAGGAAAAACACCCTGGAATAATGCATTTAATAAATAAATACTAAGAAGCCAAACCTTTTAGAAAAATTCATCATGCCAACTCATTTTATTACAATTCCCCATGGGGTATGAACATGTTAAAAATTTAAAAAAAAGGGCCTAGGAAGGCCTACAAGGACTTCTGAACTTGAGAAATTAAACAAGTGATTGATCATCTTTGGTGGCTCATTTAGAAATCCAACTTAGTGCAAATTAGTTGGTAACAAGGCATGTACATATGTTTTATTACAAATACAACAACAACTGGCATCTTATGATGAATTGCTTTACCTATTCAACAACATTGTCTGAAATTACACAAAATGAAGTCACATGCTACGACCTTCTGCACTGACATTTATTGATCCTTTATATGATGACTAAGCAATACATAATTTTTTTCCTATCATTGAATCGAAAACCCAGGTATGTTGAGAACAATTCTTTCTCCCACTAGCGTATGCAACCAATATTGGCATCCTTTGCAATTGTCTTAGAATAAGTATGAAACAATTAGTCGAAGCCCATTACAAGTGCCACCGGCTCTAAGTTCATAGACATCTTTCTTGTCACCCTCAAGTTTCATTTAATCATTTTCCATATGTTTAAACCAGATCCCTCTTTAGAGAATCATGTTAGGTGTCAAATGTTTCATTCAACAAGAATACAAATGAAGATATATACTTCTTCTATATAGAACCATTTTGATACTCATAATGGATGGAAAGATATTGGTGTTTTGGTATTTGTGTTGTCTTTTTACTTACACAGTTTTCTCAGTTACAATTGCAACTATAACCATTTTTCTTATTCTCAAAATGCAGTCAACTACCTCTGTTAATTTTCTCAATCATCAAAGATGCACATGCTTACAACCCCTTCTAAAATAGCTTTCCTTTGTTTTTCTCTTTTTCCAAAGCACTAACATTCTGTATTTTCAATTGCTTTGTTTCGTACCACTTTAAAAGATACAAGGCCTCCTTAAGAAAAAAAATATATTTGCACTCCCTTTCCAATGAACCTATTCCACATTCAACCATTCGATGGTCAACAAATCGATCCTCCTGTTGACAATGGTTGATTTTGTACAGTCAGTTAGTTGGTCAAACAACCTGATAGTTGTAACCAAACAACCGAATGTAACATGTATGAAATAGGCTCATGAGCGGAATCCAAGGATATGTTTGTTCATTGTAACTTGTATATTGTCTGATCTCTAATATAAAAGCTATGTATAGTTATCCCACTTACTCTTATTTTCCTTAAGGCTATTATCATGTGAATGCTCTCTCTTATGTGCAGTTATGTATTATTGGTAATTGCTCGAACCCTCAGACTATTAAATTGGTTACGTTGTCCATAGTACATGATTTGAATAACGTGATGAGCATGACTAAATGATAACTTAGAAATCAATTAGAGAGTGGTGGGGTAAGAAAGTAACTAACTACATCTAGAATTATGCAAGGTGCAATAAACTGACAACCGCACAAGAAAGGAAAAAATTCTTCAATGAAGCACTTGAGAAATTTATAGAAGTTGCTCCCTGTCAAATACAGAATTTTTTGGATCTTGTTCCTACCCAAGTTGGACAAAAAGAATGAAATATTGTTGATGCGCAAACTCCATAACGGAGGAAGAACAAATTTGTATGAGTGGATCGAAAATATATGCAATGACTTCTGTGAAGAAAAAGTTATAGAAGACAAGACATCTTTTCAAGAAGTCAAAAGGACATTATGTTCCATACCAACATTATTGTACAAAGATGAATGTGTATAGCACAAATTTAGGAGTCTATGATGTAATAGTGGGAATAGACAAGCCTGAATTATACTGAAATCTGGTAGATTTATACCAAAAGAAGGTTCATTATCAAAATGATATGGGAGAGCTTGGCAACTGAACTAATCAAGAGAGAAGTTGCTTTGGTTCATCTCAACTAATAAATTTAAGAAATGTATGAGGAAGGGGTGTATGGTCTATGCATTATAAGGTATCAATGAGTATGACAAGCCTTCTACAAAGATACATCCAATATTAGATGAGTTTGAAGATGTGTTTCCCACTAAGTTTCCAGGCTTGCTCCCAGTGCAAGAATTTGATTTATCCATTCCTTTAAAACCTAGGACAAAACCCATATCAGAAACTCCCTACCATATGATCGTACCAAAACTTAATGAGTTGTGTGTGCAACTCACATAACTTATTATCCAATGACTCATTAAGCCTGGAGTCTCTCCTTGGGGAGCACCAATAATCTTTATGAAAAATAAAGATGTGTCCCTTAGGGTCTGCATCGATTATCAAGATTTAAATAAAGAAACTATTAGAAATAAGTATAGTATGCCTCATATTAATGACTTGTTTGATCAGCTAAGTGTTTTTCAAGTTCAACTTAATATATGGGTACCATCAGTTAAGAATTAAAGAGGAACACATACCAAAAACCACCTTAATTAGGACTAGGTTCGACCATTATAAATTTCTTATGGTACTATTTGGGATGAAATGCTCTTGCAACATTCATGAATTTAATGAACAATGTATTTTGTAATTACGTAGACCAATTCATTCAAGCATTTTTGGATGACATCCTCATCTAGTCAGATAATGAAAGGGAGCATAAAAAACACCTAAGGTTGGCGCTTCAATGCCTTAGAGAACATAAATTGTATAGGAATCTATCTAAGTGTTCCTTCTTCCATAAAGAAATCCAGTATGTTGGGAATATAATCAATGGGGAAGATATTTTAGTAGATCCTAGTAAAGTTGAGTCTAAATTAATTGTCTAACTCGTAAGAATGTTGAGGAAATTTACAACTTTATGGGACTGGCATAATACTATAGAAGGTTAAAGAAAGGATTCTCCATAATAACAAATCCCATTACCTCTATTAAAAAATAAAGGAGTTGAATTTGAATGACAAATGAATGTGAAGACACATTTATAGAACTAAAGTGATGATTAACAAGTGTCCCAATATTGAAATTGCCAGACATGGACAATAATTTTTACATCTATACAAATGCTTTGGGTCAAGGCTTGGGTGAAATTTTAATGCAAGAAGTAGGAGTTATAACTTATGCCTCACATAAGCTTAGGAACCATGAAATAAATTATGCTACTCATGATCTAGAATTTGTTGCAGTTGTGATAGCCCAAAAGTTATGAATACATTATCTCATGCGATGTTAGTTTGAGTTGAACATAGGACATAGGAGTCTTGGACATATTTTTCCCAAAACGACCTCAATTCCTACCAACAACATTGGTATTATATACTTAGTGAGTATGATTTCTAGGTAATCTATATTAAGGAAAAGGAAAACAAGGTGGTCGATTATTTAAGGAGGAGTCTCATGATTCACTTAGTGATATCCTTAAAAGTATACTTGAGAGAGTGAATGTTAAGTCACCTTTCTCAAGATAGGTAGTATCGACAAGTAAAGTCTAATTTGCAAAGGAGAGTACTAATGGGATCTAAGTTTGAAGGGTACACTTTGGAAAACGATGGAATTTTAAGGTCAGGGGGGAAGATTTATGTCCCTAAGAATGATGGACAAATCCCATACAACACCATACTCATCTCACTCAAGAGTAAAGAAAATGCAGGTTGATTTAAAAAATATCTTATTCTAGGCCAAGATAAAAAGGGATATAGTATAATTTGTGGCATGATATCTTAAATGTCAATAGGTAAGGCCAAACATTGTTACCTTGCATGCCTTCTACAACCACATGATATACAAATTAAATGGGAGGTTATTTAAATGGATTTTATTGAAGGATTACCCATGACACCTCTTATACATAATTATAGCATGGTGAATGTTGACAAGTTGACTAAGAATGCTCATTTTATTGCAAATAGGAGCACCTTTGATGCACTACCCATTCCTCAAATTTTACTCCATGAGGTAATTCACTTGCACAGGGTGCCTAAAAAATTTTCAGAAATAGAGATCATTTTATTTGCTTCTAGGTTTTTATGAATTTTTTGAGCATCTATGGGTGCTCAACATAAATTCAATACTACTTATCATCCTAAATGGGTGGACAGACTAAGAGAGTTAACCAAGTACTAGAAGATATGTTGAGAATCTATATCATAGACCAACCAAACATGTGGGAAAGGTACCTTCACTTAGTGGAATTTGCATAAAACAATAGTTATTATAGGTTCATACATGTAGCTCCATATGAGCTCCTATATGGGAGATCTTGTAGGAACACATTGAGTTGGGATTAGTTATACGATTGGGCTATGTTGGGACCATACATGCTCCAAGAAATTGATGCACATATGACTATAATTAAACAAAGACTTAAGCTAGAGGCTGACATAAAAGTTATGTAGATGACAAAAGAACATATATAATATATAAAGAAGTTGAATGAAGTTTATACCTATATATTATGTATAGATATATGTATAAATACCTAAATTCATATCATAAAATACTTAAAAAAAATATTGAAGATCTAATTAATTAAATACTAATTGGATAACTTAGGTGATTAATGCATGTAAGAATCTTTGCATGGATGAAAAGTGGATTCATCCATGTGAAAAGGGAAAGGGAAACATTTTAAGAGGGCGAATAGAATGAGTTGAGGCACATTTTACCTAGAGAATTGTTTTCCAAGAGGAGAAGGGCGAAATATAGTGTGAGATGAAGGAAAGATTTGGGGCTTGTGTTATGAGAAATTTGGGTGAGGAATTTATGATTTGGAATAGTTTTTATTAGTTGAGGGAATGAGGGCTCTCGAATTTTAGTTGAGGGGTAAGTTGGGTATAGAGTTTTCCCCATATTTTTGTTTCCTTGACATGGAACCATTGCAGGGATTGTTGTTTCCGAGCATTGAAAATTAGGTTGGCTTGAGGCTACTGTACGAGATATCCAACTCTAATATAGGTAAGCTTCTTTCATTTTTGTAATTGGTAATGATTTAGTATTTAAATATAATGTGAAAATACATGTTCTAAATGAGAATTAAGTTTACCTAAGAGTGAAAACGTAAATTCCAGGCCATAGTAAAATTTTACGTGTGTTGTATTCATTTTTTTAGTTAAAATTGCTTCACATGCATGGTATTAGAAAAACTCCTTGAGGTCCTAGGATAAGTTAACCCTAACACAGACCCATGGGTACTACCTAGAGTTGAACAGCATGTCTAGTTCCAAGTAGATAACCTCCTCTAGGAGCACAATTATATGTTGAATATCAGGATGAAATTCCATCAACAAACTGGGGAATTGAATCTACATATGACAAGTTATTTCAGCCTCCTTATTGACTAGAAGAAGTTTAGAGTCTAAGATTCCATAACCAATAAGGTATTCTTGCAAATCCAGGGATCATTTTGCAACACATTCTCAATACTATTTACATCTACAAACTAGAAAAGGAAAAAACCATTGGCCATGTTACAATCCAAGGTATGGTGAAAAACACAATACTCCCAATTATCCTGAATCAGTAGTGAATCACTACCTTGGGGGAATTCTTCCTACAAAATACCATAGCAGTGAATCTTTTCAGAACTACCCACAAATACTATCAAATCCAATTCCGTCTATTTTGATATTAGGGATATCAAGTTCAAGTTCAGGATATTACCTCACGACACACCTTTAGCATGAACTTGCATAGGGGTATTTGAAGGCACCATTGTTGCTTGCAATGATTTCTCCTCCACTCAACATGATTTCTTTATTGAGGGATAGAAAACCCATATGCCCCCACTTATTATTGCTACTAAATCATAGCCTAATAAGCTAGAGCCTAGGTGGGATGAGATCAATGTGACAAGACAAGTAGTAATTTCACACACACTGAAATATTACTATCTTGAAGCCATTAAATCATAATGAGTGCCAAAAAAAAACCTAAGAGAGCACATATTTCATAATATTTTAATTCTATTAAATTGCATATATTTTCAATCTTATTTATTTATCTAAATACTGCATTACAATGGATAAATGGTGTTAGTTTCTCTGAATATGATAAGTAACAAATCAACTTGTAATAAATAAACACCAAATTAAAGTTGGATTAAAGCTAACTTCGTTACTTCAATTCCTATATAGTTAAGGGAGGAAATAGAACAAATTAATTTTTCCCATTACATCTAATTACATCCAAAATTATTTGTTCATGCATGTTATAAATGCCATCTACATTGTTTCCTCGTCATGCTCATATTGTGGGTATTTTTGGAAAAAAAAAAGGACTGGAATTTTCTTTTTGTGTATCTTTCCTAATTTATGATTCATGAATTCAAAATGAATATTTTCTTGTATTTCTAGAGAATATAACTATTTTACTGGAAGAAACACCAAAATGTTATAGAAATTAGATAAAATCCTTAGAAATTTGAAGAATTTTACAAAAAATAATGCCATACATGTGTAGTTTGCATTTTAAGAGTTGGTAAGATTCTCCAAGGTTTATACACTTACAGATTTATATTGATCCTTAAAATTTTGCTCACCCATCACTCCTTAATAACATATTTTTAATTTTATAGATGTTCCTCAAGTGTTTAATCCTCCTTTCTCTCAAATATCAAATATGCACTATATTTTTCAGTAATAAGAAATGTCTTTTTTAATGAAGAACTTCTTCATATGTTTTTATATTCCATGAATAACCCTCAAGTTTCATAGATCTTCATAAAATCACATCTTTGATGTTGGAAAGGAATAACTTGAGTTTCGTCTCATGTTTAACAAAGTTGTAGCCTCAATATAAGACTTGAACTTCAAAACAAAAATATGAATACCTTAATGCATTTTCAGCGAAGTGAATCACAACATTTGGGATGGTCTTGGAGTAAAGTGAATCCATCACTATCCCTACCATTGATGTTAGAGCATATAAATATATCAAAGAAGGCTACAAATTCATATCTTAATTCCTTCATTGTTATCACAATTTATGATTGTCTCCCACTTATTAATCCTCTTCTGAATAAACCTTTCAAGGTTATTTTTGGGGCATGGATATTTCTTGAGCATGCAATGATATCCAATGAAGCTTCATTTACTAAAATATTAACAAATGTCTATGTGGCTTTTCAAATCATTTATAAATTTTGTTTTTACCAAAAAAAATGAAATATAGCAAATATATATGCAATAAGTCTAAAAAAGGGTTATAACTATGCTCATTAAGTGCTTATATACTTGTTGTTTTTTTTAGTCCCAATAACAACAAAATAAATTTAATTTAAAAATAATCATATTTTGATTCTTTGCCACAACAAGTATATCAATCCATAAATTTAGCATGCAAGTGATAGATTGTGGGAAATAATAAAGCGCCATAACATATAATCAACCAAAACTTAAAATAAATTTACCTCTTATCTAAGAAATGATAATTATCACATCCTCGAGAAACATATACTTATATGAAGAATATTCAACACCATGATTTCTTAAGAAATAATTAACCAACAAGGATAGACACTTCCTCCACCAAAATTTGTGGAGTTAATAATATAACATTAAGTGCACACAAATTAATCAGTAAATAAACCAATCAATATATCAAGGTACAAGCATACCCTAATATTCAATGTACTCCATAATCTAATATAGTCACAAATTTAATCCACAATGTAATAGAGTCACAAACATGTACAATTGATTGCATGACTTGCTTGAAGATTAAATTGAGTTGATTGATGCACCCCATATACATACATTCATATCTAGATGTGTTATGAGTGGTAAATCTCATTGTGTTATTTCTACCATAAATGCTAACCAACATAGACGGAATCCCAACTCTAACATTAGAGTAGAGATAATGTAACCCAACTAGCTTACATGATGACTATTTGATTGTCATTCGTGTCCATGAAAAATATCATCACCAAAACATTATGCCTCCAAAGCTAATATTGGGGACAAAAAGATGAAATGTGGCATGATAAGACTACCTTTGAAACCATAAGTCAACCACTAAAGGTGTTGATAAACAATCACTCAATATTTTTCCAAATAAATATTACATCCCAATATCCCTCTTAACATTCACTTGGGAAAGATGTTGTCTAAAAATCCTTAAATAAATGTTACAATAACACTTAATGTGCCCATGGGGGTGAGAGCAATTGGTAATGAGTAATTGTGATGAGAAGTTGTAAATGGAAAGTCATGAGTTTAAATCCCCCATGGGTACTTACTTACCAAAAAAAAACATTTCCATTTAATGTTTATTTGGGGTGGTGAGCGCAATCATAATCAAAGATGATAATCCATCACCATGAACAATGTGCACACAAGCTCAAAACTTAGCCTCCAAGAATCGCAATACAACATTCGCATAAGCTTCCTTATAATTGATAAAGGAAATGAAGGTTTCCAAAAATGAGCTTGTGCATTAGGGACAAGGTTATAGAGTCTAGTGCCTCAACACTATCAGAGAATCACCCCTAATAAATTTCAAGATCCATAAATATCAAGAAAAATATAATTTTGTGATAAAACATTGAATACCACCTTGCAATTTGTCAAGTAATTCTTCCTTCTCCCTATTTAATATTTGAGCATTTGATAAAGAAGAGCCATTATTACTCATATTATTTACAAGAATTATCCCAGTCCAAAGTGTTCATCATACTTTCTGAAAAGGAAAAGACAAAAGAAAAGTTTGTGATTTAGTAATGCAGACCACTAGTTGAACTTTGGTTCCGCTTAATTCATTGACTTCTTTAACTATTTTTTTTGAGGTGTTGTGAATTATCATTGAGCTTCTCATTCTCATTGAATGTTTGCACTAGGAGACTATAATCATCCATAAGGTCTTGACATTCATTAAACAGTATGATATTATCATTTTAAATTGAAGCAACATCCTCACGACATAAATGTACACATGTTATAAATTTATTATGGTTCCAAGATCAAAATGGTAGAGCTAATAGGCTATAATATACTAGCCTACATGTTAATGGGTAGATAGATACACCTAAATGCATATAGGATTGGAAAGAAAACATATAGGTAAACATCCTATCACATTATTCTGCATTAGTGATCTAATCCAACAAAGGAGTATATTTATATAGCCATAAGTAATGGATAGTAGTATTATACACATCCATTAGTTATACCATCTATGACCCACAACTAAGTGGACGAAATGAATCATAAAACACATTGACGAAATCCAACGACAACAAACATTCCACACAACTACCCAAAAGAATGCTTTATGAGCGGCCTCAATAAACCATTGAGTCAAGATAGGAAAATCCTCCTAGGAAACACAATGATGAGACTCAACAAAATATTTCTTTCTTACGACCCAGTGGTAAAACTCAACTAAATCTTTATTTCTTACATTCAGTTTGCCATATAATTTAATGATTTTGTGTTCATTGGCACACCAAACCTCACTCAAAACATTTTGTTTAGAATTATATATTTTGATGGGCTATGAAACCAATTGTACATAAATGCTACAAAAGTACATCTCTTCCATGCAAGGGTGATTATTTAATCAAGGAAATACCCATACTGGTCAATGTTTTTAGATTCCACTTGTACTTTATTTTAGATTTGGTTTGTTTACATATATAATTACAAATTTTAAAAAGCATGAAGTATGTGAGTGTCTCCTTGGTGGCATGTTCATGTAAGAGAGAATGCATGCCCTTGCTAATTCTCTTCTAGCACATATAACAATTCACTATAGTGCAGTGCTTTGCACAACTGTCTCACACAACAAATTCATTCTTGGCATTTTTGTTTGTTGATCATGAAGAGTAATGCAATCTTAATACGTGGAATGAAATTTTATGTTAATGATCGTTATGAATAAGCTATGAAAGTGAAAGATTGTGTGGGCCAATGTTGTATTGTTGTCATTCTTTCATTGTTTTTGGATTGAGAGAGTGAGATTTTCTCACAACTCAAGTCGTGAGAGATCTCTATGTATGTATATAGTTGTTGAAATGATGTAATAAAATAAAATGGATAAAATGACTTTTTAATTTTTTATGTAGACAAAAAAAATTAAAAATAAAATATAAACTTACATATATATGTTCTAACCTTAGTCTTTTTAAGTACCAATAGGTTTATACTTGATTTTTTTCCACCTTTTTTGATGATGCTTAATATATTGGGATTAATATGGATATATGGTAATTATTTACTAATAGAATTAATAGTCAAAACCTACTTGATTTTTATTTTTTCCCTTTTTGATGCTTAATATCTTGGGATTAATATGGATATATGGTAATTATTTACTAATAAAACTAATAGTCAACCTATGAGGCTTAGAAAGAGAATCTTTCAGTGTCTAATTTGAAATGTCGATTTTGTTTTGATGTATCAACTATAGCATTTTGATGTGAGTCTCTTACAAGATTTTGGAATCTCTATAAGGAAGATTACATTTTGGAATCCTTCTCAACCAAGACTAGGTCAATAGATGAAACTAAGGATTATTGTTCTCTTCATCAAGATTCCAATCCCTTTAGCATTCCAATACCCCTTGTGTGTGAGATCGATGTTGGAGATAATAGCTACCACAAGTTGTTCATATCCACCACTAATTGTAAAACCCTTGCCAAAATTCATCGCTTCAAACTATCTTATGGCCAAATCTCTCTACTCTCACAACTCTACACTAACACTTTTCACTATCATATAACTTGATAATACTACTAATAATATCAATCTAATTTTTAAGGTCACGACTAAGCAAAATACCAAATTGGTATATAAACCCCCTTATTTGTAGGACAAAGAACCTCCAAATTTAACTTCTAAAATCCAAAAATATATTATTGCTCTTTCCACAATGGGTTAAATTTGACAGACGTATGCTCGTTTTTTCACTTTTTAGACGTAAAATACAGGTCGAGTTGGAATAAAAACATTAGCTGCAAAGTTTGATTAATATTGGGGATCGCCAATTTGACGGGAACAATTAAATTTCACCTGTATTTAATGTCTATATGTTTAAACTTTTTTCTAAGTTATGATTACTTTTACCTGCTCTATTAAAACCAATCAACGTCAAGTTGTTGTCCTAACTTCCTATCCATCTATCATATTAAAACTAGCCAATGTCAAGTTGTCAACGTAGCTGTTGTGTATCCATCCATTGATCTCATATTAAAATCTAGTTCTGTCCTTGAATGACTTATTAAATTTTGGTTGAACATCATAATTAATTTATGTAAGTGCCAATGCCATTTTTCAGCTTAGAAGTTTGATAGGCTTTGTTATAGGCTACAACGCAACCATGCTCATCAAGTTTCAATAAATTGTTGTGAATGCAAGGCTTCAGGCCTTCGAGACAAACATTCGGATTCCCAAAGGTACTGTATTGTGAGCTATGAAATGCTTACCCTCTTGCTGGTACAAATTCTGCAAATTAATAACATTACAGATGTCCATTAGCTAGAGCTATAATTAGAAGATTCCATTGGTGAAGAAAACACTCTCATGTAGTTGTCACCTTCAGTGGTGATTTTAATTCATTAATAATCTGGGGGACCAAGGACATGCTATTTATTTGGCTATCTATTAGATTGGATATGAAGGCGTTCCATTCTTGTTGATGATGTCCATGGTGTAAAGGTCCTTGTCGATATCTGGGTCATCTGCCAAAAATAAGGTAACCAACACATACAGTTTATAATCTAGATAGAATTGTAACTTTCATATTGCAATTTACAATATGTTTTTGGGAAAAAATCATGGATTTGTTACATATTGATTCCTAAAAATTAGTTTAATTTGAGGCCTTCATTGATTCTAAATATAATCTACCTTTGTTAAATAAGAGACTAAAACATACCCCTTCAAATAGATAAACCTGTGTTGATAAAAAATGGAAATAGAGTTAAAATGTTAAAATTACATTAAGAAATATCTTCATGACCCAAGCTCTAAATCTATTAAACTATGAATAGACAAAGGGGATGTACTTGAACAGACAAAGGGAAAGTGGTGGTCATTGAATTAATGGTAAAACCGGTGCATGCAAAGTTCGATCCATGCTTAAAGTGGAAGTCCATTGATTCCAAATGCAGTCTCATTAATGTCATATTCATCGCCTCCCCTGTAATTCATTCATTAATAAAAAATCGTCGTCTAGACTTTCACACTCCTCACATGAGGAAATTACACACAAACAAATCGATAACCAAGAGTCCATCTCAATATCTCCTAGTGGGTTTGTGGAAGAATGTTTCCCTGTTGGGCATGAGATAATGCAGCCCCATGCTGACCACAAGGACGCATGTGTCTGAATGTGAGTCTCCAAAGTTGAAATTTGCAGTGAATATTGGTAAAGATCCTTCAATTATAAGATCGAAACTTTTTGCAAGCATAAGCAGGGAAACCACCATGAAAAATGTTTTTGACAGTATAATGCCTAAAATCGATCAAACGATACTTTTCTTCTTCTGTAGGCTGAAGCATTAGTAAAACTACATGCGCTTTTACATCCATTTATCATCTTTAACCCTTAAGTTTAAGTCAAAGGTTAACGTGGGGTAAAGCTTAAGTTAAAGGTTAACATGGAGTTGTCCTAGTGTAAATGGTAAGAGACATTAACTCATGATCTTACTTACCATAGATGTTCCTATAAGCCTCATTTATTTCTTGAGCGTTGAAGATCTCCCTCCTCTAGGGTTTTAGACCAATCCATTATTCTTCATTGTATTGTTCTCATGAGAGCTTTTGTTGACTAATTTTAAATGGAGGATTGATATCTAATAGAAGCAGTGCTTGGAGGTTTAGGGTTAAGCGAGACATCTTCTTATCTCTTGATAAGTGTGAAAGTGTTTTATTGTATTCATAGTCGATATTTTGTTTATATATCAACATCTGATCATTTGTGTTAGAAATCACAATGTTATGTTTGTTTCATGAACTTGAGATGTTTTAAATCTTGAATAAATCAAGATCCATCATTCATGGAAAGAGCACCATTTTTGTTCCTGTTCATATAATTTAGCATGTATGGAACATTTACCTGAGCTAGTTTCTTCCATCTTAGAAATAGAAGAAAACAAGGTAAACTTGTTGTTAAATTTCATATATAGATCAAATAATTAAGGAACTATGTGCATTCATAGTTTGTGTGCCACATGGGACGTTACAAGTGCACATAGAGGCACCGATTCGAATTTAATGATAGGAAAGTCCAAAAAAGATTCTCTGGTTTATTTTATAATGTAACAATGAATTGTTAAAATTTGTTTGACAGTTCCAGTGTTACTCTTGAATTTACATTTTCTAATCACATGTATGTTGAATGTGATGACTTATATATGCTTCTTATATTAATTATGAGAATGTTCATTAATCAAATTCACTAGACGATTAATTTCTTTCATTAAATGTTATATGCATAGTAGTTTGTAAAACAAAACCGTTAATTTTTTTTTTTGATGAGCAAAGGTACCCATCAAATTTAACCCCTACTTTCCCCATCAACTTCATTTAAACTACTCCAAAAAAGTAAAGTATACTATAAAGATAAACATAACAACCCAACCCAAACAAGAGTCACGTGGGTACATATGGGACGTCCCTAAATATAAAGAGCCATCGCTAAATAAAGAACAACTCAAAAATGGAATCTCGTAATAAAATACTCCAAAACATCAGCTATAATAGCATACACGATTTTATAGACATTGTACCGTACAAAATGTATGTTGTATGGAGTTGGCTAATCTCTAGACCATTTGCATCTTTTCAGGCAAGTTTGGTCAGAATCCGGCAACACGATTTGTTGTTGAAAATATGATTTCCAGTGTTAAAATTGCAATTTTTATTGCAGAAATGGATTCGACACTCTTGATTACCTTTGGGGCACTCAGTTTATGTAATTCCAATCATTGAAACTACCCTTTGAACAATTTCTGCCATATTTTAGCCAGAAAACTCGCTGGATTTTAGGTGCAAATGGTCGAGAGTTTAGGTTACTGCATGTTGTATTTGCCGAGCATGTATGATATAGTAAAATATTTTGTTTGAAATTAGCAATATGTATTGTTGTTGTCGTCTCCTCCCATTTCAATACCTGGGCTGCTCTACCGGGGTTCAAATCATGGCAAAGGAAGATGTATATAATCTTTATCAATTTTAATATGGAATGCAACATTAACACTGAAACTATTGTTCGCTTAGGTCCGTCTTGATATCTCTATTACCATTCTCTCGTCACTTACGTCGTTACTAGACTAGATATTGAACCATCATTTTTTATTGAAAAGATTTTGAAAAAGTTAAGTCCAATAATGTTTTGATAAGTAGTTGTTGGAATTAGCTTTTAGGGTTAGCTCAATTGGTAAGAAGTGGGCATACACAAGATTTTGAAAAAGTTAAGTCCAAGAATGTTTTGATAAGTAGTTGCATTTGGTTTTGGGAGGTCATAGTTAGAACTTTGAGTACTTTAAGGTAAGACCCTTAACAAGCATAGCCCACTTAACATCCATGAAATAGGGAAAAAAATTGATGAATTTACTGATCATTGGAAAAAAAAAGTTACTTAACTAGTTATAACACATTTATTTGATTTTCTTCTATATTTTAAAATAGATATAACAATAATCATAAAAAATCAAAATCAACCAAATTAATAACACTTAAAAAAAACAATTATTAAATTATATTTATTTATTTGATTTCTTCTATTTTTTAAAATAGATATAAGTATTTATGAAAAATCAAAATAAACAAAATTAATAACCTTTATAAAAAAACAATTATTAAATTTCATTTATTTATTTAATTTCTTCTATTTTCTAAAAAAATATAAACTCTTTGAAATAAATTATTAAAATGTACTCATCCAACAACCATGCCAAAAATAATTAGAGACGCTTCTAAAATAAATTATTAAAACGTGCTTATCCAACAACCCTGCCAAAAATGATTATTCACAAAGTAAGCATGCTCCATTTATGTTAAGCATGCTCCACTGTGGCAAGAAGCTGCATAATCTATAAATCTCACAATTAATATTAATTGAGGATGTAAGTATAGTATCAGAAACATCAACACAAAATGCCTTGGATTAATAAAATAATAAATTTATTTTTTATCTCATATCTTTTATTATAATTTAATCTTAAAGAATTTAAGATTTATTAAATTAAATTTACTTCAAGTTTTAAAATTAAATTGATAAATATGTGTTTATTTTTTTATCAAATATATTTTTCTTGATTTTAATTTGATTTTTTAAAAGTTATAAAATTTAATTAAAACTTTTAATTCAAATTTAAAGAAATTAATAAATACCAAGCTTCAACTGGCTTGTAGGCAAGAGACGGAAGAACACTAGTGCTTGTCAAACTTATTTAATGTGAAAGAAAGGAAAATGGATTTTGCTTCTCTAAATTTTCTTGTAACTATGAAAATAAGGAATAGTCATATCGAATACATTATTTTTACTATGTTTACATTATCTAACCTAGTGCAGGCTTTCCAAGCCCTTTGTTGTGCTTGTTTCGGAACCTTCCCATGGGTGAGCACCTACCCCTCCTGGGTTGTGACGCACCCTCGGCTCTGTTCCTGTCTACTCCTCCCTTGTGTTGACATATACACCTATGTTGTTTGTTATTCCTGTGAGCTCTGGTGATTGCGTCTCTGGTTTTCTTGTGGCAACCTGATGTTATAGTGGTTATTTTGTTGGTTTTAGTTGGGTGACCTCGTTGCAATGGTTAGGGTGGTAGTTCTATCCCGTGTTGCAAGCTCGGTTTCTAGTTGTATTGGCCTTATGGCATTATTCTGGCTCTCAGTGGTTTCAACCCTCCTGTGATGGGCAACCAATGCTAGTGGCAAGCGGGACGGGTGGATGATGGTAATAAATTGGCCATGCCTTTACATCTTTGTGTGGTTTAGTTTTTTCTTGCAGTTTTTTCCTGCATCTCATTTGGTGTGGGTTCTTGTGCAACTTGTAGGTGGGTGACTTGAGTGGAGGTGCTTCGCACTCGGATGGTGGTTGATTTCAATCCCACCCCCAATAGAACTTCGTTCCTACCAGCTTCACTTGCCTATGTTTGTTAACACACTCAGATGTCTTTGGAATGTTATTTCGGGTTTTTAATGGATTCTAGTCCAAATTTTGTTTGGTTGAGGCATTCTCTGCACAATTTATGGGTGTTGTAAGGATTCTATCGTATTTTAATGGGTTCTCTGCACGGTTTATGGGTGTTGTAAGGGTTGGGGCCTCTGCACATTTGATTGCAATGTTGCATTGTAAGGATTTATGTTGGGTTCTTTTGCATTATAATGTAATGTTTCTGCCATGAATTAGACTAGTATTAGGTTCGAATTGAACATTGTTCATGTGTGAATTTATACAGTTTGGTGTATGAGTTTAATGGCATATTCATCGTGTGAACTTCATGGCATATTCAGGGTGCGTATTTCAAGGTTAGATATGTTAATTTCATGGAATATTAAAAAACGAAATGCTATGTTAGGGTTTTGGATGAGTTTGGAATTCTGAATCTGAATCTGTTTAGCATTCTTCCATGGTGCAAATTTCTTGGCTTAGGGTTTGGCATATTCATGGTGTGAATTTCATGGCATTTACAGGTTGTGAATTTCATGGTTGCATATGTTATTTTCATGGCTAATAAATAAATTATCATGATATGCTCTTATTGGATGAGTTTTTTCTATATGGCCTAGTCTGCTTAGCATTCAATTTAAAGGCTCAAATGTTATGCTAGGGTTTATAACCTAATTTTAGGGTTCAAGCGTTGTGCTAGGGTTTTATAACTTGGTTTTAGGGTTTAAATGTTATGATAGGGTTTTAGGGTCCAAACTTCACATTTATTTTGTATTATGTATTATGCCATAACTTACATTGTTTGATGTCTAGGAACTAAAGAAAGATTTGATTGAAAGTAGGGAGAAAGTAGACCTCCCAAGTAATTAGGTAGCATATTATAAGGAAACTATGGGGGTTCCAACTGAGCTCGAAGCATATACATATGAATTGGAGAACAAATTAATTGTTGTATTGAAAATTTTGTATGGCATATCTCAAAGCTTGCAGCATTTCTATTGTAAGCTTGCTAATGTCTATAGTCAATTCTATCAATGGACAATAGATCAACAAAAGTTACAAAATTGGTTTGAGCCACTCAATAGATGGAAATTTGAGATTGTCACTCATAGCACATGTAGAGACTCCAAACATGCACAGACTCCAACTAAGAAAATAAAATTAATTGAAATTTTGGTTGGAAAATTGTAAAAAAAAACTGAAAAGTTAAAGGGAAACCTCACCTTACTTAGGATTCTAGTGCAATTGCATGTGCTCCCTTGTGTTAATGTTAGTAATGAAACAATTGAACTTTTAGAATAGAATATTGTTTGAGTACTTATAAATATGATGAGAACCAGAAAAAAAAATGGATTGTTGCTTGTTTCATTTTTTTGTGAAACTTCTTTCTAGAACTTTAATTAGGAGAGAAGCCATTTTGGCCAATCTATTTTGAGAGGAAGACTTTGAGTTTGATGTTGTGAGATTATGGAATTTATTTTTTTGCTATGTTGGGCATTGAAGTTGTAGTAAGTTCATTTATTTACAATGTAGATCATTCTCATGTCTAAATAGTGCATTCTTGTTTCTATTTTTCTCTCAAATGTGTCTAAAGAAGTATGGGATTGTAATTACTTGTTTTGTTCTAGTCTACGCATATTTATATTTATGTTTATGTTTATATTAACTCAATAACCTTCTTGCTAAAGATAGTATTTATATGTTTGGTGATATGCTTACATCTATAGTTACTCTCTCTTAGCTAGAAATCCTTAGAATAAATTTATGATTGGCATATAGTATAAAATCACAGTTGAGGTTACTCACCAGTGAAGGTTACTCACTAGTGAGGATCTTATTGTTGAAGAGGGAATGCCAACCTATCGACATCATTCCAATTCAAATCCTACTTATAACATATTTAATCTTAATATTTCTTCCATCTATGTCCCATTTTTTAATAGAAGTTTGGACAAGCTATCTAACCTTCAAAGATCTAATTCATAATCCCTACTATCCAATGGCTACTTAAGAAGACTACTCCCTAAATACCTTTCTACTTGAAGCTATATAAATTCCTTTCTACAAGCTTATAATCTCTATAAAGACCTTTATACTATAAGAAAACTATGAAGACTTAATATATAACTCCTTCCTAAATTAGAATATCTATATAATACTAATAACTAATACGTTTAGGTTACTAATCCCTTTATGAGGGTATAACTCTTTCCTAAAGAATACATAAAATCGAACTTACTAAGACTCCTTACTAATACTAAATAGTGTTATATTCCTATAATTGTTATTATCTAATTCCTAAAAGTAAGAAGCTTCTTCCATTTCACCCTATCAACACCACTCCAATTCAAATCTTGCTTATAACATATTTAATCTTAATATTTCTTCCATCTAAGTCCCATCTTTGAATAGAAGTGTGGGATGAACTTTGTAGTGCCACTCATCCTAATTTTGATCTACCCGATAATGTTCGTTAAATTCTTTAGATTCAGTGTCACCCATCGGCCGTAGTAAAAATAACATAAAGCCTGGAGAGGGTTCTAAAACAAGCGTGGAAAAGGGCCTGAAAAGGCCCAAAGTGTGCTTTATAAAGCATTGTATGGAGATGATACTTGGTGTATTTCATGAGGGTTTAGTCGTATCCATCATAACAATTGGGTTTTAAGGTAGAATTGATTTTTTTACAAAATGTTAAGGTAGCACTCTTTGAAGGATTCCAAACTTGCCTTTGAATTTAGGGGATCTGAATATTTCACTTCTCTCAACTTTGTTTTAAGGAAGGGTTTTTTGTCTCCTAGGTAAATTACCAAATTGATAGATGAAAAGATGAGTGAGAAAAGTTGTGACATAGGATACATTATATAGTGATATTTTACATATCAACTTATGAATGTGAAGAAGATGGCCATAAGCATCTAACAAATGACTGCACGGGGGGTGATGATTAATGTATATGCCAATACATTGAAGCAACAAGGATAATTTAGAGAACCAAACTCTATGGTGACTTAGGAGGGTGGAGGAAATAACAAATATCTAGATAAGGGTATGCATACCTAACCTTCCCTAAGGGATAATGTTGAATCAATCATGGAACTGACCTTGAGAAGAAAGGAAACTAATTTGAAAATACTCTCATGTTGAATGGGATAGGTTCAAAACTTGAACTACACAATGGCTTATGGGATTGTGCATTTACAATAGACCACTCATTATAGCATGGGTGATTGTACTTATAATGTGGGCACAATCAACGAGGAGTTATCTAAGGCCCAAATCTCAACCCCGTAGGGAATAATCATCTTTATCATCACACCAAAAAAGTGCATCTTAGCCAATATGTCTTAAAGCATGTGTGTAAACATTAGTTCTTGAGTATAGAGAGTTTCTCATACCCCTTTCTAAGTCGGGGTTGGAAAACAAGATGCAAACTGAACCTATGGCTTGTGAAAAGGACTCCCAAATAAGTGTAAGTTGTGGCTATCTAAGGAGTGCCAAGCCTACAAAATGAAATTTTAACAATATGAGAAGAAAAAAAATAAAAGCATGTCAATGCAAAACATTATTCCAAGTTGTTAATTAGGTTGTATGTTCAAGTTCAGCTTAACTGATCATTTTTAATAAAATAATGCATCTAACTCTATTTTTTTTCCATCCATCAATAAATTAAATCAACACTTTTGAAAATTGAAGAAAAGACATAATGTATGTATTGACATACATTGTAGTCCACTCATTGACCCTTATAGTCATAATGACATATTGACATAATGTATTGATATATTAACATAATGTATTGACATATTGATGCATCAGGTGTTGATTTTAGTCCATTACAAAAATGGCCTTGATTTTGGTAGTGTTTAGGTCATAGACTACAAATATATAATGCATTTCAAAGTATAAGATTGTCAAGGTATTTCCAATGATGCATCCATAAGCAATAACTTTAACTTAAAATTTTTCTATTAAGAAACCAGTCTTGTATTATTTGATATAAAGCAAGAAACTATATGGTATGTCCATGTGCACTAAAAAGGAAAATAATAATTTAAAAAACCATGAGGCTTATGCAACTTTAAGAAGCATTTAAGTCTAACACCCTTCGGAGGTTGAAGAAGATATGTGTTGAGAGTTGTCAATTGTTCATTGTACCTAGATATTCGTCAATAATGATATGTTCATTGTCATTGTTCACTATAACATCTTCACTATCCATGGATTCCCTCTCCCCAATCCATATGAATCTAAATTATTGCTTCACAACCCATAGTTGCATAGCAACCACTAACAGACTTATAAAAATGAATGTGTTCCTCCATGAATCTGGAAGGGTATTACACCATACTCTATTTTGTTGAAAAATAACTCTGAAGGTCCTCACTCATATTTTTTGTGTGGACATGATGAGGAGGACTTAGACTTTGTCCTTTGTATATTTATGTAATAAATGAATGTTATATAAATAAAGTAATGTTGTGTACTTTATAGAATGGGTCTCACTTGAGTGATTATTTAATAATTAAAGTGAATTCATTATTAAAAATCAGTGCATTAAATGATGGCCCTTGATTTTGTAAATGAATCTCAACCCTATATTAGGTGGTAAAGAAAAGTAGTTACAAAATTTAAATTATAAAACAAAGGGAGAGACGGCAAATGAGACACATAATTAATGAAGAGAGAGGAAGAAGAAAAGTGAAGAGAGAGAAGAGATACCCTAGCAATAGTGGCATGATTCCCAAGGAGAAGAAACACATTTCCCAATATAATCGTCATATCGTACAATAGTACATGTGCATTAAATACATCCACACATGTGGGCACAAATTCCAAAAAATGTGACATCACATTTACTGTAGATTGTACCAGTTGTACAACATTAATTGCAGGCACGTGTGGGAATGCATTTCGAGGAAGAAAAGTTAACAAAAAGGTACAGAATGTACAACACATGTGGAGGTCGTACAACTATTATTTGGCACAAAAATCAAGGTTTTTGTTTGTTGTTCCAGTTTGGTGTAATTCTGCCAGTGAGGGTTGAAGAAATTATTTCTTGTGTTGATGGAAAATTTCTAAGTATTCTTCTTAATAATTTTTTCTTCTTCTAGGGTTTTCCTCGAAGTTGGGGTTTTGCTCGGTCTTTTGACCAAAAATATATGTGTTTTCATGTGTTTGATTGATACTTCGTTTTTTAATAATATCTTGAAGTGGTGGTTTTGATTTTAAATTTATGAGTAAAATTTTAATCAAAATCCCTAGATATTCAAGTGTTTGACAAAATGTGTGAATGGAAGTTTTCATCTTAATGTCAATTATTTTCTTCATGGTATCAGAGTGATACTGAAGTAGGGTTCAAGATTTTGTTTCATAGTACAAAAAAAAAGTGCAGAGGAAGTGTTGTATGTCCAGTAACATGTGGGTGAATGTTGAGTCAGAGGATGAGGTAGGAGATGCACCTGACCGACATGTTATTTTCATTTTTCCTGATGAGGAAAGCGGTTCTCTCCATAGAAATGGCATTAGACTCATCCAGTCCAGTGATGATGATGATGAGCAGGTGGATGAGGCTCAAGTCAAGTCTCGGGCTTCATAGTTATAGTATGGTGTTGAGCAGTTGTATCTGAGAGAGATTCCAGAACATGAGGGAGTTGTTTCAGGAGTTAAAGATGGAGATGGTGCTATGGACCTTCCTCGTTAGGAGGGGGTCTTGAAAAATAACTCTGAAGGTCCTCACCCATATTTTTGGTGTGGGTGTGATGAGGAGGACTAAGACTTTGTCCTTTGTATATTTATGTAATAAGTGAATGTTATATAAATAAAGTAATGTTTTGTACTTTATATAATGGGTCTCACTTAAGTGATTATTTAATAATTAAAGTGAATTAATTATTAAAAGTCAATGCATTAAATGATGGCCCTCAATTTTTTAAATGAATCTCAACCCTAGATTAGTTGGTTAAGATAAGTAGTTACAAAATTTAAAGTATAAAACAAAGGGAGAGAGGAAAAATGAGACACACCATTAATGAAGAGAGAGGAAGAAGAGAAGTGGAGAGAGAAGAGATACCCTAGTAGCAGTGGCACGATTTCCAAGGAGAAATAATACATTTCCCAAGACAAGCTACAGACCGTGCAATAATAAATGTGCATTAAATGCAACCACACCTGTGTGCACAAATTCCAAGAAATGTGACAACACATTTATTGCAGACTGCACCATCCATACAACATTAATTGCAGGAACGTGTGAGAACATATTTCAAGGAAAAAAGTACAATAGAAAGGTATAGGTCATACAACACGTGTGGAGGCCGTATAGTTGTTATTTGGCACAAAAATCAAGGTATTTGTTTGTTGTTCCAGTTTAGTGTAATTCTCTAAGTGAGGGTTGAAGAAATTATTTCTTATGTTGATGGAAAATTTATGAGTATTCTTATAAATAAAATTTTGTTCTTCCGGGGTTTTCCCCGGAGTTGGGGTTTTGCTTGGTATTTTGACCAAAAATATATGGGTTTTCATGTGTTTGATTGATACTTCTGTGTTTAAGAAGATCTTGAAGCAGTGGTTTTCATTTTAAAATTATGAGTAAAATTTTAATCAAAATCCCTAGATATTCAAGTGTTTGAAAGAATGTGTAAATGGAATTTTTCATATTAATGTCTATTATTTTCTTCATATTTGATGTTTTTCCATGGATATTTTTAAGCATACACTATTAGTTAAATATCAACCACTAGCAACCTTATCAAAATACGAATGTGTGTTCAAGCATACACTATTTGCTTATATACCATCCAACTTAATACATATCCATCCAATTAATGTCGTTCTAACAAAACATTTTATGCCCTTATGGTTAGGCATAAACCTTTTTCTTCCCTTATTCTCCAGAAGGTTGAGTTTCTTCATTTCCAAAGCTTGTTGAGCCTCCTACATTTGGTTGGTCCCATTTGTTTGAGATGTGTACATTTGCTTAATTGGGTTGGGTTAAGCATCCCACAATTACTTGATTTCATGTTATTGCTTACAACCAAGGAGGAATTGAAATCCCATAGTTGTGAATTGTGCCCAATACACCTGGGTTGTTTATAGGTTTTGGAGAATACCATCTCATATTAGCATCTTAATCACACGTGAGAAACGGGGGAGGTGGACCAATTGGTTAATACCAAGGTCCAGGCGGACTAGTCAGAGGAAACTATGGGAAATGTATGTTTATAAGGTCTTGGAAGAGATGTGTATTATCCACAAGTTTATCAAACAAGGCCATCATTTGCATCTTGATATCCTCCATAGTTGTCTCCACCTCTTCACTACCCACATTCTCATTTTGTTTCCTTTGTTGGGCCTTTATTTATTCGCTTTCACGACTGGCGAGTTGCTTATGGTATTCTTTTTCTTTCCTTTGCTTCTCTCTTTACAACCTTTCATGCTTTTGTGATTCTGCTTGAACAATCTTTGTTTCCTTTATGTCCTTTACAAGTTCCTTCTTCTTTAGTTTCATTTCCTGGATATCCTTTTTATTTAGTTCAAAGTTGGCCAAAAGTGTGTTGTATTCGTCTATGTAAGTAGTTGTGAACTTCTACTTAATCGAAGAAAAATTGGCGTCCATTCCCTTTCCTTTATGCTCACTTTCTCCATTAGAAGCCTTAGGAATTGTCCAATCATTGGGGAGCCACTTGGATGGTTTTCAGTATCAGCTGGTATTTTTGGTTTGTTTGCACTGTTTGCACCATGTTCTTCATTCCTTGTAGTGTCTTCTTCTACATCTACATCCATTTAATAGTGGATAGCTTCATTGTTAAGGTATGCTGGCGGTGAAGGCATGCAATTTTTTCTTCAATGGTGCTACTAACAATATGTATGTTCATATTCATCATTGCATCTGTTGACCACTCAGGATGTGGTACCTGGCTTGGCAATGTCAAATCTTCTTCTATACTTTGTTGTGCTTCACATTCCTCAACCATAATCTGTTCAATAGTGTCAATATGCAGTTTCCTTGCATGTCTAATTTAATTTTAGTGTGTTCCAACTTCCATGCTTAATTCAATTGCTTCATCAATTGCATCAGTAGCAAAGATGTGACCATCATATTGAGTTTCATTGACCTATTCATTGTCATCACCCAATGGTTTGTCCTACCCTTTCAAGAGGGATAACATGTTGTCCACAGCAGTTGCATATCCTATATCATCTACACCTTTGAATGCTCGGCTACAAGCCATGTCATTAATGAGAGCATCATAATCTAGTAGACATATTCCAGTTCACTTAAAGTTGTCCTTGATATTTGAGGGTGTCAATGCCCTTTTAAAACCATTGCTCTCAAGTTCTTCCAATTCAACCCTTTTTAACTCTACCCTAGGGTTCTTGGCCATCCATGGCACTCTCTTAGCCCTAAAGAAACACTTGAATGGACCGAACACAGTCACGTCAAGTGGCTGCAACTTATGAATGGTATGTGATGGTAGAGTCAACAAGTTAATTCCCATCATTTTTTCCTCATGAATGGTTTGTAGAGCTATGTGGCTGCCATGGCCATAAAAAATCAGCAGGTTTCTATTTTCAGGAGATACACCACCCAACACAGATGCAACAAAATAGAAAATCCAATTCATGAATATCTCCATGCATTGGGATGAGCAGCCACGCATGCTCATGGCTCATAGTTCTTAATGTAGTAACTAGTTCTTCAACTGGGTCTTTCCCTTGAACAAGTAGACATCATGGATCAATGATCTAATTGCATTTATGCAACACATAATAGTAATCCACTCCCTACTCTTAGGAATAATTTTGGGCACATTCTTTCCACCTCTCTTGGCCACAACCTGCATGCCACAATTATTTCCTACATGTAATCTTATTTCATCACAGTTCCATATATGGGGGTTGGATGATATTAGTGTTTTTCATATGTGGATGATAGAGTGTCATACAACTTGGACACAACTATAGGCCTCAAATTTAGGGCTTTGTCTCTATATAGGACCTTTATTGTTCACAAGGCAAGCCCTGGGTGTCTATCCTTGAAACCTTCCCACCATGATTTCCCAGGAAACCCATCTCTAAATGGATTTGGCATTGACTGGAATATTTGCACCACATTCTATTTAAGTTGTATCAAATCCATCCCATGGCCCATTTCAGCCATATCCTTACACCAAAAAACCACTTCCTCTTCCTCCTGTTCAATCAACACTATGAGAGGCCATCTCTTCTTTGTATGAGTCAGACCATTCAACCAATAATGCAAATATGTAGGTCCAATCCAAAATTTCCTTGCAGCTTCTATCATCGAATACCCATTGAATTATACATCATTAATTTCTTTCATCATTCCTTCTTTTTTCCAACCCCTAATAGAACCGATCTTCTTTCTCAAACCATATCCTTACACTCTAGTTGGCGGTGGATCAACATCGACTACCTATGCATATGTATTGATATTTCCTTGCACTGTGTTTGATGGTTGACTGACATCAACTACATTTGTATTGGAATTGTGGTCTATTTCTTCATCTGATTCATTCTTTCATAGATGTGTACCCCTAGTGGATCATATTCATGCTCTCCTTGCTTGATCAACATCCTTCCCTCTTTCCATGACTATATGAACATGTATTATAGTGACAACCATTATTGTTTCTCTATTGGATGCATGTACAATAAATCAATTGGATGCATGTATAGTTGTATAATTGGAGTCTATCCTTTAGAAATAGAGATAGTAGGGTTGTTTATTAGTTTTCCTTGGTATCCAGTCTATCCTTGATCCTGGTTTGTGACATATAAATTTGATTGTTTACAATGTCATCTGTTCTTCTCTTCCCTAAAATACTTGGAAGCTATACGTTTTCTTTGAGGATCAACAAGTAGAGTTTCCCTCAAATGATTTCTTTGTTGTTTCTAAGCATTGTTATGTCTTTGTTTCAAGAGAGTGCACAACAATCTGTTTCTTTTGGCATCCATAAGCACAAATACTTTTACTATCTAACAACTAAGTCTCCACTGAATCACTAGAGTGGGAAAATGCACAAGGCTCATAGCTCCTCAAGCAACAATTGAGATACTTGGTTATAGATTAACTTGGTCTATCTCTAGAGAGAAAAAATATTCTACATGGATGAATTGGAAAATATATGCAATTAGAAACATCATTTAGGATGATATATTGCTTGGTTCACTCGTTTTTTCTTTGACAGAGAATAAGGTTACTTGGTTCACTTGCAACCATACACTTTAAGATAATCTATTGGGTTTTTATTGCTAGGAATGCACTTATACATTGTAATACCTATAGTATGGTGGACTTATAAGTGTTATCCAATCCGACATATCTCGCTCATTAGCTCATTTCTAGAGTACTAAGAGGTTTAAGCAGACACTCTTGACCCAGAATGTAGTTTCATTCTTATATATATATATATATGGATACTCTTTGTGGATAGAAAGACTGCATATGCTTCCTCCTAGAGTGGTTTTAGTGTGCACAGTTTTAGATCCACTATTCTATATCATCATTGTACTAATCCATTGATATCTACCATAAATTTTTACTTGGCATTTAGAAAATGATACCAAAGAGTTAAAAGGAACAATCTGAGATCTTAACCAGTTTCTTTGGCACACATTCATTGAGCATCCTGTCTTTCATAAGCTCACTTCTAGAGTACTTAGAGGTTTCTTCGGGATTGAGGACATGTTCACCATAGGTAATAAAAGGTGTTTTTCATGACTTTCTATGCATCTATCTTGCATTCACAAAATGAGGGTGTTTTTATCATTAGAATCATGCTTGTACTTCTATTGTATAATTACTTTGGAATAATGTGATATGTTTGTACATTGCATACTTATGACATAGAATATAGTTTCATTGTTAAACACTCTTGACAAAACCTAGAGTTTCATAGTTAAATAGGTGGGCATATTTGTGGGACCCCTCACAGGCTCTGCAGGGAGAATTCTAAACTTCTTTTTCCTCAAATCGGATTACATATTTATGTTTTGGTTTTGAGAAGGTCTTATGTCAAGGGTCTTTTGATCTAGGGTATTTTGATTTATAGGAGTGATATTGTTAATGTGCATGGATAATTTCCCATGTTAGGAATATGGGAAGGGATTCAGTGTGAAAAAAAGGACTTCATGTTTATGCAAAAGCAACATAGTCAAGTAATTTATATTGAGCTATAGCAGAAATATAGTATACGTGTGTTAATGTTCCTAGTATAGCATTATTGTTTGATAATGTGCCTGGAATTGTTTGTTGTGTGATGTGTGAGGCCTCTTCTCGATGATTCCTTCATGCAGTGGTTGAGTGAGTAAAGTGAAAATGGTGGATATGTGTGGTTGATTTATAGAAATTTGAGTTGGTTTTGATTGGCTCTTTGAATTGGCATGTATTGAATCATTTGTGTTTATGATTATGTGGTTTGGATCAATTGGAGTATGATCCAAAGGCTATGAATCTCATCCTAATGATATTTATGATTTCATGCATAATGATGGTTGATATTAAGTGTGCATTGTCAATTTGATTGTGTTGGTTCATAGTTAATGCATTGCATGCTAAATGCAGGGTGTGTTGGTGAAAAATGGGTTCATGATCAATGCAGTAGGTGAAGATGAACATCTAGTCTCCTTTTGTTGTGTAGGTGTTAATCCATTTTGGTCTCATGGTAGCGTTGATCCTGAAATGCATGTCTATTTTTTCCATTCGTTGGGTTTGATTATATGGTGTTCTTGTACTCTTTAGATTGATTTTGGTAGGAGGTTTGAAGGTTTGATTGTTCTTGTGTGTCATATCATTGCAGGATGTGGCAATGATAAAATATTATGTAAGGAAGATTGGGATAGGATGTGAGTGGGACAGGGTGTCTTGTAAGATAGATCTTTTAAACCTGCATAATTTGTCATAGAAAACTAGATATTGGACAGATGTGGGTCCAATCATATTATGGACAACCTTTGTAAAGTTTTTGGACATTATGTATAATTTAAATGGCTATTTTATGTTATTTATTTGGATGCATTATATTTTGTTAATGGAGTGTGAGGTGACCACAACCCTCACCACATTTTGTCCCCTCCCCACATATGGTGTCTCTCCACTAAATAAAGTAAAATGTAAAAATGATGACCTCAAAAATGAGTCTAGAAATTAAAATTTATGGTACTTTGCATGGGCCTACAATATGTGTCTCACATAGCATTCTACTATAATTTTGTTATGGATAAATTTAGATGTGTTTCGCATAGCATTCTACTATAATTGTGTTATCTCTAAATTTGGACAAGTTGCTGAAATCAAAGATAATGCATGCTATTAAAGTACCTACTGAAATTATTCAAGAAACATAGTTTATCAAAGCTATTTTACTCCAAAGAATATGTTGTAACAACCAAAAAGAAACATCCCTTATTCCACTATTTTTTCCATGTAAATTAAAGGGTTGTGGTAGTGGGACATCCCAAGCAATCTTTCATGTAGTTGATGGAATACTATCAGAAATGCAAAGTTTGAGACAGTTGTAAGAGAATGTATGTATAAATACATATTGAGTGGTAGACTTAGTAAGTGTGAAGTACTTAAAGGTTTCCTACAAAGAAATTTTAGAGGACTTTCTTTGTTTGGGAAGTCTTGTTATATTAGCAAAAAGTAAAAGATTCCAAGTAGTTTATGAGATGAATGTATTGTAGAACACTGTGTTCTCTCTTGCATATGATACTACAATGAAAGCACTAAGTGTTCCATTATATTCATTGTATTTCACCCCACACTTTTAATTTCAATGGGTTTGAACTTTTACAAGTTAGGATTGAGTCTCATAAAATGTTAGGAAACCTCAATTGTTAATGAAGTGAAAGATAAAAATTATTATAAATATTGTGCATCATTATCCATCTCTAAGTTTTAATAAACCACTATACAAATTTTTACAACTTGATTTCACACGTAGGTGGAAAAGTCCTAATCCACTAATGCTACAAGTGCGACTTTGGAGGATGATTGCCACTATCACCTCAACAAAGAACTTTCCACATTTTAGGCCCGCTTTAAAGGCCAAGGGAGGCTTCCCTAAAGGTTTCTAAATTAAGGTTGAATAAAAATGTATCAAGATCTCAAACTTGCTTGAATATAAATATGTGTTTTGCATTTAAGTTAAAGTAACATGTGAGTGCTTAATCGAGAAAAAATTGCAAATTACCGCGTGAATCAATCGAATATATACCTTTCATAAATAAATTTTGTTCTTAAAAGATCATCCATAAATATAAAATAAAAGATACTCATTAAACTTAAATCATCAATGACCCACAATTTTATTGTTGATTAAGTTGTCATTGATGCCAACAGAGGACTTGTAGTGGCCCCTCAGGGTTGTCATTGATGCCACCAAGGTCCCCTACAGTGGACAAGCTTAATGAATAGGTATGAGTTGATCATGGAAACTTGCATAGGTTTGGCATGGGTTTGTGATGGGTTTGATCATCCTTTACCCACATACAATTCCTAGGATAGGATTGATGGTTGATTGATTGGGCATGCCCCTATTGTGGTAGCCTTGGATTTGGATCCCATTCACTGATGGTGTGTGCCTTGTAGCACATGATAGTACAAATGACCCATTTTGTGGTCATTTGTTGATGAGGTCATGACTTGATGGGGTCATGAAGAGTACACACTTGGCATGTGACACTTTATGCTCTTGGAGCCCACTGCTTTCACCTTGATTCCTTGTACCCTTGTAGATGCCCTTCAAGCCTTTGGAGCCCCTACTTGTTGGTATTCAAGCTTAATGGAGGTTTTTGATGATATATGGTCATCTTTGTGATTAGATGGATTGATAGGTTGTATCTTTGTGATCATGGAGGTGGAACTCATGGACAACATGTCCTTGGTATGTTGAAGAAACATTGAAGCCATAACTTAGTCCTTAAGCCCACAAGTTGTTTGAAGAGGTATTGGTTGACATAATGAAGCTCTTGACATGTTATGGATCCCTTGAAGTGTGTATGGGACTCTTGCACTCATTCCCACAAGCTTGATGAAGACCTTTATGCATTATTCAATCCCTCTATTGGTGTTGTAGATATTGATGCCATAAAAGTACCTGAAGAATCCATTAAAAAGAATTCAAGTCATTTCATTATGGCTTGCACAAATTGAAGAAAATATGAGTGAAGGACCTTGAATATGCAAATAAATACCCTCATAATATGATAGCCCTCGTCATGAAGTTTCCAACTATAGGTGGCGCGTCACGTGGTTCCTCACGGTTGAAGAGAAAATAATTTTTTAAGTTGTGTGGCAATGTTAACCCCATCTTTTCGATAACCAAACCAAAGAAAAGTGTTTAAAAAAAATTCAAATTTTTTAAGGGCAGGTCGGCCCCATAAAATTTGGGTACAAATATATATAAATAAAACCAAATTTCATTCATTTTGAACACGAATTTTAGAAGTAAGTGAGTTGTGATTTCACTAAAATGAGGAAGACAATTTCAAGTAGATAGAGGATTGAGGAAACAACACTGAGGCATCCGAATTTTTGCAGCAAAGATAAAAAAAAATTGTCAAAGTCTAAGCTGGTTTGTATAGCTGAAATATAATTTTTTTGTCTGAATTTCGAGTATGTAGCAGTAGTACATAAGTTTTTTGAGCTCTAAAAAATCAGGTAAAGGAGACCATTGAAGAATTTGCAGAAGCATGATAATCTTGGGCAGTTGTTTAAGTGATCAATCTATCTGAACTCAGCAAGACATATGTTTTGATAACGCCTTGAATTTGGATGAAGCACTGGAGTGGCATACACAAAGATCACTCTTTAAGAAACATTCATACCTTATGCATTTACGAGCATCTGCAATACAAGATCATCTTTGACCTTAAGTATTTCAAGTGGTAGTAGTCAGGAGTTTCGAGTGCACCTTATGGTAGAACACAATGGTGGTGCGAAGAATTGGTTTTAGAAAAGGATAAGTTATTGTAGGAGGCTCCTATCGAGTTTAGATTTTTTTTACAATACTTCCATCTCAGAGAACTGCCCAAGAATTAAATTTGTATTTGTTGCAGAGATAGAGAAATATTTCTGGAAACATCATTGCCCAAGCTTCCACCTTCCACATCTATTGTTGAATACTTGATTGAAAATGCCAACCTTACTCAACAATCCTGATTCAAGTCTACAAGCAGAGACAACTCATAATTCAAGTAAGTAATGGTTTTGTAAACATTCAAAATCAGTTTGGTTGGTTAGATTTCAGTGTCTTGTAGAGTTGAATGTTCAAGGGTTTGAGGACATCCTATGACTTTGGTTAGATAAATTAGGAAGTAGGGTTAAGCCCTAATGACATTTGGTGATCATCCTTTTTGACTAATTTGAGGTTTGACCTGTTGGTATACACTTGTTCATAAAATTTACTATAAAAAAATCTTTAAAGATAATATCCTGGTACGAGAAATATATGAGCATATCTCTTAATGACTAGCATGAGCTGTAGATGGACAGATATTTGAATTGGCATGATGAATATATGAGCAAACCTCTTAATGACAAGCATACACATTGATGATCATCATATGAGTAAACTTTTGGATAATTGGCATGATGAGTATATGAGAAACCTATTGATGACAAGAAAACACATTGATGATCAACATATGAGTAAATGTCTAGATAATTGGCATAATGAGCATATGGGAAAACCTCTTGATGACAAGAAGACACATTGATGATCAACATATGAGTAAACTTCTGGATGATTGGCGTGTGTAGTATTTGTTTTAATGGAAATAGTGGTTTCATATTTGACAAGTTGACGATGAGGATAGTTTGATTGAGTTGAGATTGGGGCAGTGACAGAGTGACATCAGACTTGTAATATAAGTCTTGCACTTGAGGATTGGACTCCTCACCCTTTCTCAGTTGGACCTGAGAAAATCAGGTTAGACCCTATTGTAAGAGTTGGTTCTCTTCTTATCAATTGGTGTTGATTGTAATCACGGAGATTGAAGTCTTCCATGTACAATACATAAAACAAGTTTACCAAACAAATGATGTGTTCTCTTTTGTTGTGTTACTTGTTATGATACAATTATATAGTTGATAAACATGTTTATGATTCATTGTTGATTAGTTAATGGATGCTTATGAAAAAATGCATTGATTAACTCTTCTTGATTAAATTGATATAAGTTGAAAAGGATATTAGTTTCCATCACATTGATTCACCCCCCCTCTCAGTGTGACCATTGTGTCCAACAATTGGTATCAGAGTCGGCATTCACCACAAGCCTTGGAATCTTGAGGGAGATTCGTGGACACGCAATGGAAGCAAAAGCAGAGTCCTCAAGAAATGGTGTTCAAATACTTGATGTGACCAACTATTTCAGTTGGAAGAGCAAGATAAAATCCTACTTGAAGAATTTTGGTGTTTGGGAGATTGTGATCAATCCACCCGTTCCATCCAATAAGAAGGCCAAGTCAGCTACACAAAAAGAAGCTAAGAAGGACAACATTGTCACCTTGAAGTTCCTCATGGATGGACTTACCAACTCGGCTAAATAAAATGTAGGGTAATACACTTCAGCTAAAGACCTATGGTTCAAGTTGGAAAGTGAATACCAAAAGGGAAGACAAGAAATTGAAAAGACGAATCAAGAAACAAAAGTCAAGCCCCCTAAAGATGTAAAGCAAAAAGAAAAGAAAGAATTAACTCTAGTGAAGGTATGTATTATTTTTATTGTAATAGTCGTATATGTGATGAAATTGAAAATGTTATTACAGAAGATGATGGAGATCTATCAAATGCTACAAAGGAAATAACTCACACCTTTTTGAATATTGATCTCAAATACAATTGGTTCATGAACACAATCAATCTAAATCAGAGTGACTTCAAGAGGTTTAAAAGGAGAACCTTGGATTCTTTGAATAGATATCAACATAAGACCATGATACTGAAAGTATTTCTTGTAAAACTTAAGCACGCAGATGAATTATTGCAGGATCAGTTGTAAGACAAGAAAGATGAAGTTGAAAGACTAAAGACTGAATTGATCAGTCAAGTAGAAGAAAAAGAATATTCGGGTGAAGATTCAAAAGAACTTGAAGAAAAAAGGAAGGCTAATGTTTAATTGAAGACTTAACTAGAAGAATCCAAGAGGATGGAGGAAGTCTTGAGACACTAATTGGATGAAAAGGAGAAGACTTGCCAAAAGCTGGAGATGGAGATAGTTGGTCTCAGAAAGAAGGATAAGAAATCTAATGCATATGTCACATTCAATAACATTTCAGTCATCTTGGATGAGATCTCCATTTGACAAATCCGGTCTTGGCTACAACAAGGAAGAAGGAAAATCTGAGTTTGGCACATGATATCCTAAGACTGTTGAAGCAATCCCTTCAATGTCTAAGAATGAAAGCAAAGCTCCTCATCAAGAACCTGCACAACACAAAGAAGATTTCAGAAGATTTTAGGGGCGAATTATAGCCCATTGGCGAATTTTAAGGGGTGCCCGAAAAAAGATGGGTGAATTTTTAATATTAAAATGTTTTTTTTTAATTTAATAAATTAGCCCATATTTTATTTTATATATAATTTCCCTTCATTAAATAGCCCGCGCGATTAACCTCTGAAAATCCATAGAACCTAATTTCGCCAAGCCGTCGATGGGAAAATCGTGACATTCACCCGATTTCTTCCGTAATGGAGGTGAAATCGAGGTGAAATCGCCAAAAATTTGCAGTTTTGGAGGATAAATGAAGACGATTCGCCCAAATTTATGGTAGATAGGTTAAAAATTTGGTATTTTGCCCCCACAGGCCCGATCCTTCTTCCACACATGAGGATAGGGTCGAACTACGCAATCAGAGGAGGTCAGGCCGCTTCATGGATTGCTAAGCTGAGGAGAGACCTGGATACTATTATCCGGGAGCGTGACACCTCTTTAAGTATTATCTTCTTGTATGGATGGCTTATAGATGCTTGTACGCCTCCTTGTTTTTAGAGTACCCATGGGCTTGTAGATTGCTGAGTCATCACGGCGAGGTTTCTTAAATCCTTACTTCAGGATCATATCACAGAGCTCGAAACCCATTGAAGGGTCGAACCAATACAAAGCAGCAGAGAGATCTATCTTCTAGAGTCATAGAATCAGACCTCTCATTCGCAATGGATTTTTGGGTAAATTTGTTTTAGTTCGTCCTTGATTTGCAGGCCCTGGATGTTCATGCATTGGGTATGGAGCAGCACAAGATTTGGGTCTGCTTTAGGGGAAAACGGATGGCACAGGTCTGCTACATCGATTTACTTCGAGAGTTTTCCTTACAGGGTCAGCCAGGAGAATGGGTTCATTGATTATGACAAGCTGGAGGAGAAAGCCTTGGATTTCAGGCCTAAGCTTATTATCTGTGGAGGCAGTGCTTATCCCAGGGATTGGGATTATGCTAGGTTCCACGTTGTTCATACATTCTTTGGCTCTCTTTTTTATACAGATCTGTCACATGTTCTGTCTTTTCTTGATATTAAAAACACATACTTATTAGCTTAAAGGGCACTAGTTCTGAGAGTGGATGATATTGGTCACACCAAGAAAAAAGATGGTCTCTTAATAGTTAATACAAATGCATACAGTTATGAACTGTTTGAAATTGTTTACAAATGCATACAGTTAATGCTTCATTTCTATCATTGCCTTAAGCACATTATCTCTAATATCTAACATCATCACATTTTGACAAGAATTCTCCAAAGGTTTCCCCTGAGCAAAAATCTATCTCAGCCTACCTGAAAATTTCTTATGTTTCCAGGATTCTACTTTCCATTCTTCTTTCTATTTGAGACATAAAAATCCTAAAAGATTTGAGTGAGTTCGTTTTGTTGTATGGTTATGTTATCTATTCTTATTAATTTATCTCTCTATGCCCGCCGGGGGTTTGAACATGGGTCATTAACATGGCTGTGGTCTAATAATGGTATCTTTTATCACTTGGGTATTTTAGAAGCCATTATTTAGGATGCTGCTCAGGTTATACCTATCCTTGATCGTCTTGGATTGATCTTGTGTAGTTGGATTTTTCCGTATGTTCTGTTCAGGGGCTGTTCCTGGTATGGCTATAATGCGATAAGCTCAGTTCTTTTTTTAATTATGTATGGTTGCTATATACTTCAAACTTCTAGATATTAGAAAGTTAGAAACCACCTTCATGCTAAAAGTTTGGGAATTCAAGTATTGTTTTCATATATAAAAAATGAATGATATGGCTCAGGCAAGTTAAGCAGTTCGTGACCCACATCTCCTGCCTTTGGTCATGTACCCTGCATTTTCTTATTTTCACTGTCAATGATTTGGTGTGTAAGCACACCATGTATGATATCTTGTGTTGCTTACATCTTAATGCAGTGTTATTTCCCATCTCCTGCATTATTGTACAGTTTTTCATGTAGAATGATCTTACATTATGTATGCCTGTTGATAAACATGTTTTGCATCAAGTATATCTTTTTACTCTGTCGATAATTTTTGCTCCTAACATATTTTGTGATCAGCTATCTGGTGACTACTACTATATGGTGATGGAAGCATCTTTCTATCTATCTCCATTGTTTTGGCTGAAGCAGCATAGTATAGAAGTAGAAAATTAGAAATATCTTTCTATCCTTTTTTGGGCTGCTAGGTGTTTCCATTTTGGCGTGTGATGTGATTTGAGTCTGCAACACTGAAGATTTCATGAGAATTCCCTGAATCTGGAGGCTGGGGGGTGTCTGGCCCTTGGGTCACTGCTAATCACTGACCACAACTCTGGTAGGTTTGTTCCTGTCTTTATGTGAGCCTGGGAAGCTGGTCTTCTACTGCATGAAGCTGTCCACCTTCCTATGTGTGTGAACCTCCAAATCCATCAACTAAAGACTTTAGAGCACAAGAAAATGATTTCACACTCTACTTCATGGAATTGGGATTCCACTTCCTTTACCTTCCTTGTAAGAACTTCAAAGTTTCCCCTGTTGTCCATGTGATCGCCATTTTTTTTGTATCTCAACTCTGCTACAATCCTATTTACTTCATTGTTGCGACTATCCAAGATGTTCTTTCATTCTCTTGTGTTGGTTTTAACTTTTAAACTCCCCTACTTCTTGGCAAGGGAAAGGGAGCAATAAGAAATATGCTAATACATCTCTTAGCATTTTTAGAGATGAGTCTATCAGAAGGGTGAGGGCTTGTCTTCAACGCTCATTAACTTCTTCATCATTACATGAAAGGGAGAGAAATATGTTACGGTGCAGGGCATCCTTCTCGTGCGTCTCCCAAGGCTATTTATCATTACATGAGTGCTACTGAATGTATCAAAGTATCTTATCACTTGCTACAGTAATACTTTGGATTTAGGAGGTGTACTTATTAGTTATATATATCTGTTCAATATATTTTGTTTGTGATTTACATTATTGCTATAGAAGGCTTTNGATCCCTTTCCAATCTTGCAAGGAGAGGATGTTGTGAAGGGGGCCCAACTGCCCAGTTCCATAGTTTTCATTTCTTCAATAATCTTTGGTCACTATTTTAAGTATCGAGGTGTTCTTCTCACCTCTAAATTCGTTATGACACTTTCTCTCAGAAGGAGGATAATTGAACTTACTAGTTTTGGCTACTAATATTACTTTATTTTATTTAGTGTCTAGCTAACTCTACTTTCCATGAGGATGTATCTGGGTTTAATGTCTAGATTTTTGTGAGTAGATGTTTTTTCTTTTGAGATCTCGGGTAAGTGGAATTTCTACTACTTCAAATATTAATTTCTATACTTCCCTTTATGATCATGCAATCAAGAAACATGGGTTGACTTGTTTCTTTATTGGAGTTGCAGAGCACGTAGATAGAAAGACCTTATATTCCTTCTTTTTTATGTTTTTAGTTATATGATCTTTTGTTGAGCTTGTAGTAGCCAGACGAAAATAATAATCTTTGAAATGGCTTCAGTTGCCCAAATTGTGTTCCAGTTAAGTCCTAGCATCCTCCGTGGGTTGCATGTCATTCTTTCATAGTTTAGATCCACGATGTCTTGGATTGTCCCACATTAGTGTGTCTTCCATAGAGTATGGATGGGAGTTAAGATTGTACGGGTTGAAGTTAGGAAATTAATTTAGAGGAAATGTCATTAGGAAAATTCAGAAAATTTGAGCATGTTTTCATCTTGACACTAGGAGTTTTTTAGCATGTTGGCAAATCTCTATGTATTGAGCATGATTCAAAACATAGAGGTTTGCCAAAAATTGAATATCAAATGCTGAGAGCTAGTGGTCTGTGTTTTCAATATCCTTTTTTTTTTTCAAACGTTTCCGATTTTTGTCTCCCGTGATGTTGATTTGTCTTTCATTCCTTGTAAGTCATGACATGAATTTATGCTAGTTTGATTCCAACATTAATTGCATTTTTCCTATCAACAGAATTGTTGTCTTTAATGACTTCCTTTCACCAAGCAGAGGGACTTAAGATTAGATTCCAAAGAATTGACTCCCAAGACAGATTC
>LPNX011001258.1:224655-253590 GCA_001517045.1 Pseudotsuga menziesii | reverse complement strand
TGATCTGATCCCCTAGCTCTCAGTAACCGCTCGAACCCACAGGAATCACATGGGTTAGCGGTATGGGCCTCAAGGCCTAAAAGGAAGGGGACATTATAGAGAAGCGGGTGGAAGTTTGGAATACAAATTACTAGATGCACAATATTTTTGGGTTGACATAGTACTAGACCTATTTATAGAAAGAGCATAATTTATAATGATAGGGAAAGCACTGGATGATCACACATTAGGGCAACAAGCTCAATTAGTTACATGAAATGTATTTTATCAATTGATTGTAGGAAAACTATACAAGCTTGGAGCAGACAACATTTTGTGTAGATGTGTCATGGATCATGAGCATGAGGCAATTCATTACGAAGATCATAAAGGGATTGTTGGTAGACACAATGTACTGAAAGTGACAGCAAGGAAGGTGTTATGCGCTGGAATATGGTGGGCTTCTTTATTTCAAGAGGCTAAGGAATATTGTAAACGGTATGATGTCTATTAGAGAATTGGAAACCCATTTGGGAGAGACGAGTTTACATTTGTTCTTGTTACTACATTGGAGCCATTTGAAAACTAGGTCATTGATTTTGTTGGGCTAATCAGTCCTCCTACGCTGAGAACTGACACAATATATATTATTGCTGCGACAGAGTATTTGATCGAATGGGAAAAAACAACGTTGATAAAGGATTGCTCGACATAAACAATTATGTGGTTTATCTTTGAGAATATTATTACAAGGTTTAGATGTCCAAAAGTGTTGATATGTGATTAGGGTCTCATTTTTTGAACACTACTATTTGTGATTTAACTCAGGAATTCATGATCCATCATTAGAAGAGTACACCTTATCACCCACAGGAAAATAGTACGGTTGAATCATTTAACAAAGTATTGGAGCATGCATTGACTAAGTTTTGAGATGTGGAGCACGATGATTGGGACTAAAAAATACATGTTGTGTTATGGGCCTATCGAACTACTTGTAAGAGATTAGCAAAAATACACATTTTTGTTTAGTTTATGGGAAATAAGTGGTTGTTACCTTGGAGTTTGTGGTACCTAGTCTGCAGATTGCACTTGCAACATAGGTGACATATGATAAATCCTTGCAACATATGATTGAAAAAATAATTGAGTTAGAAGAAGCTAGATTGATTGCAGGTTTTAGCTAGCAAGTAGAAAATAAATTACAAAAAGTTTGGCATGATTGGAATATACAAAGAAGAGAATCGAAATCTGGTTCATTGGCTCTATTGTATGACAATAGATATATTAAGAATCTTGGTAAATTTCAGATGAGGTGGATGGGACCATTTTGTATAACATACATAATTGGACGAGCGATAAATTCCTCTCCCTTATGGTCGAGCGATAAATCCCGTTGGTCTTCGCATCTTAAGGTCCTCGCCCTCCCGATGGTCTTTAGGGCGGCTCGTTAACCTCGCTCCTCAATACTCCTCAAATAGGACGTTGCATCCCTTCCCCTCCTTTGTTGGGAAAGAGCTCCGCATCTTAATTTTAGGAAAAAGAAATCGATCAATCATAACATACATAATTGAAGCAGACATCTTGAATTTACAGACATTATGGGGTGAGGGGATTATCAATGGGAGTTGGTTGAAGGCTTATTATGGCCATCAAGAGTTAGAATAATCATGAGTAAGTATCATTTAAAGTTTTTGTATATAGTAGATTTTGTTCGTGAGAAAAAGGTAGTTTATTGATTTCAAATATGGTTATGGTTATTAATGCATTGAAATGATACATAAAAAGATGCGAATAAACAATAGTTAATGTTGTGGATTTACAAAGTTAGGGGAAATTATAGATAACGTGAAGTGAATAAAAAGGAGTTAATGGTGTGAATTTAAAAAGTTAGAGGGGAAGTCGTCACCACTCACACAATTATGGAATGTCGTGATATGGTGGAGGAAAGTTGTAGTAATTTTATTGATCACATAGGATGGGCATTGAGATTGTTATGCATCTACAGTAGAATTGAAGTGGTTGAAGTGGCATTTTATGTCACAATTCTAATTTCCATGTTTAATGTTATGATGTGATTAATTGTGACTAATAGTTCCAAAGGGGCACATGAATCGAGGAATTGAAAATGTTCTAAAACAAAAGGTGGATTATAGTATTGTGCAATTTTGAAGGTGATGAAGCACTATAGAAATCAGAACCTGGAGTTTTTATTTGACATTACTTATTATGGTGTTAAGAAGTCGTGTCGACACCTACATCACCTAAATCCCAACCCAAGATAAAAGATGTGAAAGACGATAACATGTCGGTTGTGGAGACTCATGAGAAGTTATATACCAAGCAACCATTGTTGGGAACGGTAGCGACGTTGAAGTTTATGGATTTTAACTTATAAGATGAATCACATTTCACAAATATGCAATTTCACAATTCTATAAAGGTTATTTTAGGACTGGATCATAGCGAGTCATATTAAAGGAGTGGGCACACAATTTATATATTTGTAAGGTATTTTTGTAGGCCCAATATCACTAGTTGTATTATATTTTTACTCAATTGTCTGTATGGGGAATATTTATGGTTAGATCAGGTATACCTAATCAATTTGGAATTTATGCATAAAGTTTATGACCTTCTTCAATCGGGGGAATTTAGTAGAATCAATTTTAGCGCTTGACTTGAAAGTATAGGAGGAATATCATAAGTATGGCACACAAAGAGGAACATGAGGTATGGTTGTTTATCTATTTCAAATCCGATGGCTAGGTTTTCCACACAAGTATTAGTGGGTAAGTTGGTCCGTAAGTGTAAAAAATAAGAATGTCTAGTTAGGGTCCTTTTTACCTTGGAGAGATGCACACAGGGTATTAAAATGAGCTAGGATCGATATGTATTGGATGAGTTTATTCAAGACTATTTGTATGCATAAGATTTGGAAAAGGAATTTCACTATATATGGGCGTTGTTACTAATTGCAATGGTTTTCTGGAAGCCACTTGAAGAGAGAGAGTATAATACCAAAGTGACATTGTCATAACTTGTGCTAAAATTCAATATCTAGGAGTGTAATAGTGAGAAAGGAGTCCAACAAGAAACAAATATAGCATTATAGTGCTAGTATAAAGAGATGATCCAAGTGAGCATAGAATCTTATTGAATTCTACCCAATCTTGTGGATGAGTATGATGAAGTTATTTCAGTTTCAGTTGATTCACATAATGTATTTCTAACCCCCGGTGTAAATCTCCAAGTGTGGAATGATGGTTTACCCTTTTGTGTTTTAGAGAATGACATTTTCACTATGAATGACCAGTTACCTAAAGAGTTTCGTCCTCAACCGAATCCTAATGTATAAATTTGAACACCCCAGAAATTGTTCTAAAAATAAATAGGACTCAGGATCCCCTACGTATCAGGAGTCCCCATATACAAGAGATAAGACTACAATGTCATCACTGGATACAACATTGTGGCTTTTTACAAAGTCTGCTAAAGTTCATAGTAGGTTATTCACACACGTTGAGCAAAGCTCTACAAGAAAATAATTGACAACCGTGTAGGATAATGTTAGTACTCTCCAAATAAATATAGAGGTGCATCAAGTATTGGATTTTCATTCCAGACATCAACTCACTGAATTATTCTATGTATTACAAGTAGCAATCACAAAACAAATAGTTCAAACACCAAAGTCATCAAGTACATGCACAAAAACTGTTTCATGGGATCATAGTCCAAGTCCTAGGAGAAATGTTTTGCACACATGTGGAAGAAGTGTTATCATATTAGACCCTTAGGTAGTTGCAACTTAGGATGTTGCTATTTCATCTTCAACACTCACAAATATCCCATAGTTGGAGGTGTATTTGACATAAGTTTCATCTCAAGAACTTCAATTTTACATGGGAGCTATTATGATGGATTTGGGAGAGCGCCATAAGGGTTTGAAAAAAGCATATATAAATGTTCAAAAACATCATGATTAGGGGGTATATGTGCATGCCTCTTTAGAAACTACAGTGGATGAGTTATATTCATGTATTCTCATTGAGGAACCACAAGAGACAAATAATCTTTTAATGGAGAGTAAAATGGAGAAGATGTCGGTTGTTGTTTGGGAATTGAAGGACTAGGATGTGACATTAAAAAAGAAACTGACTAAAGTCCCTACTATAGAACAATTAGAGTTGCAATAGAAAAATAGTGTAGTAGAGGAACTATTTCAAAAAGAAAAGCTTGACATAGAGGGATTTTTTAGGCTAGTCGATACGTGTTTCTCACTTTGGATGCATATACAAGATGTACCAAAAATGTGCAAGAATAATGATCATATTAAGGCATGGGAGGATCATATTTGGATCAAGAAGTAATTGATTTCTACAGTTCCCATGTCTACATGCACAAAGGAAATGACAAAGTTTTCCACTCTTGCACGATAGATCGCCTTAACAAGAACAAATCAACAATAGTTTTTTTTAAAGGTGGTGACTTTCCAGGAGCAGGATGAGAAACACTACCAATTACATTGGCATACAAGATAAAACAATGAATTCTATAGAATTAGGAGAAACAATTGGAGATTTTACACACCCACCTAGTGTTTATTTTCCTATATTTATTTATTCTATGTTGAGGGTTCCTTGGTCTGAGATATTCTCCCATGTATAAAGGTGCCACATACTCTATATCATTACGTTACACATTAGTTAGACCAAGTGGAGTCCATTCCTCCATGGAAACTTCGACATCATCGCCAATTGTTGCACCATCACCGAGAAAGTGCCTTTACACCTCCATGAGTCTAAGGAGGCACCACACTTATGTATGCATGTGTATTCATGAGATTCTCTCACTCCACTTGTGTGTTTATCTAGTTAAACTATCCACTGCATGACTAGTTAACTCAGACTAGGTGGCGGTATACTTCAGTGACTATTATTAGTGGTCGTTCTCTCAGGTGACTATTTTATGTCTCCACATCTCTCTAGAATCCCTATGAGGGATAATTAGTACATGCCATGCATAGTATTTCATGTTCATTACTACCATTCTTTCATTGAATCAACATCATTCTTTTCATTGTTTATATCTTTTCTTCTCTCTCTTTGCAAGTTTGATGTTAATTGTTGATATCTAGAGTCTCTGTGTAGGTTTAACTCCAATTTTAGAGGAAGTTGTCAAATTCGTACAAGATTTTGAAGTTTTGTTGTAGTCATTTGAGAAGTTGGACAGTTAGTTTTGAGATTTTGTAGATCAGCTGAAGCAAGAACTACCATTAGTCCAACATGTTATTTCTAAATGAAGATTGTTGGATTGAGGGTGAGCCAAACATAGTGTTGGGGGCCCGTTGGCAGTATAGTTGGTGTGCATGTTGTTTGATTTTGATTAATGTAAGAGTGATTTAGTTTATGTCTACAGAGTGAAGTATAAAGATAACGTGCTAAATATTGTAATGTATAAAATAACAGGATAGCATTAAATATTAGTTAGTAAGGATTTGGTAGAAAACTAGTTATGAAAAGACAATTAATAGTTGTTAATTGTCTACCATTTTGCATAAAAAGAGAAACTAGGTGATTGGAATGGTTGGTGCTGGTTGTTCATAAGGATGAGAGTATAGTTTGTATTCTGTAAGAAGGATATTGAACCTTTGTAATCGATGGAATTCTCTTAATATAATTGTTGGATTGATGGATTACTCTATTGTATGTATATGAGTTAACTCTATTATGATATAAATGGATGAGAATGATGGATGTACAATGTTAAGACTTCATGTGTATGTGTATGAAATCCTAACATAAATTATGTTTCTATAAATCTTGTGAGAGTATTTGGTGACACTTTATCCATTCATGGGTAATGAAAATGTTGATTTCCATGAAAACATAATTGGTGTTAGATTTAAAACATCAGGTATGATTTTGTGCCACCAAAAAAAATGATAAATCATTATAAATTAATTGAATTAAAGAGATAATCATCTTAAGAGAACTTGAACTTGTAACTCAGTATTTCAAAAGTAATAAATTCATGGAATTCTTAAAATTAATACATTAAATTTATTAATTAAATTGAATCATATTAATAAAATAAATATTTAAACTAATTGTTGTTACAAAAGTAATAAATTTATAGTTTTTAAAATTAAATGATTAATTTATTAATTAAACTATGATTAATTTATATATTTTTAAATATAAAAAATACAATCTTTTGAAAAACAAAATTCTCTAAATTCATATAATAACTCACTTTTTAATGAAATATATATACATACCAAAACTTAATAATACACGCTGCCATAAAATAAATATAACAACTCACTTTCTAATGAAATATAGATACATACCCAATCTTAATAATACACTTTGCCATAAACTTTATTTTATGATCTTGGAGTGTCCAAAGCTAAGCATCCATACAACCCATATTTGAAATTATTATAACAACTTAATAATATATAGAAGAGTAGATAAATAAAATATAGGTTGAATATTCAAAGGGAAGCAGGATGCAAAATGAAGGAAATTCCAGCCACATGATAGGAAACTATCAGTTGCTAATGAGGTTTTGTAAATGGAATGGAAGGAAATGGATATGAGAAAAATGGGTGGTGAGATTTCCAAATTGGATTTTTTTTTATGATGAGGAAACTATTTGTTTCTTTAAGGATGACTTGGAGTGAATGGAATGGAAGGAAATGGACTTAAGAAAAATGGATGGGGAGATTTCCAAATTGGAAATTTACGAGTTTTGGTAAAAGGTAGTTTTAACTTTGGTAAGGGAGGGAAGCTAAACTTCGGCTTTGGAGGGAAGAAGGGCTTCGGCTTTGGAGAGAAGAAGGGCTTAGGAGGGAATTTTGGAAAAGGAGGTAAGATTGGCTTAGTTTTAGGATTAGGAGGGAAGGATTTGGGAGGGAGTTTTGGAAGAGGTGACAATATTGGTTTTGTTTTAGGTTTAGGAGGGAAGAAGGACTTGGGAGGGAGTTTTGGAAGAGGTGGCAATATGGGTTTTGTTTTAGGCTTGGGAGGGAAAGACTTCGGAGGGAATTTATGAAGAGGTGGCAAGATTGGTTTTGTTTTAGAATTGGGAGGGAATTTTGGAAGAGGTGGAAAGATTGGTTTTGTTTTAGGCTTAGGAGGGAATTTGGGAAGAGTTGGGGGGGTGGGTTTTGTTATAGGGAGTGGAGGGAAGGAGGGTTTGGGAGGGAATTTGGGAAGAGGTGGTGGGATTAGTTTTATTTTAGGCTTAGGAGGGAAGGAGGGTTTGGGAGGAAATTTAGGAAGAGGTGGTGGGATGGGTTTTGTTTTAGGCTTAGGAGGGAAGGAGGATTTAGGAGGGAAATTAGGAAAAGGTGGTGGGATTGGTTTTGTTTTAGGCATGGGAGGGAAGGAAGGTTTGGGAGGAAATTTGGGAAGAGGTGGTGGGATTGGTTTTGTTTTAGGCTTTGGAGGGAAGGAGGGTTTGGGATGGAATTTGGGAAGAGGTGGTGGGATTGGTTTTGTTTTAGGCTTTGGAGGGAAGGAGGGTTTGGGATGGAATTTGGGAAGAGGTGGTGGGATGGGTTTTGTTTTAGGCTTGGGAGGGAATTTGGGAAGAGGTGGTGGGACTGGTTTTGTCTTAGGCTTAGGAGGAAGGAAGGAAGGTTTGGGAGGCAATTTGGGAATAGGTGGTGGGATTGGTTTTGTCTTGGGCTCAGGAGGAGGGAAGGATGGTTTTGGAGACAATGGGGGAAGAGGTGGTGGGATTGGTTTTGTCTTAGGCTGAAGAGGAGGGAAGGAGGGTTTGGGAGGCAATGGGGGAAGAGGCGGTAGGATTCGTTTTATTTTAGGCTCATGAGGGAAAGAGGGTTTGGGCGAGGCTTTGGGGAGAGGCGGTGGAATTGGTTTTGTTTTAGGCTCATGAGGAGGGAAAGAGGGTTTGGGGGGGAATTTGGGGAGAGGTGGTAGGATTGGTTTTTTCTTAGGCTTAGGAAAAGAGGGTTTGGGAGGGAATTTTGGGAGAGGCGGTAGGATTGGTTTTTGCTTAGGCTCAGGAAGGAATGGAGATTTGGGAGGGAATTTGGGAAGAGGTGGTAAGAGAGGTTTAGTTTTAGGCTTAGGAGAGAATGAGGGCTTGGGTGGGAATTCGAGAAAGGGAGGGATTGGTTTTATCAGAGGTGTATGAGGGAAGGATGGCTTGGGAGGGGATTTCACTAGAGGTGGAAGAACTAAGGGAGGGACTTTCTTTGGTGGGAATTTTGGAAGAGAAGGGAAATTCTTTGAGTAGTATTTTGGGATTGGGAACTTAGGAAGTGGAAAAGTTTTAGGCTTCGGCTGTAATTTTGGGAAGTGGAAGAGTGGCCATAAAAATGCTTCAGGGCAAGAGGAGGAGGATAAGATTAAGTTGCCATCGGTGGTAAATATGTGCCTATCACCTTCCCTAGACTTGAAAATCAACTTGCTCAATGTTGGTGTGGAGCATGAAGCAGGCTTTTGATGCTTGCCGCTGCCTATGCCTTTTACCATGAGCTTTACATAGCAATCGTGTGTCAACTCCCCTTTCTCGTTAAGAAGATGAGGAGAAATCTCCACTTCAAACGCTCCCTTCTCATCAAGGCTTCCGAGATCAGCACTGGACTCATATTGGACTCCTTCCTTACTTGTGCACTTCACTCTCACGGATGCTGCATCTGCTTCATGCAATATAACACAAAACAACCTATACTCATTGTCACATTCCATACGATTTATAATAAAGACGATGTCTGTTCATTTTCCATACTTGTAAAACTATTACACAAATCTCAAAGTGTGCATTGAATGAACGCAGAGAGATCTAAATGCGGTCACGACACATAAAACGCAATCTTAATTTGCCCTTGTAACTAACTATCCACGATATAAAAATCAGGTATCTTATCTTGATAAGCAAATTTGAAATACAAAATAAGTGTGAACGTTGAAATTATTGAAACATGGGCGTCTCACCTGATAAGGCGGCAGTGGTTCTTACAAGCTTCTCGGCGCATTCGTCGCATGTTACAGTTCCTACGACGAAGGCAGATCCGTCCACAGCCAGCACCAGCACCAGCACCTGGTGCAGACACAGAAATGTGATTACGGCTACAATCATACTCCATAATGGATACCGCATGATTCACTGAACAGATAGATTTAAGTTTCTGGATTTGTCAGTGGATGAGCTGATGCTCGTGCCACTGATCGCTGAGTATGGGAAAGATAGCAGGATCTGATATTTAAAGAGGAAACAATTCCCAAAGATCATGCCATCCACTGTGGATGACACCGATTCTTGTTGGGACTTCACATGCAAGCGGCAGAAGTGAGTTATTGGCTTGCCAGATGGCGGCAATAATACTCGCATTCAATAGTGCAGTTCGCACCTTTGAATTCCTTTAAATCTCATAACTCCAGTATTACGATCTGGCCAATCCCGGGAGAGGGTAAATATTAATGGACCATGTAAAGGTGCATAGTAGACGGATATCTAATTAAACACCGCAAAATAGTCGGTAGCTACTGCTAGTCCTCGAAACTTCGAAAGGCAGAGCGTCGTCCGTCCTACTCCTTGCATTCATTCACTGTTCAATGACCCATCCCAATTAATTCTATTGATGTCCCGTCCTTTCATTCATTTATGACCAGCTGCATACTGCTTCTATTGTCTACACTTTATTGCATGAGAAATTGTGAGACAATTTAATTAAGCTGTGTCTTTTCCGCGACGAATGTGAAAATACTTTTTCTACATTCCAATAAATGTGTGACGTGGATTCGAGAGATTCACTCCCGCCTTGCTTGAGAATTAGGGTTTTAGTAATGTTTTGTTATTGTAATAATTGAGAATTAGGGTTTTAGTAATGCTTTGTTGTATTAATTTTGGTGCTTTTTATGAGCGGGTTGGAGAGTAAACTTGTGGCTTCTTGGTTGATCTTGGATTTTTTCTTCTTTGACACAAATGGGAGAAGAAAATAGGTTTGTGGGGGGAACCGCTCTTATTCATTTTATTATGCATATCGTTCATTGAAAGTTGTTTATAGAGAAGTTGGATTGAGTTTTTTTAATGGTTATAAATTATGATGTGGTTATGGTAAGATTTTAATAAAATGAAAAAAATAATATTATGTATTTTTCATTAAAATATGTTTAAGGGGATGATAGTGGTGGTGGGTTTTTATTGCTCAAAATTATCATGTTTTGGTCGTGATGATATTATGGTGGTGGTGGTTAACATTCATCATAAAAATGGATGATAGTGGTGGTGGTTTTTTATTGCTCAAAATTATCATGGTTTAGTTTTGATGATGATTATGGTGATGGTGGTCAAACTTCATCATGAAATTGGATTCTTTTTAAGCTGAGCATTGAAAATAAAATTTTCTATAACTAGTTTTTCATCGATATCATTTAAATATATAAAAAAATAACTATAATACTTAATAAAAAAATTTCAAAATTAAAGTACTAATTTATTTTCATATATCTTTTTTTTTTGTCATTTTTCTTCACTATGAATTTTCTTAATTGTATTTGTAAGATAGTTTTTTAAATGTTATTTTTTTAGTTATTTCAATGTTCCCTTAAATCTTANATAATTTGAAAGATTTTTAAATTTTACAAATAAGATGTTAACTAAATATTTTTAATTGCAAAAAAATTACATTATTAGACATATTTGTTATTGTTAACTTTTTTAAAATTAAGGTGATTTGCTTTGTTTATTATTAAATATTTAGTAAAATATATATTTAAATATCTATTAAAATAAAAAAATATATAAATTTTATAAATTTTTAATTTAAATTATTATATTAAATAAAATATTTATAATTAAAAAACATTAATAATTTTTATATATTCTAAAAATAATATATATAAAAATGTCTAAAACAACCATACACGAATGAGACAAACAAAGTAAACCAAATAATATGGTAGAATATATTAAAAACTTTAACTCTAAATTGATGTTTAATATATAGATATGTATTATTAATGTAAATATCAACACGGGAGACATTACAAATATAAAAGTAAACTAAATAATATAGTAAAGAATATTTTAAAAAGTTGTACTATAAATTGATGTTTAATATATAGGTATGTATTATTAATGAAAATATCAATATCCTAGACATTACAAATCTAGTTAAATAACAATTGAATGTTTTCTTCAAGGCACGGATGATTTTAAGGAACCATACTTATTTAAAAGTGTATAAATGTTAGCGAATGTTACCAATTCTTAAAACGCCAACTATAAAATGTTTGGCTATATTTTTCAAAAAATATTTTAATTTCCAAGGATGTTATATCGTTTATATAAAAATTTGGCGATTTTTAGGGTGAAAAACGTTTACCCCATCAAAATTGGGCGAGACTGGGCTTCAACAAATGCAAAATGGCGAATCTTTTTTTAGAGAAAAACCCCTAAAAATAGCCCATGGGCTAAATTTCGCCCCTAAAATCATCCTTGCTTCAAGGACATATTAATGTAATCAACAATATTAAATATGTCAAATTCATCCTTTTCAACAATGACATTTTTAGTTTGAGGAGCTTCACTACTTTTGTTGGACAATGTTGCAAGGACATATTAATGTAATCAACAATATTAAATATGTCAAATTCATCCTTTTCAACAATGACATTTTTAGTTTGAGGAGCTTCACTACTTTTTTTGGACAATGTTGCAAGGACATATTAATGTAATCAACAACATTAAATATGTCAAATTCATCCTTTTCAACAATGACATTTTTAGTTTGAGGAGCTTCACTACTTTTTTTGGACAATGTTGCAAGGACATATTAATGTAATCAACAATATTAAATATGTCAAATTCATCCTTTTCAACAATGACATTTTTAGTTTGAGGAGCTTCACTACTTTTTTTTGACAATGTTGTACACTTTCATTGGATCGTGATCCTTTTCAAGCAACCTTATCTATGTTGATTGAGGCTTCTTTGACATTTTGCCACATGATTTTTCTAAAATCATGTCTTTAAACCCATTCCTTGCATTTCATCTCAAGGAGCTTTCATATTATTAATTTTTATTTAATCAAATCACATTGGTACCTATCACACTTTCAATGGATATACATTTTCTTCCTTTTTGTAAGCATCATGCTAATGTTGTCCCCAATAACCAAATACAATAATGAATAAGTTAAATATCATAAACAAACACAAAATAACAGTAATAAAACTTTAAGGTACATTTTCATATTTTTATTATCATAAACATCACCTAAAATTGAAAACAAATCCAAAACTCAATCTCCTTTTTTGGAAAATGTATCTTTAAAATAATGGATTAATAATTGTGGATTTTGACAAATGTTTAGTATTTCTCCATTCCAATCATTTTCTTCATAGTTTAGCTAAATTCCGTTTATGACATTATAAGTCAATAATTGATTATGTCTAGCTCCATCTTTTTCATTAATAATAATAGGATCAAGATCATATGGATTTTTTTGTTTTGTTTCCAATATGTAAGATGTTTGTTTTCAATATCACTCATAAATGAGTCACTACTAGATTTTAAAATATTAAATTTTGTGCTTGTAAGATTGATAAATAAGAATTCAAATAAACTTGTAAATATTAAAGTGATTTCTAATTGCAAACACCTAAATGAATACAATTTAAATATCATATGAAAAGATGCTTTCTTGAGTTTGTTTTATCCTTAAATGTTGATAGCATGGATTCTACATGTAGCTTTAAATGAAAAACAACCAACATCCAAAGTGGTGGCATTGTGACATTTATCAGTCTTGAAACCTGTAACCGTGCTTTATTGAATGGTTGGTAAGTAAAAGGATCATAATCATATCCAATGTTTTCAATATTGTAATCATGAGCAGTATCTCCAATAACTAGGGTGTACTCCTTTAAAGGATAAAGACTGTAATGTTGAGCCCATTCTAACTATAGTGATTAATAGTGATAATCCAATGTATAATAAAATTCATCATTTTCAACACTATGCCTTCTTTTTCTTTTTTATTTGGCTTTCAGAATATGAATTCTAAACATCTTTGGTAAAGGATATTCTTTCTTAATTGGTATATTTTATGAAAACAAAAGGCATGTGCGTGTTCGCGCGCACACACATATTAACCTATAAATGAATACACATAATATAATAAATCAACATAAAATATTGAGTCTATATAATGGCATATAACATCATATCGACTCATTTTCATTCAACAATTTAACCATTTTCTCTTATATTTTCATATAAACCTTGTGACTAGAAAAATAGAATAGATAACATTGTAATGATATTTATACCAAAATGCTTAATACATTAAATTGAAAAGATAAATAGTATATACTTGACATCCATCCAATTTAAATCAATGAACTTACTCTACAATCTCATTAGGCATATCTTCCAATGATAATTTTCTTGACCTTCGATGTGATAATGTTGTCGAGAAGTTTATATCATTTGCATGAAATCAACGATCGAAGTCGCTAGTCAACTATTATAAGTCGATTATAGTCAGAAGTCAACAGACGATGGGAGTTTGGTTGACTAATTGACTGAAATAATTGTTTGGCCAAATACAAAAGACTGGTCGATAGGAAGTCAACGAAACGACCAAAAGCTCAACAGGCAATCAACCAAGGTTGACCCATTCAAGTCGACTATAACATAATAACTAAAAGTGGTTAGGAAGTTATGGTGTACCATTAATGAGAAATTGGTTGTATTACATCTATAAATATGATTAGTATTTATGTGAGAATGAAATGAAAGAATGTATATCATACCATAAACACATATATCGTACCATAAACACATATTCTATTAAGTAGCGAAAATAGAACAGATTGTACAATAAAGCAAGTAGAATGGTGATAGTTATATATGTGAGAAAAGATGTGGCAACTATGCTCATGCGTGCCAAGTTGAATACAAAGAGAGGATGAAATGGTATTTATCATAAGCATGAGATAAATAACCCTAAACGTCCAAAACATAACCCTAGAAGATGAATTGTCAAAAATTTTGTGGCCCCAAGTTAGTTAGTTGAATAGTCAACTTCCCGGGGTCATAACGTTTGCATACGATCTATGTTTTGGGAACTTGATAGCCCGTTGGAAAGGTTTATCTGATATTTTCAAATGTTGACTAGGTCCAATGCATTCCATTAGCTTATATTGTCTCCCCGAATCATCAAAAACATTGTTTAGGGCCTTAAAACGATCCAGGAAGTTTGGGACCTGAAAAACCAAAGAAAAATTAGTAGAAAATTTTCCAAAATGAAAAATTGTTTTGAGACAGTGGAATAGGTGGGAGGCCACGAATATACATTTGGATAATCCCCCCCCCCCAAGAATAAATGGTCTCCATTGCGCCAAATACATTATCATATGTCGAACATTGTGGTGAGTTGAGCTCCTGGTGCGATATCACCTATAGTGAAAAGGTTGCCTTTCTTTGACATCCTGAGAGGGTTGTAATTGTTGTTGATGGATTCGTTAGAGATTTTCAATGATTTTGTTTTCTGTGTTATCCATGGTATGAACCAGTGTGGATGATTTATTCCTAAAGGAGCACCTTTAATGTGTGTCCCTGCACCATAGATGTATTCAAATATATGCAACAACAACGCCTTTGTGTTATTCTTGTTTATGTTGAGTAGAGGGACCATGTGCAAAGGTTATAGAGGTCTCTATGATCTAATGTTATTCTTCAGATGCATCTGTGAAGAGGGATGATTTCCCAGTGTGGGAGATTATCTTCTCGCACTGCTTGGTTGGGTTCAACAAGACTATGGTAGGTGCAACTATCTCTTGTATCTGATAGTGTTTTCCTCCCAAAGATGTAATGACACTACGAGGTCATGACTCATATACAACATGATGCTTCCACATATATGGATGTCCTAAAACAACAACATAGACTTTGAGTGGGGCCACATCACACAATACATCATCTTTGAAGGGCTTGATTCCATATGGTAGGTGACATTTGTTGCTGACACGAATACCTCATCCTTGGATTAGCCAACCAATGGTAAATGGTTGTGGGTGTGGTGTTGTCAGTAGCTCCAAGATCTTGATGAATTCTGTTGAGATCGGGTTCTTTTGGCTTCCTATGTCAACAACAAAATGTAGGGGGATTCCCTTCACCCACATATGTGAGTGGAAGAGGCGCTCCTCTATTTTCGACTCTTCAGGTTCATCTGGTTGAATCTATGTGGTAGAAATGGTGACCCTAGGTTCTGCATCAATGATCAAATTCACTTGATCTGTCACTGGCACATTGGGTTTTGAATCAGAATCCAAATTAGGATATGAATATGAATCTTTAATATCGACCACCAATAACTTCTTTGAGTGACATTCATCAGTTTTGTTCTAGGGGATTTTGTGGAACTCACACAACTTCAGTTAAGCCCTAAATGTTGGGCACATTCCCCCCTATAGGGTGGTGCATTACCTCCTATGGTGTGATGTATTACATACTATTCATGTTGGATTTGTTCTATTAGTAGTTTTTATTGTACACCTCAGTCTCCTATATATATAAAGCAAATATTTTCATTTTAGTCATCATTGTATCTTGTCTTGTCTTATGTACTAAGTACATTGTGTAAGGAGGTTCCTTCCTCAAATAAGATTGTTATTTATATTTGTTATTCATTATTAAGGTGTGTATTACTCTTATTCTCTATTTCTTCTCTCTTTTATGTTATTTCTGGGACTTGGTTGCATAACATTTGGTATCAGAGCTCTTTCCTCGAGACTGGATTATGCAAAATGAGTCATCTTAGATTTTTTATATAACTTTGTTTCTACAAGGATTCATAGATAAAGATTAAAAACCCGCTTCTACAATAGGCCTAACTATCTCCAGTCCAAAATTTAAATCCCGATCCATTACAATTTTAGAGATAATTGTGGAGGAATATAGGGTTTTTATCTAGTCCAAAACCTAGTATAAAACATGTGTTCTAGGAAAAAATGTCATATATGAGGCATACGAGATCCAAATTGAGTGAGACCAATTGAAGCCGAAAAAACACAGACCATTGTATCTGTGGTAGAATTCTTAGCTGCAAAAACAAAATATTGGACACGTGGCATACTGTACAAGTTCTCTCTTCTAGATAGGAAAAAAATAAGAAGCTTTGGTAGATTTGAAATAACGTTTTTTTGGAACATCCAAATTAGGTCAGGCCTATGGAATTGGAAAGAGGACACATAAAGGTACCACATGCCAAATTTTCAGACCCAAAGGAGTCGAAATTCAAGTTTAACCTCAATTACAAGTCGGCCATAAATCGGTCTTCTAATCAAGGTTTGAAAAATGTACGTCATTTTGAATTTGAATAGCTAGAGTAGAAGGATTTATTTGCGGTAAACCCCAGGGTGTGATATATATGTATTGTTCAAAATTATACCAAAAGGAAGTGGAAAAAATAACACTCCACTCAAATCCCTAGAATATTCATCCCCGACATGTGATGAAATGGAAGACATATCTTTTAGAGTGTCCAAGTTGGAAGATATGATTAAAGGAAATGTGAAAATGGATGACTTAGTTAAATTGGAAAATAAAATGGCTAGTAAACATGATCTCAAAGGGATGACTAGTAAAGAGGATCTCAAAAGGATGGCTAGTAAAGAGGATCTCAAAGGGATCACCAGAAAAGAAGATATTGAAGAATTGAAGGAATTGATGAATGATATAAAACATAGCTTTATTCCTCATGTATCTACTGAAAAAGTATAAGGTGTAAAAAGGGAACTTACTCCACTCACATCTTGAGAAAATTAAAAAAACAATTGGAGAGTAAGAGGTTTGAGTCCTGAAAAGTTGGTGATTCACTACAACATCATGGGTTCAACTCAGGTCCAAGGAACTACTTTATACCGAAGATTGACATGAGAAATTTTGATGGAAAGGATCCAATCACATGGGATTTTTAGATGGAGTAAATATTTTATCTACACCAGGTGCCAACTTTGCAAAAGGTAACTATTGAATCCTTATATTTAGAACCTGATCAATTTGTATGATACCAATGGCTTCGTAACTGTAAAAAGGACTATATTATATCTTAGTCTATATCCACAGATGAATTGATTGCACATTATGGGGATACAAATAGCAACACCTTCTTTAGCTAGTTGGTAAATCTCAAGCAAAAAGGTCTAGTTACAGAGCACATCAAGCAATTTTAGCAGCTAAGTTTCAGAGTGAAGAATATTTTAGAAGATAATTTGTTAGATATCTTTATTGGAAACTTGAAGGGTAACATTCAACATGAGGTGCATCTCTTTGAACCATCATTCCTAGAGAAGGATTTCATGATGGCAAGGAAAGTTGAAAGTAACAATATGGTGATGACTACTAGAAATACCACTTCCAACACCTACAGAGAGAATGATGCTCCTTCTAACCAACCTCAGAGGTTGACACCTCAACAACTAGAGGAAATAAGAGCAAAAATCCTATGCTTTAATTGAGACAACAAGTACATTAAGGGACATAAGTGTGGATAAAAGAAATTATTCTACATAGAATGTGAAGAGGAAGAACAAAAGGAACATGAACCACCACAAGGGGATGAACTATAATTGATTACTCCCACCATATCTTGCCATTCTTTGGCTGGAATTAACACTAATCAAACTCTCATGATCGAAGGATATATCAAAAATAAAAAGGTAACAATGTTGATTGATTTTGGTAGTACTCATAGTTTCATTCACTATAAAGTAGCCAAATATCTCAATTGCTTTTTTATATCCAGTACCATAATTTAAAGTAATGATTGCAAATGGAGGAACAATCAATTATTTAGGGAAATTCCATAATATCAATCTTACTATGGGGGAATATGTATTGAATAGTCCCATGATTTCTATCCCAATGGGGTGTGTTGATGTTTTATAAGGATTTCAATGGTTACAATTGTTGGGAAATTTGGCTTTTAGTTTTTAGAAGCTTTTCATGAAATTTTCTTGGGAAAGAAAAGAATTTGTGTTAAATGGTATCACAGGGAAACCAAGCAAGGGGATCAAATCTAATGGTATGAGAACATTGAAAAAGAAAGGAAAAAAAGGTGTAATTACACAATTATACTCACTATATGTTCAAACATGTAAGGCTCCTATTTCGCCAGATAATCCAAAGGGTCCTTAAAAATCCTTCCAAGGTATTTGAAGATTATCCAATAAGTCATGCACCTATTTGATATTTGGACAATGCCATTAACTTAAAACTGGGAAGCGTTCCTTCTAGAATCATACCTTACAAATACCCCTATGGAAAGAAGAATTAAATGGAGCACATGGTTGAAGTAGTGATAAAAACATCTATAGTTCAAGCATTGGAATATCGCATAAATCACCAACAAGCAGTTTGCCAAATCCCAACAAGGTCAGAAAACAAGATGAAACTACTAGCATATCAACATCATTGTCAGAGGAGTTTCAAAGAAGCACAAATCATATGGGAACCTAAATAAATCATCGAAATAGGTACAAAACAACTACGAAATCATGCTCTTATTGAGTACCTCATTAAGTGTAAGAACTTACAAGTTGTGAATTCGACATGAAAAGATGAGTTCTTCATACATATCCATCCAAGCGTTGAGGAAAACACTTGTATGAAGGGGAGGAGCATTCTAAGCTCTAAATGTTGGGAACATTCCCCCCTATAGGGTTGTGCATTACCCCCTATATTGTGGTATATTACATATTATTCATGTTGGCTTGGATCTATTAGTGGGTCTATTAGTTGTAATTGTACACCTTGGTCTCATATATATATGAAGGAGATATTTTGATTCTAGTCATCATTGTTTCTTGTCTTGTCTTGCATACTCAGTACATTGTGTAAGGAGGTTCCTCCCTCGAAGAGGATTTGTATTTATATTTGTTCTTCATTATTAATGTGTGGATTACTCTCTTATTCTCTATTTCTTCTCCTTTTATGTTATTTCTGGGACTTGGTTGCATAACAACTTCCCGGTGTACTTCTTTGTCCTTTTGTTACCCTTCTTCACATGTGGCTTGGAATGGTTATCCTTTCCCTATCTCAAGTCCAAATTCTTGTTATTTGATGAAATTTATGCTCAGTTTTGACAACATACCGATAGGCGACTCCCAGTGAAGATATGTCCAGGAAGTCCATCATATGTACCGATGTAGGCCACTACAATATTTCAGTACCAATTTTTGTTTGGAGTCCTTGATACATATATTTGTGTACAATTTATGAAAGTTATTGGTGTACTCTGACACTGCTTGGTCCCTTTCTTGATGCACAATGGTCCATTTTGTGTACTAGCCATCATAGTTTCCCACAGGGTAATATTGTTCCTTAACGATGTCTATAAAAGAGGCCCAAGTGGGATTGGCCTCAAACATTCCAAAATACTCTGTTAATTTTTGCTCATAATAAGCTTACCACCAATTTTTGACATGGGGGACAACCTTGAGGATAAAAAAGGTGATCTTTTCCTTGTCAAAAAAATTATGGATAGAGAAATACCCTTATAGAAGATTCAACCATGTATTTGGGGCATCAACATCAATATGTCCTTCAAATAAAGGGATATCAAAGTTAACTTGTACCTTAAAGGGCGTGGGTCCTTCAAAGTAACCGCTTAATGATCCCTCCATCGCTACTAGGATTCATCGAAGGATATGGGAAAATTTTTCTATCATCTTGTTCTTCTGCCACGTGAGGGATTTCTCGAGAAATAACTTGATAGGATATCTTTCTCTATCGCCTCTCTCTTATTCCTCCATGAGAGGTATGTTGGGGTGGAAAGGGTGATATTCCCTTAGTGAAACTAGTTCAATACCCAACTCTCTATACCCTAACCTCGTCAAGGACATGCACCGAGAATAATCAAAGAGAAAATTGCTCTTATACCATTGATCCAAATTTATGTGAGAATGAAATGAAAGAACATATATTATACCATAAACACGCATATATTGCAAGAAACACAATGATACAATAAACATGTATTCTATTAAATAAAAGAAATAGAACAGATTGTGCAATAATGTAGCTAGAATAGTGATAGTTATATCTATGAGAAGAGATGTGGTGATTGCACTCATTCTTGTCAAGCATAATACAAAGAGAGGTTGAAAGGGCCTATTTATCATATGTATGAGGGAAATAACCTTAAACATCCAAAACATAAACTTTGAATATGAACCATCATAAAGTTTGATGCCCTGAGCTGGTTAGTTGAACAACCAACTTCCTAAGGTCATAACGTTTGCATATGATCTATGTTTGGAGCGCTCGATATCTTGTTGGAAAGGTATATTTGGGATTTAGACACAACTGTGGCCAATGCATTTTTTCTAAAATCATAGCCCCCCCCCCAATTAGAAAAATACGTCGTTTACTCAAAACGACCCTAAACTTTGGGACTTGAAAAACCATAGAAAATTACTGGAAAATTGCCAAAATGGAAAATTGTTTTGAGCTAGTGGAATAGGTGGGTGGCCATTGATATCCATCTTGATAAAAATAAGAAGTAATGGTTATGTAAATAGATGGGTGTAATTAAGTTTGATTTGCATCCTAGTTGTAAACACTCGTTGAGAGTGTTGATTAATAAATGAGTGGTAATATCACTGTTTGTTGGTTTTCCCCTAGTAGAGGATTTTATAGGGCAATTTATATGGATTTTGTGGATGTGTTGTGTGCCATTTATTTATGTATAGTTTTGTTTACCTATATGAATCATATGCATAACTACTGTAAATAAGTATCATAACCCAACAATTGGTACTAGAGCTATATTTGGATGTAGGAGGACACATTTGTTGCTGAGGGTTTGGATTGGTCCTACATTTGGTGTATACCTATTTTAGTAAGATTTTCCCAAATAATTGATTTATACTTAGAATTTCTAACACATCGATGATAGAAATTGAAAAGTTTAATGTGGAGAATTTTGAACTTTGGAATATTAAAATGGAGGATGTCCTTGTGGATCAATCACAATGGGTTGCACTCAACTGAGGAATGACTTTGACTAGCGTGTTGAAGAAAAATTGGCATAAAATAGATAGGAATTCAAGGAGTACAATCTAACTTTGTTCAGAATATTATATATTGTTGAATGTGTCAGAAGAAGAAACTGCAAAGAAGCTACAGGAAAAGTTGGGGAACTTATATCAGTCAAATTGTTTTATTAACTAGTTATTTCTTTGGAATAAATTATACCTTCTGAGATTGAGTGAAGGTGACAAAGTTACTGAGCACCTAAATGTGTTCAGCGTTGTGATTAGTCAATTGTTGTCCATGGATATTAAAATAAATAAGGAGAAAAAATGTATTAGTATGTTGGGTGCTAATGTAGTATGTCCTAAATTTGACAGCATATATTCTTATCTAGTTGACTTGACCATGTTGTGGAATCAATAGAAATGACATATTGGTGACATGGGTGTTCATTCTATGCACATTAACGGTATGGTAAAATGTCTCCCTAATTATTCTAAGGAAGTTGAATTTTGTGAAAATTGTATTTATGGTAAACATAGTCATGTGAGTTTCTCATTTGGTGCTACTAGGGATAAGGAAATACTAGAGTTAATCCACAATGAGGTGTTGTTCTTTCACTAGGAGGGTCAAAATATTACATACGTTTCATACATGATGTCTCCATAATCACATGGATGTATTTTCTGAGGATGAAATATGAGGTCTTTGAGAAGTTCTAAGAGTTTAAAGTTCTTGTAAAGAATGAGACTTGTAAAAACATCAAGGTGTTGAGAACTGATAATGGACGAGAATTTTGTGGGAATTTGTTTGACCAGTTTTCTAGACAACAATATATAGCTCAACAAAACACAACTCCATACCTGCATCAATAGAATGGAGTTACTAAAAGAATGACTAGAATATTAATGGAGAAAATGAAGGGCATGCTCAGTGGTGCATGATCCTAACAAGAATTTTGGGCAGAGGAAGTCAACATGACATGTTTTCTGGTAAATAGGTCAACATTGATGGCTCCAGTCAATAAGACTCCATATGAAGCATGGGATGGTAAAAAAACCTCTCTTACACATTTCATAGATTTTTGATATGATACTTTTGTACATGTCCCAAAGGAGAAAAGAAGTGAACTCGATATCAAGTTGGAGAAATGCATATTCATCAAGTACAAGGATGGAATAAAAGGGTATAAACTATGGAATCCAGTGACAAGGAAGGTAGTTTATAGTAGAGACGTGATATTCGTACAAGTAGAAAATAATTCCACGGATAAAGAGGTCAAAAGAGAAAAGGAACCAGAAAAGAAAGAGTTCAAAATGGACAACAAAACTATGGATTTAGGCAAGTCGATTGAATATGACGAAGAGGTGGAACAACAAGCTCTGGTCATCAAGAGGTCTAGATGATTAAAGAAACAATGAGAAAGATATAGTACACCCAAATTTCTCTCTACTTTTTTGTTATTGACCATAGAAAATGATACCAAGTTAGTAAAGGAAGCGATTGAATTGATAGAGGGTAAACTATATTAAAGGGCCATGTAAGAAGAAATGGAATCCTTGAGAAATAATGAATCATGGGATTTGGTTGTGTTACCAAATGAAAGGAAACACATCAGTAGTAAGTGGGTGTTCGATAAAAGGTGAATGCAGTAGGACAATTCGATAAGTATAAGGATTGACTGGTAGCAAAAGGATATTCTCAAGTCAAGGGAATCGAATCTGGTGAGATCTTCTCTCGTGTTGCTAAGTTAACTTCCATTGGGGTACTAATTCCTTAGTTGTGACATTGGATATTGAGGTAGAACAAATGGATGTAAAGATAGCATTTCTTCATGGTGACATTAAAGAAGTAATTTATATGAACCATCCTGAAGGTTTTATAGTGGAAGGATAAAACGAGCTAGTATGAAAGCTCAAGAAGTCTCTACATTCTAAAACGATCGCCCATGTTGTGGTATAATAAGTTTGATATGTATATCCAACAACTGGAATTTGTTAGAAGTTAGGTTGATCACTATGTGTATGGAAATAAATTCAGTGATCACTTTGTGTACGTAGTTGTGTATGTCAAGGACATGTTCTTGGTCAGAAACAACATGGATTTGATTAAGGAGGTAAAACTGCAGTTATTATCCAAGTTCGACATGAAGGATCTCGATGCTGCAAATTTCATTCTTGGAATGGAAATAAAGAGATATCAATAAGTTAAAAGGATCTCATTAAATCAAAGTAAATATGTTGATACGGTTCTAAAACGCTTCAACATGCAGGGATGAAAACCGGTCAAGGCCCCTATTCCTATGGGAGTTAAACTATATACTAAACAATGTCCTAAGAAATATGAAGAAATAGAGTACATGCCACATGTTACCTATTCCAATTATGTACACTATGGTCAATACTTGACTGGACATTTCCCATGTTGCCGAAGTATTGAGCATGTACATGTCAAAGCCTAGAAAACAACATTGGACCACATTCAAGAGAGTATTCAGATACCTGTATGGCACAACGGATTATGCAGTCTGTTAGGGAGGGGAACCTGAGAACGCCATGGAAATCAATGTGCATGGATTTTTTTTCTTCGATTAGGCTAGATATCTTTAGTGTAGACGATCGATCAATGGATATGTGCTCATTTTATTCAACATATAAATTAGTTGGATGAGTAGGAGGAAATTGATTGTTGCACTACCAACTATTGAGGATAAATACATGACAACCACAAATGCATGTTAGGAAACTGTTTGGTTGCAAAGATTGTGTTCAGAGGTTGGGTTTGGTCGGCATGTTGCTAGATTGGATTGTGACAGTCAGAGTGCAATCTTCCTAAAAGAGAACCCATCATATCATTCAAATAAAAATCACATTGATGTGCAATAAAATTTTGTGAGAGAAATGACGGAGAACCATAAGGAGTTGTTGGATAAGGCAGGCAATATGAAAAATGTTGAAGAATCATTAACCAAGTTGGTGAGTACCGAGAAGTTTTCCTGGCATAGGGAATCATTGGGATTGTCATCCATGCTTAACTAAACTGAAGTTCCAAATCTCCTATTGATGCAAAGAAAACAACAAGTGGGAGAATGTTGGGAATGTTACACTCTTTACATGAAATTGACAGTCGAAGTCGATAATTGACTGGTATAAGTTGATTGTAGTATGAAGTTAACAGACAATGGAAGTCTGGTTGACTGACCAATTGGAATAGTTGTTTGATCAAATAAAAATGACTGGATCGATGTGAATTTTACATAACAACTAGAAGCTCAATGGGAAATCGACTAAGGTTGATGTTGCTAGAAATTCTCACCTCTTGTTGAAAAGAGTTGTTTCTCTAGGTATGAATGGTTTAGATCTAGAACAAATGAGTGATAACAAGGATGTAAGACTTCCCCTAGAGCTAGTAGATATCTGGAATGAGTCCTTTGGTTGTTCTATAATCTGATGTAGTTGTTTCCTATGGTGATGAATCTCTACGGATGTACCTACACAAACACATCAAACAAACAAGAAAGATCAAAGGTACTAGAAAATGGTCTACAGTTCTATATTAGTGACTAAGGAATCCAATAATAAAATGAATGATTGCAACATAATACATTTTATGGGAAATGAACCATCTTTGAATTGAAATGAAGAAGAGAGATTACAACCATTTCCTTAGTGTTGTGATGCTCCTTCACATGCCATGTCTTGTCCTCAAAAGCTCCAACTTTCTCCTTCTATGTTCACCCTAGATTTGGTCAGAACCTCAGTGTGGCAGCATAACTTTTCTCTCTCTCAACCATGGGGTATGAGCTAAGTTTTATAGGCCTTAGAAGGATAGGGATGGTTGAGAAAATGGTGGATGAGGTGGAAGGGAGATCCTACTAGGGGGGATCTCGAGTCCAGGTGGTCCATAAGAGTAGGGATGAGGGTGACACGAAGTCTTCCTTCAAGAAGCTTTATGAATCTTCTCTTTTTCTCCTTTTAGCTCGAGCATCGCTTTTCCTCTATGTAGACAGAGCATTACCAAGGTGGAACTGATTTTTGAACAAGGGGTAAAGGCAGCGGCACCACTTATTGTCAAGAGACAATGGGCGTTACTGAAGAGGGTAACACTTTTTTGCATTAAAAGCAAAGGCGGTGGTAGACTCAAATATGGAAAATAAGAGTCTGGGCCAATGTCCAACTTCACAGTTTGGGAATTGAGGGAAATTTATGATGTTTTAGGCCTCAACACATGATGATGATGAGATTTATATATAACAGAATGCCCCCCAAAGAATGAGGCTAGAGGGATACGATAGGAGAGAGCTTTGAAAGAGAAAGTTATCACTTTGAGGCAAGAAATTTCTTGATCGAAGATCATCATCAACCAGGCTTCTGCAATACATCAATACTTTTGACTCATAGCCAAATAATTCCTCATCATGGCTGCAGACCAATACAAGGCAGATCCATGAGGGAAATGAATAAACATGGCTATTAGAATACAAAGTAGATCCATGTGAAGAAGACTTAAACCTGTACATAGCTACCATACATACAATATAGATCTATGTAAAATGGACGCAAATTTGAGCACAACCATGACCATACAAATGTGGATCCATGCTAGGACTTACTTATACAAAATACTCCATCGCAACCTGGGGAAAGTAATGAGCGCTTAACAAGTACCCAAGGTCTTTGTCTCGCCTTCCATAAAGTATGATTCTATCCAAGTGATTAGAATGTTTTGATTTCAAACATGGTAGAAACCACTTGATTACTGGTCAATGATGAGAACCATTAACAAGTGTGAGGGAAATCACCATTAATGTGAATGACTCCCAAGGTACCCTACTACAATATCCTGAGTGTGAATAGATGATTTGATGTCGAACACTCAGTCGAATATTTCGATCAAAGGTTAATGATGTGAACCTATTTCAAGAGTGAAAAAATCTGTCATTAATGCATAAAGATCTCAAGGTACTAATTTGTTTCTAAGACTAATTTCTGGATGATGATATGAAGTCGACAGGAATAGTCTCGTCGAAGGAGGACCATGATGAATCCCACATCGACGACATGAAACTCGGAAAAAAGTTATGGAACTTTGAGTATGATGTAAACATAGGATTGACTCAAAAATTACTGACACAAAGGTTGTCTTGACTATAGAGGTAAACCCTCAATTTTACTTCCCTTTGAAAATCAGACGACACAACAGAAGACTTGGCAGCATTGACTAGACCAAGCGGATAACAAGACATAATGCGAAGATAAACGATGCATTATTTGAAAGACTCAAAGGAGTGATATCAATATTGAAAGTGGATCGACTTGGTAGCAAGATGAATACTCAATTGACTGAATGAAATGTAGAAAAGTGTTGTGTTCAAAGGTGACTATTAACTGCCATTTATTTTCAAAATGAAATAGTTCCCTTGCCTTAATTTCCCCATCATGATTGATGAGTGCCTCTTTTCATTTTTATGAGTCCAAAGAGGGTAACAAACACTTATTGTAGATTATCCTGAGATAAATCCATTCTCATATATTTCACAAACCTAAGAAAGGAGGGGTCCGTTCCCAAAAGAGGGTCTCTCAGTGTTTAGTTTAACGAGTCCATTGAAAGTTAACTCGGTATCGTTCATGTTTAGAGAGTCTGGAAGAAAACAAAAGAAGACTCCAAAGGGTCCTTTTTCGTATGATTTAGTCTCTAGGGCCCGAAAAAGTATTAACTATTCACTAAGAGAACTCTTCCAATCATGATCGGCTGGAGTATTCTTTTTTCGTAATTAGTCAATCCCGGCCGAAAAGGGGTAAATTACTATTGGAAAGACAAATCTTCAAGTACTTTTACGAGCATGAAGAAGATAAGTTCACTCAAAAATATTTTCACATTTAAGGAGTCTGAAAAGAGTTTAAAGAAGACTCAATTAGGGTTTCTTTTCACGACGAGTGGGTTTAACGAGCCTGAAAAGAAGCGAAATTTGACTCAAAAATTTGGTACTGGGTTTAAATAGCACGAACAAAATGTCAAAATTAGCACTTGACAACTTTTTCCATTTTATGGAAGTACGAAAAAAGTTAAACACAATAGTCAAGAATTTTTACGTCCATCCCTGCAAAAACCTTTTGAAAGACTATTAGCTCTCCAAAAATATTTAAAATCAACTTTTAATGACTATAGAAAAGGGCATTTTTAAATGAAATAATTAAAAATGTTAAAATAATGTAATAAAACTCTAAAATATCTCATTATAAAGCCAAAGGAATAGTAAAAACATTTCATTTTACTATTTACCAGGTTTGGATAGCTACTTGGAGCAATTGTGTGCAGATTTTTGGCAAAGATTTTGGAGCCATTACCCGTCTGGTTTTTTATCCGTCTGTTCTAGGTGAGAACTAAAACCATCCTTAACATTTTCATGGTCGAATTTTTCCTTTCCAAGCACATTTTTTGGGGTTTTGGGGTTTTTACCCAAAGGTAAAAATCACATCCAGGGAAACTCTCTTCCCTTTTGTGGGAAAGGTGGTGCCTATGGAAAACCACGCTTTTTATGCCTAAATAGGCAGTGGCACCACTCCTTCTCAAGGAAACAGAAGCGGTGCAACAAAGTGCACCCAAAAGGTGAACGACCTAGTAAAAATGATGCTTTTGAAGTATTTTTAAAAGCTGATTATGTGTCTTAATACTTCAATTTTTGTTTTTGGAAGGTCATTTAAATCAAAATGGTGGTGTGGAAAGAAATAAAACATGAGGATGATGATGCTAGAGCTGTGGTATATGTCACTTCTATAGATGCTTTACGAGGATGTGGGCTCCTAAAGTTTTTCCATGTCTCGAGTATGAAGTCTCATGTGAGATTGATGGAGTACATATTGAGGATGTGGAATCCTGAGCATCAATACTTTGAAGTGGGTGCCCACATTCTTATAGTGGAGGTAGAGGACATATACCTCCTTACCGGACTATCCAGGCGAGGTGAGCACATCTCATTGACAGGTCCTCGGGGAGGAGACGTCACAACACAAGAACTCATAGATCGCCACTGTTTTCCAGACACTTGGATGTCTAGGAAAAAGATTCCTATCAAGGAGGTGAGGGATCTTCCTCTCTAGACAATGCTTTTTACCATGCAACGAGTTCCAGGGAGCCAAGGGGATCACTAGGATTCCCGATATTGTATGCTTTACGCCTTGGAGGCTATGGCGCCTACGATCTATAACTAGGCTAGGGCTTTACTGAGTGTGTTCAAGGATCGGTTGACTAAGTGTTGGCAGGGGTAGTTAAAACAGTTTGGCTATGGGACCATCTTGGAAACCTTCTTCTTTGAGAGGGTTCCCCTTCTGAGATGTCAAGTGAATTTTACTGAGCTGAGAGCATGCGACCCTCACATGCTACGGTGGGTAGAGATTATGGCTCGCATCGGTGGTGATGGGGCCAAGGTCAAGTATGAAAGCATGTTCTTCCATTGGTTGGATGACCAACTTCTCATGGTGGAGGACTATGCGTATGCTGGTACTGACTTTAGGGGGGCCCTTGATCAACCCTTACCGGTAGGTTTCCAATGGGGCGATATTGGTAATAAGAATACTCAAGATATTGATTATTTTTTTGCATTTTTTGTGTTTTATAATTTTTATAAATGATAACGAGACTTAATGTTTTCATGCAGATATTAGAGATGCACGACCTAGGGGATCTTCCCCGATTGACAGGTGAGCAGGTGCCCGCTTTGTTCATAGAGGGGATGATGAGTTAATTGAGTTGGAGGATAACCTCAACCGGTTAACTCTTGACATTCCAGATGCTTCTATTGATGACCTCCCTAGTAGGTACCATAGACACATAGTTGGAGTGTCAGGTCAATTCAACCGCCTGCTAGGGAGCGTAGCAAGTGCTATCATGAGAACCACTAGACATTGTACATGATGTATACATTGAAA